>CM038670.1:570953916-571474822 GCA_021605145.1 Aegilops bicornis
AGTTCGATCCGGCACATCACTCGACTCTAAAAAGGCTCTTCGACACTACGTACGAAGATGCCTGGAAGGTGCTGTTCAAGGGCACCGAGGCTCCCTCATCAGCTACTGAAGATCGCGGATACAGCTCGCAGCGTCTCGCCGGTGAGGTAAGTTATTTTACCCTTTACGGGACTCTTTTTTCATAGATTGACTCGATGTGGGATCTAAAACTCCCTAACCTTTGACAGGACTGGCTGAAGACATCCGGACAGATTAACTGTCCGGCTCCTTTGCCGGAAGATCCGGCGGACGCCCGATTGACGGGGCTGCTGGCTCCGGTACCCCATGTGGTGCCGGATAAGAAGGCCAAGAAGGAGGCCACGGGAACTCGAAGGCCTATATAAGATCCGGCGGACGCCCGATTGACGGGGCTGCTGGCTCCGGTACCCCATGTGGTGCCGGATAAGAAGGCCAAGAAGGAGGCCACGGGAACTCGAAGGCCTATATAGGACCAGGGCCTATATAAGTATGTCTAGCCACCATAGTAGAGGGATCGGATCCAGAGACGTGTACAAGTCCGCAAGCACAAGAACACCTCAACCTCAGGAGGCCGTTCTTCCCTCTGTACTGTTCATCACCAGCCCAAGAGGCAATCCATCACCACCACACTGGAGTAGGGTATTACACCACAACGGTGGCCCGAACCAGTATAAATCTCGTGTCTCTCTGTGATTGCGAGTTCGTCGAGTTCGTCCGCAAGATCTTAGCGAGCTAGGGCGTAGATCGGTAGGAGGGAAAGACTTCGCGCGCACCCCAGTGTTCGAACCTTAAGGGTTCGCCGGAACCCCACATCCGACATTTGGCGCGCCAGGTAGGGGTGCGCCGTAGTTTCCCTTCCATCAGTTCGTTGCTCCACCCCTCCGCCGTCGCCATGGCAGACGCTCGCCGTGCTCGAGCTGAGCGTCGGGCTGCCCTCATCTCCTGTGTTGCTCAAACGGCTCCCATCGGTGGGCCACCTCGTCATTCTCCGTCTCCCGCCGCCAACGCTACCACCGGCCCGGCAGGGAACGAGCAGCAGGCATCCTCACTGCATCCTTCGGTACGGCAGGACGGCCGCACCGCCACTCCATCCCTGACACCGGCCGGTTCTTCGTCTCACGCACGCCGCGCTCCCATGGAGGCGCGGGCCGCGCTCCTCACCGCAAACAAACTCCTGCACTACCGCCCAGTCGACGACCTCTATGAGGAGTGGCTCGACCGTGTTGCCGAGCTCGTCCGTGCTGCAGGGGGATCCCCGGCGCCGTCCCTCTCTCTACCTCACCCTCAGTCAGCCACGGGCGACGAGGCTGATGGCGCGCCTCCACCACCTCTGCGCCAAGACGGTGCCTTGGCACCAAGGCACGCGGTTCCGCGGCGTGATCCACCACGCCCGGTGCCCGCGCGCGAAGAGAGAAGCTGCCAAGAAATCCCCCGCCGCGAGAAGATGCACCCACGCTTCCCGCGCTGCCTCGTCAAGACCGCGCACCACCCGCGGCGGCGCCACGCGGACCTCATCAAGACCAAGTTCCACCTACGAGGCGGGGCCCAGCAACCACGGTTGGCTGCCGCGCCTTCACCCCCGAGCTGCGCAGCGTCGCCTGGCCAGGCAAGTTCAAGCCGGATCTGCCTCCTCGCTATGACGGCACCGCCGACCCCGCGGAGTTACTGCAGCTCTACGAGCTGAGCATTGAAGCAGCCAATGGCGATGAGAAAGTCATGGTGAACTGGTTTCCCATGGCTCTCAAGGATGGGGCCCGCTCCTGGCTCCTGAACCTGCAGCACGGCTCGATCTCCTCCTGGGACGAGATGCGCGACCACTTTGTCGCCAACTTCCAGGGCACTCACGACCGCTTGACCCGGCCACGGAGACCCAGCCGCATCAAGCAACAACCAGTGAGAGACCCCCGTAAGTACACCCAGCTTCAAAGAACACCCGCCTCAAGATCCCCAAGGTCACGGATGAGGCCATCATCTCCGCGTTCTCCGACGGTGTCCGTGATGTCAAGATGAAGGAAGAGCTCGCTTTCCATGAGGAGTTGTGCACATCTCAGGAGTTGTTCAATATGGCGACCAAGTGCGCAAGAGCTGAGGAGGGGCGCCTCTCCCTCCTCGAGCTGCCAACTATGGGTGCAGAGGAGAAGAAGGCCAAGGCCAAGGACGTGAAGCGCAAGGAGGCAGTTGTGCTCGCAGCGGAGCCCGACACCAAGCGGGGCAGAGATCAGCCCGAGTCATCCAAGAACAGTCGACCGTTCTGCGCCTTCCACAACCTCAGCACCCACAACACCAGTGACTGTCAAGAGCTCAGAGCCATACGAGAAGGATGCTTTGGTCGACGCCACGAGCGCAGCGACCGGGGCTACGACCGTGGAGGAGGACGTGGAGGCGGACGTTGGGACGACCGTGGCCCGTGCCAGGAATGGCGCGACAGGCCTCGTGAGGACCGCTAGCAGGTCCATCCTCGCGAGGGCGGCTCAAGGGATCAGCCTCGTGAGGATCGCGCCAAGGCAACACCGGTCTCCCCCCGCTACCGCCGCCAAGAAGGAACGATGACTAGGGCTGGCGGCTTCCAGGAGCCGCGTGCAATCGCCTGCATCTTAAGCGGCGCCCAGGCCCCAGCCTCTCAGCGCATCTTCAAACAGTTCGCTCGTGAGGTGAACGCAGTGCTCCCCAAGCTCGAGGCCACGTGCCCACTCAGGTGGTCCCAATGCACCATCACTTTCAACTCAGCAGATCAGCTCAAGTGCACGGCCACCACCGGTGCCCTCCCTATGTTGTGTTCCCCAGTCATCAGCAATGTGCAAGTTACCAAGACCCTCATCAACGGCGCCGCAGGACTCAATGTCCTGTCCGTCGACACGTTCGACAACCTCCAAGTGTCGTATGAGCAGCTCCAGCCTACCAAACCTTTCTCAGGGGTGACCGACGGTCCACCACAACGATAGGGCAGGTCCGTCTGCCTGTCACCTTCGGAGAGCGCAAGAATTACCGCACCGAGCTCATCGACTTTGACGTCGCGCACATCCGCCTGCCGTACAACGCCATCCTTGGATATCTGGCCCTGGACAAGTTCATGGCAGTCACCCACCACGGCTACAACGTCCTCAAGATGTCGGGAAGCGAAGGAATCATCATGGTCCCATGCGAAGAGAGAGATGCAGTGTGCTCCCTCGAGCGCGCCTTCCAAGTTGCAGCAATCAACGACCCCGACAGTAGAAGCGAGGGCCCTCCGGAGACCATCCCCAAGAAAAAGCAGTTGCGCCGCGCAGGACCTCAGGAGGATGGCGACGCGGCAGGAGCCTCATTAGGATCAGCGTCCGTCCCAGGGGCGCCTCCCTCCATCGCATAGGAAGGCGCGCCAGCGCCTCCCTGACAGGCTCGGGGGCTCTCTTCTGGAGGGCCTCAGACCTTGCCAACCTCACGAGGGAGGCGTCTGGGCACCACTTGGAGGTGTGCTTCGCGGCACGTCTCCCTCAGGAGAACCCAGGGCAAGGAATGCCCACCACTCAGTAGTTCATCGCCAAGACCACCCAGAAACTGCAAGACGCAAGAGCCATGCGCGGCGACAGCCGCTCACGAGGCACAGCTCCCCATCCTGGAGAGGATGCTGGGCTGCGTGTCCCCATCGATGTCCCCAGGCTCAACAGGGCCGCATCTTAGGAGCGCTTCTGGCCTTCGCGTGTGGGCCGCTGCATGGGCCCGCCACACAGCTACGTTCGCATGCCCTTCGGTTTGCCGAGCGCCGCGTCAGCCTATCAGCGCAACATGCGGCGTGTCCTGGCGGCTCAGGAGGCCAGGTACCACGTCGTCTTGGAGGAAATGGAGACGGTCTTCAGGGAACCTCCCGAGCCCCCAGAGCCTCCCGAGGCTCAGGGCTCCGGTGGCTCGTGAGGAGTCATTTCTTTGACGTACGCTTTCAGTGCACCAACTCTACTTCGTCTACAGAACCAGGTGACATTTTCCAAGCTTGTTTAGCTGGGAGCGCCCCTCGGGCTGCATTACTCCCAGGCCGCGTGGGTCCCTTTTTCTTATGTCTTTAGCTTACCTTGCTGGGGGCAAACCACGGGCTGCATCATCCCCAAGCCACTCGGGCCGGACCCAGTGGCACGTATCTTCCTGCATTTACCCAAGCTGATCTGCTTTTCATGATTAACCTGCCCACGGCTATCGCCCGCTCGATCGCCGCCCGCCACGGTTCTGTTCATCCTATGCAATTCTCTTGTGCGTTAAAAGGGGTCTCCTGAGCATCGCGACTCAGGAGCTCTTACTGGCTCTCTAGCCCTCACCCCCTGGCCTTGACCACGGCATCGCGACCTGGCATACCAGCGGCGGCAGAGCTTGCTCGAGGGTCAGGACCTGAGGACGTAGAGTGCTTGCATCTAACCGCATTGCAGGAACACACATTCACCAAGACTCAAGACCAGGCGCAACCCGCCTTGAGGTAGGGCCTCGTGAGTCTCGCGCCGCTCACGAAAGTGCCCAGATACACCTCGCAGCCCTGCGTGCAAGCCACATGTCGTATGGGCTGTACACGCCTGGGAGGCTCCCGAGGGGCCCCCCATCCCACGCACAAGTGGAAGCACCATGCTCCATGCTGGCCGTCGACACTGCCGAGGAGCGGCTATGCCCGTGCACAAGCGGAAGCACTATGCTCCACGCTGGTGATACACTACTGAGGGCGGCCCCACGGTCGCATTTCAACTTCAGTGGAGCCCAGAGCTCAGCGTCCCCTCAGCCAAGAACGCCCCTCGGGAGAGCCGCGCGAGGGGGCTGGGCACGGGGGCTGCGCTCGGGTCATGCCCAAGTGCACGCCACCCAACCAGGCCTCCCGGACCTGGGCGTTGCGCACCCCTCCCGAGGCCTCGGCGAGGGCAGGTATGGAAATTGTTTGCATGTCAAGGGGGACTCCTGAGTATCGTGACTCAGGAGCCTAACTGGTCACGTAGCCCCTCACTCCCTGGTCCGTCCTGGTCTCCAGTCGGCTCAATGGCGGTTGAGGTATGCGCGGGGCCGGGCTCTGCCGACGTAGAACATTAATCTATCCTCGCGAACTCTCCCTATACGTTGTTTGCGCGTCAAGGGAGACTCCTAACAATCACGACTCAGGAGCCTAACTGGTCACGTAGCCCCTCACTCCTTGGTCCATCCTGGTCTCTGGTCGGCCCAATGGCGGTTGAGGTATGCGTGGGGCCGGGCTCTGCCGATGCAGAACGCAAAGCAGATAGGAAGGAAATCGCAAAATCAAGCAAATATTACAACACATTGTCCTCATGATATCAAATGAAAAGTTTGAACGCCTCCACGAGGCCTAATGCATGTTGCAGGAACAAAACGGGAGAATAGCCATAGGTCACTCCCGGGCACCACCATCACCTGCGGAAGGTCCTACATCGTGAGCGAGGTTGTCTTCACCTTCACCACCAGCTGCAGGATCGGCGACATCGCCGGACAGAGGAGCGGAGACAAAGCCACAGATATCTTCAGCAAGGCCTCCACTTGACCTTGCACGGCTGCGGCGGCGGCCTCGTATCGATCTTCAGGCACAGGCTCCAGCAGCTCGTCAAGACAAGCGTGGGGGTCGCGAAGGTGCAGGTGGCTGAAGACGCGAGTCAGCGCAGCCGAAGACAAGACCGAGGCCATCAACGACCTCCTCAAGCGTCTTCACCAAGAGAGGAAGCAGCCGGGCGGGGCCGTCCTCGTCGGTGGCCAGCGACTTCTCCAGGCCGTGCTCGTAGAGCGTCTTCAGCGCCTTGCGAGACCTCTCCTCGAGGTCGGCCAAGGCCGCGCGATCTTCGGCCAGGACTCGTGCCTTGGCGTCAAGATCGGCCTGCCTCACCTTGGCCTTCCGCTCCAGCCCTTCCAACTGGCTGCGCTCGGCGGCCTGCGTCTTCTCCAACTCCGCCAGCTCAGTGTCACGGTTCTTGACGGCGTCCTCCCGGGCCTTCACCTCCTCCTCCTTCGCCTGGCGGCAGCGTGCTTCTTTGGCCTGTTGGTCGCACAGGCTCCTCAGCTCATCCTCCAGCTCTTGGCAGCGGTCGCGGGCGGCCTTGGCGTCCTTCAGTGCCGCCTCACGATAGGCTCCAGCGTTGGCGGCACTCTGCTTCTCCTTCTCGGAAGATGCTGCGGGCTGACTTAGCGTCGCGTGAACCGCCAAGTCGGAGCGAAACCAGCTTGAAGCCATCTCCAGGCGCTCGGCTATCAGGCGAGGGTCCGCGCCCAGGAGATCCGCCTGCAGCTGGGTCATCTCCGAAAGAGCACGTTCCAGAACAGCAGCAGGAGCAGAAGAACCTGGGAGTGGAGGTGCAGCAGTGGGAGGAGGCGACACTGTCACCAGGGCCTGGGCGATCGCGGGTTCCGGAGCAGCTGGGACCTCGTCAGCCGCGCCAGGCGCCGGCACCTCTGGAGCCAGCGGGGTCATGGGGGCTGATTCCACGCGGCGATGCTCCTCTTGGCCCCACGAGGAAGACCGGGGAGATGCAGGCACTACTACCTCCTTTCTTTGTGGAGGGAGGCACGGCTCCCGGATCCTCCTTCCTCTTCTTCGCCGACGACATCGGCCTGATCAACCAAGGGCTAGCATCAGGAAATGACGAGTACAAACAGAGACCAAGCGAAGCTTAAGACACTTACTAATCCACTTCGACCTACTTCCGTTTGGGGAGCTTGAAGCCTGACAACAACGGGACCTGAGGAGCAGGCGTTCGAGCTCCGGCGGTGGCAGACGGTGCGGAGGCAGAGCCGGAGCCAGCCCCAGGAGGTACCAGGACGGAAGCGGCATCGCGAGCCACCAGCGATGACCTACCCCTTGTTGGGATGAGGGGCTGCTCCCTCTCCTCCTGGCGGGTGTCGGCATCGGCATCGTCAGGAAGGGCGCGGAGGATCTTGGCCTTGCTCAGAGGGGAAGTCTCCTCCACCTCTTCCAGAGTCTTCTCCGAGTCCACCTCCTCTTCCATCTCCCCGCGGGACTCGTCAGAGGACACCTCCACCGGTGTCGGTGCTGTAGGAGCTCCCATGAGCGTCGGCGGCACCAGCCCGCACGCGTCAAAGGTCGCCCTGGAGGCAATGAGCTCCTCCCAGTCCTTGGGGAGGAACAAAGGAACGAAGGCACTAGACGGGTACTCCTGGTTGTCTCCAACTATGAGGCGCAGAACAGCATCCAACTCGTCGCCAGGAAGGGCCCCAGGCCTCAAGCGGGACTTGTTTCCCTCTTCTTCAAGCTCCCACAGGGGGCGTGCGCGCGCCTGGAGTGGGGCAACTCGCAGCATCAAGAACTCCCTCGTTAGCATTGCACCCGTCACCTTAGCTGCCTTCAAGTTGCCCGGCTTCAAGTCAGTCGTCATCTGCCCCAGCACAGACAACGCTCGCTCGTCGGTAAGCTTCGCTCTAGGCCACCCCTTGCCGAGCTGCTGTCGGTGTACAAAAAGAGGGGTGCGTTTTTGTACCCCAATAAGGTGTCGGAACCAGCAGCCCCGTCAAACGGGCGTCCGCTGGGTCTTTGGGCAAAGGAGCCGGACAGTTGACCTGTTCGGCAGTCCTCTGCCAGTCCTGTCAAAGGCATGGGGGCTTAGATCCCGCATAGAGTCAAACTATGAAAAATAAAATATCTTGTAAGAGGTAAAACAGCTTACCGCGCTGGCTTGACGCTGCACGCTGAATCCGTGATCCTTGGTAGCGGATGCGGGAGCCTCAGCGCCCTTGAATAGCACCTTCCAGGCATCTTCGTACGTTGTGTCGAAGAGCCTGCTCAGAGTTCGGTGCTGGGCTGGATCGAACTCCCACAAGCTGAAAGCCCGTTGTTGACACGGGAGGATCCGGCGGACGAGCATGACCTGGACTACATTGACAAGTTTGAGCTCTTGCTCACCAGGTTTTGGACGCATGTTTGGAGTCCGGACAGCTCTCCTTTTTGCCCCACGACAGGCCCGTCTCTTTCCAGGAGGTGAGCCGCGTAGGGGTTACGGATCGGAACTCGGGGGTTGCGACCCATTCGGGGTCACGCGGCTCGGTGATGTAGAACCACCCCGATTGCCACCCCTTTAGGGTCTCCACGAAGGAGCCCTCGAGCCATAGGACGTTGGGCATCTTGTCCACCATGGCGCCTCCGCACTCTGCCTGGCGGCCGCCCACAACCTTCGGCTTGACATTGAAGGTCTTCAGCCATAAGCCGAAGTGGGGCTGGATGCAGAGGAAGGCCTCGCACACGACGATAAACGCCGAGATATTTAGGATAAAATTCGGGGCCAGATCATGGAAATCTAGGCCGTAGTAGAACATGAGCCCCCGGACAAACGGATGGAGAGGGAAGCCTAGTCCACGGAGGAAATGGGGGAGGAACTCCACCCTCTCATAGGGCCTGGGGGTGGGGATGAGCTTCCCCTCGTCTGGAAGCCGGTGCGCAATGTCGTTGGACAAGTATCCGGCTTTCCTCAACTTCTTGATGTGTCCCTCCGTGACGGAGGAGACCATCCACCTGCCTCCTGCTCCGGACATGGCTGGAGAAGGTTGAGGTGGGAAGTGCGGACTTGGGCGCTGGAGCTCGAGTGCGCGGAAATGGATGAGCAAAGGAGGAAGGAGGCGTGGGTGAAAAGGTGGATCCTTATCCCCTTATATGGGCGGACGAAGCTATGCGTCCCCACCAGCCTGGTATAACTCGCTTATCTCCCAAGCGCCGTGATTAATGGCACGGTTGGGTGACCCACACCCGTATTGATGAGAATCCTGGAATAAGGGGACACAATCTCTGCTTTGACAAGACGTGCCAAGGAAACCGCCTCGCTAAGTCTTGCTGAGGTGGGACAAGAAAACGATTTGAATAAAGGCTTGGCCGTGGTGTGATGTCACGCTGCAGAATACGTCAGCAGATTGGATTTGTGTAAATATTATTATCTCTACGGTGGTATGTGGAACTTATTTTGTAGAGCCGGACACTATCCTTGTGTTCAAAATCTTCTATGAAGTATTCGGAGGAGGAACCCGCCTTGCAATGCCGAAGACAATTTGCACGCTGGACTGGTCGTCATTGAAGCCTGGTTCAGGAGACTCTTGAGGAGTCCTGGATTAGGGGTGTCCGGATGGCGGACTATAACCTTTGGCGGACTCTGGACTATGAAGATACAAGATTGAAGACTTCGTCCCGTGTCCGGATGGGAGTTTCCTTGGCGTGGAAGGCAAGCTTGGCGATACGGATATGTAGATCTCCTTTCATTGTAACCGACTTTGTATAACCCTAGCCCTCTCCGGTGTCTATATAAACCGGAGAGTTTTAGTCCGTAGGACGAACAACAATCATACCATAGGCTAGCTTCTACGGTTTAGCCTCTCTGATCTCGTGGTAGATCTACTCTTGTACTACCCATATCATCAATATTAATCAAGCAGGAGTAGGGTTTTACCTCCATCGAGAGGGCCCGAACCTGGGTAAAAACATCGTGTCCCCTGTCTCCTGCTACCATCCGCCTAGACGCACAGTTCGGGACCCCCTACCCGAGATCCGCCTGTTTTGACACCGACAGTGTGTGTATTAGCTATGTAATCCTATAGAGAGAGGTATAGATTGATCAATGTGGACGTGGGAAAGAGGGTGAGACCTCACTAGATATATAGATTGATCGGTTTGTGTGGGAAACTGTGAAAGACCTAGCTATATATGCACACACATAGAGGAACATCGATCGTTGCGCATGCACGTGAGAGATAAAGAATGGCCGACATGATGGAGAGGGGGAGGTGTGTGTGTGTGTGTGTGTGTGTGCATGCATGGGAGACCGACCGAAAGAAAAAGATTGCATGTGTGCGATGGATAATGCTGACTGGTACTATGTGTGCATGCATGCACGAGAGAAAGCTAGTGGTACAATTGTAAAAGTGAAGACGACTGTGTGGGTGTAAAAGATTAGGTGAGGTCATAATCAATGTAGAGTTGAATTCAAATATTTGAATAAGAGATCATGATGTTTGAAACCCATGCATGCATGAATATAACTGAGATATGCGCGGTGTGGTTTGGAAACGAGCATGTTGTACTGTATACACATTGAACATGGTTAGGCTGATTTGAATTTGAGATATCGATGGCAGACATCGTTTGGCCACATCGCATCTGTGTATGGACACACTATTCTAATTGGAAATGATGGGTGGCTTTCGCATCACATATCTATATCTATACCCCTACATATATATTATATTTTATATTTTTTATATAGTGTGCGGATAACTTTAACTTTGAAAGATGGTCGTTGGATGAGGCCAATCCGATGGTGCAGAGATGGAAAATTTGAGCACTACTGGCCGTTGGATATCATCTAGATTCCACCAGATTTTGCCACATGTACAATCTAGAAGACTCCATGGTTGAACTTAAGCATAATGCACAAACCTCAAAACACAAGCACTTCTTTTTTGTTCTAGAATCTTCCGTATCAGAATTGCCCAAATGTTTTTCTACATGATTTGCCATTATTTGTTTTTACTTTATGCCTCACAACGCACAATTCCATGAATCTTAAAATAGATTAGCTTTCTTATAAAAACTAGATGATTTTGAATGAAATGAATTATAAGAATTAAACGAACATCTACATCATGCATATATGACTCAAAGCTTACATGCTATAATGTGGTATTTATTCATAACTTGGTTGCCAAATCTCATGTGTGCAATGCACGTGTACCTTACTAGTCTAAACGGTGTTTGTGTGTGTGTTGTGCTTGTTAAACACATTGTGCGTAGTATATCATACATGGTTTAGATTCCGAACATCTAGCTAGAGCATACATGTACTATGATTTGAATTCAACATAAAATGGATACATATATTTGAATTTGAGATCGTATGTACATGTAGTTTGTATTTATATAGGAATTTACTTCTCCTATATTCATGTCTTGTGTTGTGAAGATAACATTTAGATGGTTGTCTAACTAAACCGAGTACAATCCCATTCAAACAGGGAAAATGTACTCAAATTTAGTCCATATGCTAGACAACACACATTGTTTTTTTATTGTTGAGGGAAGTGCAAATTGTTTTGGTACTGTACATGTTATGTTAGTTGTCCCGATTTTTTTAGTTTTTTTATTGTATTTGAATGCATTTCTAGTAATATAGTAAAATGGGACATGGCTCTCTCTAGTGATGAGGTGCGAATTGTCTTTTTTTTGTACACGTTAAGCTTGTTCTCCCGAAATTACAAGCCGCGCCTTGTTATGCCGAAATTTCAAGTTAGTGTCTCTGTCTATCATGCTCCGAAACTCCCGCCTCTTCAACCCGTGCCTTGTTTTCCCAAAATATTTAAGATATATCTTTGTCTCGTTGTGCTCCAACAACTCCCTCCATCTCAACCCGCGCCTTGCTATTCGAAAATTACAACGCGCGCGAAAACTCCCACCTCATGTGAAATCCCGACACACGAAATGCCCGTGATACCCCTGAACCGAAAGAACCGCCTAGCTCAAATCGGTGGGGGTACTTTTGTAACTTACCCCACATTTTGGACAAGCGAGCCCCTAAGCCATGGTTCCCCACTCCCATCCCATCCGCCCTCCCATTCGTACACCGAGGCCGCGAAAATCCGCGAAGCCCCACACCCTCCTCCGTCCGCCACCTAGCCGAAGCCTCTTCCCTAATGACGTCGTCCACATCAACACCTCGATGTCCCTCATCCAACTTACCGGATGAGGATCCGTCGCCAATCTCGCCGTCGCCATATTTGATGACGCTATGAAAACGGCCCAACGGATTAACAGGCTGCAAATGGGCCGATTGTAACCGCGGGCTGAATTTGGCCCACAAGCAGAAAAGGCCAATAATGGGCCGTAAGTAACCGAATGTTGGAAATGAGCCCAAGAATAAATGGGCCCTGAGAAGGCCGAAAGATAACACAGCTTGGAAATGGCCCAATGGAATAATGGGCCGTTAGTGGGTATAAAGGGGTACACTGTTCATTGTGGGCCAGATTCACCACGGGGTGTTAATGGGCCAAGAGTTACAAATGGCCTCATATGGGCCGAAAGACATCATGGGACAAAAGTTACAACATGCTGGAATCATATTGGACGGCCCAGATGAAGCTACTGGGCTTAATTCCGATAGGCCGTACGGGTCGTGAGTTAGCGGGCTGTAAATGGGCTATATACGAACAGGTCGTTAACAGGCTTTCCGTGGGCCAGCCCGTTACCTTTTAACCAAGTCAAACGGGCCGGCCTTTTCTCCGAAATGGGCCTCTGTTGGCCCGTGCCACGTGTCGACGTGTCATAGGTGCCTCATGTCCAATGAATGGATGACATATGTCCCAACGGTGAGCCAACACGTGTTTCCTCCAGCCAAGAGAATTTTACACGTGGAAAATCCTCATTGGTCCAGGCTGTTAGCGGGTTATAGGACCCGATAGCTTAACGGCAACCCGTGATGGTGGATGCCACGTGTCGGTCACCCTTGACGAAAGCACTTCCATGATGCGCAATTTATCGTCATGGAAGTGGACACTTCCGTGATGATAAATTTGGTAATGTCATGGAACACTTCTACGACAGCATAGGTATGATTATCTTGATTCTGTCATAAAATTATCATGGATGTACATGCATGACAGAAAACGTGACCTACTGTGACAAACACGTATCATCACGGAAGTGTCTTTTTTTTGTAGTGCTAGGAAATTATTTATCATGGGGTTGTCTATGAAATTTAGAGAAATTAAAATCATGAGACATATCCCCTAAACCAACAGTAAGAATATCTTTCTCGCAATCTATCTTAGCATTAACAGTATTCAAGAAGGGTCTACCAAATATAATGGGACAAATTTTGTCTTGTGGGGAACCAAGAACAAGAAAATCAGTAAGGTATTTTATTTTTCCACACAAGACTTCAACATCTCTGACAATCCCAATTGGTGATATAGTATCTCTATTAGCAAGCTTAATAGTAACATCAATATCTTCTATCTCAAAGAAAAGTGCAATATCATTCATAATTTCTTTATATAAGGTATAAGGAATTGCACTAACACTAGCACCCACATCACATAAGCCATCATAACCATGATCTCCAATTTTAACAGAAACAACATGCATGCCAACAACAGGTCTATGTTTATCTTTCATATCGGATTTAGCAATTCTAGCAGCTTCATCATAGAAGTAAATAACATGCCCATCAATATTATCAACCAAGGGATCTTTAACCATAGCAATACTAGGTTCAACTTTAATTTGTTCAGAGGGTTTGGGTGTTCTAATATAACTTCTGTTGACCACAGTTGAAGCTTTATCATGATCCTTTATTCTAAAGTTGCTATAAAGTTGCTATAAAATGATTGTAAAACATCCAAGAATGATAATATAACAGCATGAATACTTCATAAATTATATATACGTTGGAGACGTATCAATAACCATATTTCAAAGTATCAGGTAATTTCTTGAGCTCAAACACGGGATCACCCTTGGGTGGAGGAGGATCTCCAAGGATTTCAACGGGCAAGTTGTGTTTCAAAACAAGCATTTGGTTGAAGAATATTTCATCTAATTCCTTCCTTTCATTCATAAACATATCATGGTCATGGTCTAGTAAATATTGTTCTAAAGTATCAGTAGGAGGCACAACAATAGAAGTAAGACCAATAATTTCATCCTTACTAGGCAGTTCCTTGTCATGGGGTTGTCTATGAAATTTAGAGAAATTATAATCATGAGACACATCCCCCGAACTGACAGTAACAATTTCTTTCTCGTAGTGTTCAAGAAAGGTCTACCAAATATAATGGGACAAAAGTCATCTCGTGGAAAACCAAGAACTAGAAAATCAGTAGGATGTTTTATTTTCCCACACAAGACTTCAACATCTCTAACAATCCCAATTGGTGATATAGTATCTCTATTAGCAAGCTTAATAGTAACATCAATATCTTCTATTTCAGCAGGTGTAATATCATTCATAATTTCTTGATATAAAGTAAAAGGAATTACACTCACACTTGCACCCACATCACATAATCCATGATAACAATGATCTTCTATTTTAAAAGAAACAACAGGCATGCCAACAATAGGTATATGGTTATCTTTAATATCGGGTTTGGCAATTCTAGCAGCTTCATCACAGAAATAAATAACATGCCCATCAAAATTATCGACCAAGAGATATTTAACCATAGCAATACTAGGTTAAACTTTAATTTGTTCAGGGGGTGTATGTGTTCTAGTATAACTCTTACGAACCACAGTTGAAGCTTTACCAGGATCCTTTATCCTAACAGGAAAAGGTGGTTTCTCAATATAAGCAGTAGGAACAATAGGATCAACATTATAAGTAATAGTTTCTTCTTCAACTTTAATAGGTTCTACTAGTTTAAATTCAATGGGAGGATAATATTTAAACCACTTCTCCTTAGAGAGATCAACATGAGTAGCAAAAGATTCATAGAAAGAAGCTACTATCTTAGAGTCAAGTCCACATTTAGTGCTAAAATCACGAAAAGCATCGTTATCCATAATAGATTTAACACAATCAAACTTAAGGCTCATACCTGACTCTTTACCTCTGTCAAGTTCCCAATCTTCAGAGTTGCGTTTAATTCTTTCCAAAAGTCTCATTTGAATTCAATATCCTTCTTCATATAGGAACCAGTACAAGAAGTATCAAGCATGGATCGATCATTATGAGAAAGCCGAGCATAAATTTTTTTGAATAATAATTTCTCTTGAGAGCTCATGATTGGGGCATGAATATAACATTGACTTAAGCCTCCCCCTAGCTTCAACATACTTTCTCCTTCACGAGGCCAAAAATTATATATATAATTCTGATCAAGATGAACCAGATGCATAGGATAAAACTTCTGATGAAATTCCAATTTCAATCGGTTGTAGTTCCATGATCCATTATCATCGAATAGCCTATACCATGTCAATGCCTTTCCCTTCAAATATAAAGGGAAGACCTTCTTCTTGACAACATCCTCGGGCATACCTGCAAGCTAAAATAATCCACAAACTTCATCCACATAGATTAGGTGCATACCGGGATGTAATGTTCCATCTCCTGCATAAGGATTAACTAGCACTTTCTCTATCATACCCGAAGGAATTTCATAATAAATATTTTCAGTAGGTGCATTAGGTTGAGGAGGAACTCTTTTTTATTTCGGTCGAGGTGAAGATACCCCGAACAAACCTCTCAAAGGATTATTTTCCATAGTAACAAGTGACAGTAAATTTTAGCACACTAGATAAATGTTTCCTTACCAAATTCCACTTAGAAATGGCGCTTCACTCCCTGGCAACGGCGCTAGAAAAGAGTCTTGATGACCCATAGGTATAGGGGATCTATCGTAGTCCTTTAGGTAAGTAAGAGTGTCGAACCCAACGAGGAGAAGAAGGAAATGACAAGTGGTTTTCAGCAAGGTATTCTCTGCAAGCACTGAAATTATCGGTAATAGATAGTTTTGTGATAAGATAATTTGTAATGAGTAACAAGTAAATAAAGTAATTAAGTTGCAGCAAGGTGGCCCAATCCTTTTTGTAGCAAAGTACAAGTCTGGATGAACTCTTATATAATGCAAAGCGCTCCCGAGGACACAAGGGAATTGTTGTCAAGTTAGTTTTCATCATGCTCATATGATTCACATTCGTTACTTTGATAATTTGATATGTGGTTGGACCAGTGCTTGGGTGCTGCCCTTCCTTGGACAAGCCTCCCACTTATGATTAACCCCTCTCGCAAGCATCCGCAACTATGAAAGAAGTATTAAGGTAAACCTAACCATAGCATGAAACATATGCATCCAAATCGGCCCCTTACAAAGCAACGCATAAACTAGGGTTTAAGCTTCTGTCACTCAAGCAACCCATCATCTACTTATTACTTCCCAATGTCTTCCCCTAGGCCCAAGTAATGGTGAAGTGTCACGTAGTCGACATTCACATAACACCACTAGAGGATAAACAACATACATCTCATCAAAATATCGAACGAATACCAAATTCACATGATTACTTATAACAAGACTTTTCCCATGTCCACGGGAACAAACATATCTACTCACAAAACATATTAATGATCAAGATGATAGGAGTATTAATTATCATTAAGGATCTGAAAATATAATCTTCCACCAGATAAACCAACTAGCATAACCTACAAGGAGTAATCGACACTACTAGCAACCCATAGGTACCAATATGAGATTTTGGGACCAAGATCGAATGTCAGGACCGGATTTTCGGGATATTAATTTCCAGAAAATGGCCCTTGTGCTCACCAGCCCCAGGATTACTGTTAGCTGATGAGGCACCAACTTGATACAGAAATTCCAAGCAAAAATACATAATATGTAGTACAAGACCATTCTGGCCTATGAGTACAACAAATGTTTCTAGTGGTTGATGGCGGAAGCGGTTTGTGGATCATCAACGTCTATGGGACTCCATTTCCCGCAGGAACAGCTGACCAGGTTAACTCCTATCTTCGGGAGGCTGCTCTCACCATTGCTTAGGTTCCGGGATGTCATCGCAACGCCTCCTCTCCAAGCAAGAAATCTGGCCAAGACAATAGCCGTGACAAGCCGATGAGTACTTTGAATGTACTCGCAAACATTATGGACACGGGCATAATATAACAAACGATAATCATGCTCTGAAATATTCTATGATCCCATTGTCAGTCATAAAATACCATGATGCATGCAAGCAGGTTATTTATATGCAACATGAATATGTATAACAGAGTAGTAATAAAATGCACTGATCGGGTGTATGAAGCGACGTCTCGTAAGGATAGTAAATAATGAGCATGCCTCAGTCGGGCGTCTGAGCGACACCACATAAAGGGCTTATAAAGTAAATAACAAGCATGCCACAGTCGGGCGTCTGAGCGACACCGCATAAAGGGCTTATAAAGTAAATAACAAGCATGCCACAGTCGGGCATCTGAGCGACACCACATAAAGGGCTTATAAAGTAAATAACAAGCATGCCACAGTCAGGCGTCTGAGCGACACCGCATAAAGGGCTTGTAAGAAAAATAATCACAGTGAATATCCAGGAGGTAGAACCTTCCCAGGGATACTCGATAATTCAAATAATATAAAAGGGGTTAGTCCATAATAATAATAATCATAATCATAAGTCACAAGTCATGATCCATGTCCTGGTTTTAGTGGTTTCTCCTCCAAAGACCGAGACTAAGACCGACACTTGACCCATCCCAGACTGTAATCCTTAACAATGGACACGGCTATTCGAATAGATTTAACCTCTGCAGAGGGTGTACTCTTTACCCACGAGTAACGGATTCCTTTAGTCCATCGGGACTAATTCCGTCTACGGTCTTTTAATTGAAAACGCACCTGACTTGCACACGCTAGCTTAACTTACCGGTGTCTGGAATCACCCACGACACCTGTCAAGCAAAACTTTAAGTGGGGAGGCTACAACCTCGCGTAGCATGGGATCAAATTTATATCGCGCGCTCTAAGGGGTGTCCCCCCTCTCGGTCCCAACCGAAACACCCATGCCCCGGACCAGGTGGCATGCCTACCGCTGCAGCCGGTATCTTCCACCATGGCCTCTCAGACGGTGTGTGCTAGAAAGGGTTGACGACTTATCGAACCTTACCCTACCCGGCCAGAGGGACAAGTGGCAGTACGAAACAAGTATGGGGGTTACTGGAACAAGACTCGATCTACGGTCGACTCAGGAGGTTTGAAAATTTCCTGCATGATTAGCATGACGAATATATTTCAACCAACAGAATCACCACTCATTATACCTTACTATGCCATACCGGACATAACCGTCCTGACGAAGACCGGAGACAAGCTCACGCCTACCCAAGGCAGAGGCTTTCCCGGATTTCTTTCCGGCATGCATGCAAGGCATACGAGGACGATTACCGTCACAAGTATATCCACTTCCAACAGCAAGGAAATCTCCAATATGCATTCATGCAAATGATCGCGCCACCACATAAAATAACGAGTTCTCCGTATTAAGGTGGTGTTATAATCGTGTCAAACAACACACAAAAATATTTTGCCAGGGTTCAGAATGCTTGCCTTCAAGGGTATGCAAGTGGGGTGTGCCTTTTCAAAGTTGACTTCTTCTTCAAAAACCTAATTTTGAAATTATTCAAATTAACATAGCTTTAAAACAGTGCAAAAAAAAATTCTGGAAAATTTTCAAATAAATCTGAAAATAAACTAGACAGTATTTGAGAGAGGTAGGAAAAAGAATCAACTTATTTGGAGTTATATTTAAAAAGTTATAGCCAGTCAAAGTTTTGGTCAAATTCTGTTTTTTAAATAAAACAGAAAAAAGAAAAACGTTTCGGAAAGAGTACACGTCGAAGACGTACTCTGGTTTTATGTCTCCACTTACGCCTGCGTGGACCGGCGCTGTGTCACTAACAGTGGGTCCATGGGGCCCACTGGTCAGGTTTGATCAGTCGCCTCTCCCTCCCTTCTCCTCTGCCCGAGCGATGGCGGGACTCCGGCGATCAACGCCGGCGAACGGCGGCTCCTCGCGGGCTTCGGAGGGCAGGGACGGATCCGCCAGGCCAGGGCAGTCCTCCCGGTGGTCGAGGAGGTGGCGGGGATGGAGGGAGTCACCGGCGGCAAGCTCCGCCGCGGACGGCGGCTTCGGGTGAGTTGGGGGTTTGGGCTATGGTGGATCCCCGTCGAAGTTGAGTGGTTGGGCGGCACCGCGAGATCGAGGCGAACCGAATGGTGGTGCTGGAAGGGTAGGGGAGGGCCTGCTCACGGCGAATGGCTCCGGAGTGTGACGGCGGCCGAACCTTCCGGAGACGGGGAAGGCGGAGACGGGGAAGGCGGCCTTCCCTGGTCGATGGCTGGCCATGGGGGCTCTGGAGGAGTGGCCTGAGGTCGCCTGAGTGCTCGGATGAGCTCGGGGGTCCCCTTTTATAGTGCAAAGAGGTCGGTTCCACGACGGCAGTGGATAGGGACGCCTGTGAATTGTCGTTCTGTAGCTAGGGCGACATGGAGATGGTTGGAGCTGGTCGGCACACTCCGACGAACTCCACACTGCTCAAGGGGCGAGCTGGCGCGCGTGTGTGGCTCGGGCGGCACCGTCCAGGGCAGAGGTTGTCGGGGCGGCGGTGGTGGCATACGGTGGGGATGCTGTGGTGCGCCAGGAGGGGGGCAGGGTGGCTCTGCAGCGAGGGAGGGGTCGGGACGCTGGCTGCAAGTGGAAGGGGCCGAAGCAGGCAGGGGAGGCGGCGGCGGGGCTGGCGGCGGTTTGGCAAGATGCGCAGTAAAAGCAGCACTCTGGCTGCGCCCAGAGCACGCACGTGACTTGCTCGACAAAATGCCAGGGTGACCAAGAGTGCTTGAGCGAGGCTGGCAAATAACAGGACTAGGTTAGAGTCTGCAAGAAGGTTAGTGGACAAACTGGTTTGTCCAGTGGTGCAAGGTCACAGTGCAAAGGCAAAAATCATGTCAAAACTGCCCATGCACTCAAGGTGTTTGACAAAATGCCAATGGCATCTAGGCAACTCTTGGGGTGGCCAAATATTCCAGATCAAAGTCTCTTTAGATGTAGGAGAGGATGGCAAGGTTAGTTGGCCAAATCTAGAAACCCGTTAGTGTAAGTTTTGCAAAACTCCGATTAGATGAAGGAAAAGGGTATAATATCATGTACCAAAATGCTCCAATGAGTCCAACCTCCTGGACTTAAGGGTTTGGTAGGGTGGTCTACAATCAGGAGAAAGAATCAAGGGAAAAAGAGCAAGCAAAAATATGGTTGCAGTACAAATCACCAAATTGAACCAGAATGCAAATGAGGATGATTCACTCAAATTTTTCAAAGAGCATCAATGGGTTTTTTGCATAAATATGAATAATATACTCCTACTAACCTCCCCTAACTTTGGTAGAAGTTTTAAAGAAATATTTAAATAGGTTGTAGTGCAAAATTGCCCACTGGACCAGATTTGAAAATTTGATGTAGAGCTCAAAATATCCAAAGAATGAAATATAATTTTGCATAAAAGTGATTTAAAAACATCACATGACATCCCCAAATTTTGGTGGGATTTTTAAATGAATTTATAAAAGGGTTGCAGTGCAAATGGGACCTTAATACTAAAGAAAAACCATTTTAGAGAAATAAAGCTCAGGAAAAATAATTATATAAATAATCCCACTAATAATAGAATTGTTTTATTTGAGAGGGTAAATAAGTCCAATAATGATTGAAATTTTTTCACTTGGGGTAAAAACTCCATAATAATAAAGAAAAGAATGGTTCTGAAATCAAAAGGAAATGCAGAAAATAAAAGTTGAAGTTTCCTGGCAAAATTTTAATAAACAAAACATGGTTAAATTTTTGGGGTGTCACATCGAATACAAGAGATGAACTAGGGTTTGAGAGGGGATGGTGCTGGTGAAAATGTTGATAGAGATTGACCCCCTATCGATGTGAGGATCGATGGTGATGACGATGGCGATGATTTCCCCCTCCCAGAGGGATGTTTCCCTGGCAGAACAGCTCGGCCAGAGCCCTAGATTGGTTGTGCCCAGGTTCCGCCTCGAGATAGCGGCGCTTCATCCCGAAAGCTTCCTTATGATTTTTTTCAGGTCTAAACACACCATATAGCCAAATATGGGCACCGGAGGCCTGCTAGGGGGGCCCACAAGGTCGGGGACGCGCCCTCCACCCTTGTGACTGGCTGGTGGCCCCCCTCTGGTTCTTTCTTCGCCCAATATTTTTTTTATTCTAAAAACATGCTCTGTGAAGTTTCAGGACTTTTGGAGTTGTGCAGAATAGGTCTCTAATATTTGTTCCTTTTCTAGTACAGAATTCCAGCTACCGGCATTCTCCCTCTTCATGTAAACCTTATAAAATAAGAGAGAATAGGCATAAGTATTGTGATATAATGCGTAATAACATCCCATAATGCAATAAATATCAATATAAAAGCATGATGCAAAATGGACGCGTCAGTGAGATTAGGGTTATCTATGCATAGGGTTGATGCACGTTCTCGTCTTTTGTTTCTCCGGTAGAAATCTTGGGGCACTCTTTGAGGTTCTTTGTGTTGGATTGAGTATTATGAATCTAAATTTGCTTTGGTGTTATTTTAGTACGAACTCTTGATAGATAGACCAGAAAGAATAACTTGGTGTTATTTTAGTACGAACTCTTGAAAGATCGATCGGAAAGAATAACTTGGTGTTATTTTAATACGAACTCTTGGATAGATCGATCGAAAAGAATAGCTACAAACATTTTCTTCTTATGTTCTCCGCTAGATAGGAACTTTGGAGTGATTCTTCGTCGCACTTTGAGGGATGGTTATATGATCCAATTAGATCAGCATTGTTGAGAGATTGCACTAGCGAAAGTACGGAGCCTAGGCCTTATTTTCAAGCATTGCAATACCGTTTGTGCTCCATTTTATCAATTTCTACCTTGCTGTTTTTATTGTTCTTATTACAAAAATAAATATCTACCATCTATATTACACTTGTATCACCATCTCTTCGCTGAACTAGTGCACCTATACAAATTGTTTGGTGTGTTGGGGACACAAGAGCCTTTTTAGTATTTGGTTGCAAGGTTGTTTGAGAGAGACCATCTTCATCCTACGCCTCCCATGGATTGATAAACCTTAGGTCATCCACTTGAGGGAAAATTGCTACAGTCCTACAAAACTCTACGCTTGGAGGCCCAAAATGTGTCTACAAGAATAAAGTTGTGTAGTAGACATCAAGCTCTTTTCTGGCGCCGTTGCCGGGAGGTGAGTGCTTGAAGGTATATCTTTAGATCTTTCAATCGAATCTTTTAGTTTCTTGTTTATCACTAGTTTGGTTTATAAAAGAAAACTACAAAAAAGAAAAGGGAGATTGGGTTACCTCAAGTTTTTCTTTATATTTATAATGTTTATCTTGAGAATAAGGATTCCAATAATTGTGCTCAATTGCTAGAAAAAGAATTCAACAAAATTTATGGCATAAAAACGTTGGATGATGGGCATGATTGCAATATTGCTAGTTTGAATTCTTTGAATATCCATGATGTTAATGATGATTGCGTTAGTCATGATAATGATGTCTCCTATAAGAATGTCAATTTTTGCGGAGTGAATTGGGAGTGCAAATGCACACTAAAAAGGGAAGATAGATTTTCTAAGAAGCATAAATATTTAGAAACGAAAAAGTTGCGAGAGAGGCTAGATGATTGTGCTGGAAGATTTAATTTTTCTCGCCATCCTTGTGAACTTTGCAATGAACGTGGTCATTTAAATCTCCAATGCAAATTGTTTAATGATCAAATCATGTCCAAAAATTGTGATAACTTGATTAACCTTGAGCATCATAAATAGCTTAGTCTTCTTTTGGGGTATGAAGAAGGGTATTCCAAAATTTTATCTCGAGAGGTTTCTTGATTTTGATCTCAAGGAAATTTATATGTTTTGTGTGGTAAATTGCATTGAGAATCCTTATATTGCCAACTATCTAAAGACAAGAAAACAAATAGAATATGAAGAGAGTACTAATGAAAGGGAAAATATTTCCCAATACCCTCCTAATGTTTATTATGATGAATCAGGTAACGAGGAGGAGCTTCCTATCCAATCAATCTCTTCAACAAGAATCTTGAAAAATTAATTAAACCCACACATGATGTGGCGAAGAAAAAGAAAATAAGAAAGAATAGAGGTAAAAAGGTATCTCTCCCAAATAATGTTGCTCCTATAATTGTTGTGCCTCATGAAAATGAATCAAAAAATAATTGTGGAAGATGATGCACTTGATGATGATATTGCTTCTATGTCTTATGGCACAATATCCGAGGGCACTATTGATGATGATTTTGTTATGCCTATTGTTTGTAGTGATAATTATGATTGGGAAGATAATGATACTTCTTATAATATTGGAAATATCTTTGGCACCACCTTGGGAAATTATGATGATAGCAATTGTTATAACGTTGGTGCTATTCATACTATTAATGATGAGAGTGATTATTCTTATGATATGCCAAGCCACAAGCTTGGGGATGCTATGTTTGATGATAATGGCAGGTTTGAGAATTTATTTGTTGCAATTATTGTTTGTCCCAAGCTTGAGGATGCTATGTTTAATGAATATGATCTTTTTAGTCCCCCAACTATGAATGATCAAATTTGCTATGATGATTGCATGCCTTCTATCTATGATGAGAAAAAAGTTGCTACTTATGATGATTATTGTGATGATACTTATGTTATTAAAAGTAGTGATGATTATATTTATAAAACTTGTCATGTTTATGATTACCCTTTTCCTGGACACTACTCTTTTAATGTGGAAACAATTTATAGTATTCGAGTTTCATATGATACTCCCACCATTGTGAATGAGAAGAAATTTTCTTATGTGGAGAGTAATAAAATTTCTATGCTTGTGGATCATGAAAATAATGCTTTATGTGATTTTTATATTGATTAATCTATTCATGATGCTACTGAAAATTATTATGAGAGAGGAACTTATGACTCATGATGCTCTGTTTATGTTTCAATCTTATCTTTTATGCGAGCATCATTGAAATTATCATGCCTAGCTAAAAGGCATTAAAGGAAAGATCTTGTTGGGAGACAACCCAACATTTACCCCTATGTTTTTGTGTGTTCACATGATTAAGCTACTGTAGTAATCATTTTTATAGCTTTTGTTTCAATAAAGTGCCAAGTAAGACATTTGGGATGGTCTACGGTGATAGTTGATTTGATCTTGCTGAAAAGCAGAAACTTTTGCGCTCAGGAAAATAATTCTAAGTTTTTACAGTGATAAAATACTAATTATTTTTGCAGAAGATTAATAGACAAATTGCCTAGGTTTTCCTAATTTTTCAGAATTTTTGGAGTAGCAGAAGTATGGTTGGAGTACATATTACTACATACTGTTCTGTTTTTGACAGATTCTGTTTTCAATGCATAGTTTGCTTGTTTTCTAGTTTCTATGGCTTATATTGCTCAATATAAATTGTGGAAATGATATGCTACAGTAGGCATTGTGTGGAAAAAATTATGAATCTTTTATTTTAACAGTACCAAAGTGAAATGGTTTGCTCTTTATCATACTAACCTATCTCACGAAGTTCCGTTAAGTTTTGTCTGATTGAAGTTTTCAAGTTTTGGGTGAGATGTGGATATGAGGAGAATAAGGAGTGACAAGACCCTAAGCTTGGGGATGCCCAAGGGACCCCAAGTTAATATTCAAGGAAGATCCAAGCAACTAAGCTTGGGGATGCCCCGGAAGGCATCCCCTCTTTCGTCTCCAACATTATCGGTAATCTTACTTGGGGCTATATTTTCATTCGTCACATGATATGAGTTTTGCTTGGAGCGTCATTTTATTTTGTTAGGATTTTCTTGATGTTATTTAGAATAAGGTTTTGCATCTTTTATTTCAATAAAATTGGCAAGGATAGCCTTTACCATGCTTATCTTGCAAGTATATGAGTTGCTGTTTCAAAACAGAAAGTTTATCGATGTTGCAAAAATTCCCGAGAAAAGTCAGAATGTGATAAAATGTTGAAAC
Source organism: Aegilops bicornis (assembly GCA_021605145.1). Lineage (NCBI taxonomy): Eukaryota > Viridiplantae > Streptophyta > Magnoliopsida > Poales > Poaceae > Aegilops > Aegilops bicornis. The sequence continues at coordinate 570,978,484 of CM038670.1, forward strand.
TTTTTGAAGAATAAGCTCTCATAAATTTTCTATAGTGTGGTAAACTTTTTGAAAGATCGGTCGGAAAGAATAACTTGGTGTTATTTTAGTACGAACTCTTGGATAGATCAATCGGAAAGCATAGCTACAAACAATTTCTTCTTATGTTCTCCGCTAGATAGGAACTTTGGAGTGATTTTTCATCACACTTTGAGGGATGGTTATATGATCCAATTAGATTAGCATTGTTCAGAGATTGCACTAGTGAAAGTACGGACCCTAGGCCTTATTTTCAACCATTGAAATATCGTTTGTGCTCCGTTTTATCAATTGCTACCTTGCTGTTTTTATTGTTCTTATTATAAAAAAATCAATATCTACTATCCATATTACACTTGTATAACCATATCTTCACCGAACTAATGCACCTATACAAATTACCATTGTATTGGTGTGTTGGGGACACAAGAGACTTTTTATTATTTGGTTGCAGGGTTGTTTGAGAGAGACCATCTTCATCCTACGCCTCCCACGGATTGATAAACCTTAGGTCATCCACTTGAGGGAAAATTGCTACTGTCCTACAAAACTCTGCGCTTGGAGGCCCAACACGTGTCTACAAGAATAAAGTTGCGTAGTACACATCACTTATCTTCATGAAAAGAAGATATATCATGTTATTATTAGTGCTAACCTTTCAGAGCATGAAGAAAGGAGATTATTGAAAACTATGAAAAGGCACCATGCCGCTATTGGATATATTCTTGATGATCTTAAGGGTATTAGTCCCACTCTATGTCAGCACAAAACTAATATGGAGCCTGATGCTAAGCCAGTTATTGATCACCAACGACGGTTAAATCCTAAGATGAAAGAAGTGGTAAGAAAATAAATACTAAAGCTTCTGGAGGTAGGTATAATTTATCCTATTGCTGATAGTAGGTGGGTAAGTCCTAATGATAAGAATGATAAGAAGGGAGGTATTATTGTCGTTCCTAATGATAAGAATGAATTGATTCCACAAAGAATTGTTACAGGTTATAGAATGATAATTGATTTTTGCAAATTAAATAAAGCTACTAGGAAAGATCATTACCCTCTACCTTTTATTGATCAAATGCTAGAAAGACTGTCCAAACATACACATTTTTGCTTTATAGATGGTTATTCTGGTTTTTCTCAAATACCTGTGCCAAAAGAGTATCAAGAAAAGACTACTTTTACTTGCCCTTTCGGTACCTTTGCTTAGAGACGTATGCCTTTTGGTTTATGCAATGCACCTGCTATCTTTCAAAGATGTATGAATGTTATATTTTCCGACTTTTGTGAAAAGATTACTGAGGTTTTCATGGATGATTTTTCCGTTTACGGAACTTCTTTTGATGATTGCTTAAGCAACCCTGAACAAGTTTTGTAGATATGTGAAGAAACTAATCTTGCCTTGAATTGGGAGAAGTGCCACTTTATGGTTAATGAAGGTCTTGTCTTGGGACATAATTTTTTTGAAAATGGTATTGAAGTTGATGAAGCTAAAGTAGATGCTATTGAAAAAATGTCGCGTCCTACATACATCAAAGGTATAAGAAGTTTCCCTGGTCATGCTGGTTTCTATAGGAGATTTATTAAAGACTTCTCTAAAATTTCTAGGCCTCTCACTAATCTCTTGCAAAAAGATGTTCCATTTGTTTTTGATGATGATTGTGTAGAAGCCTTCGAAATACTTAAGAAAGCCTTAATTTCTGCACCTATTATTCAACCCCCTGATTGGAACCTACGCTTTGAAATTATGTGTGATGCTAGTGATTATGTTGTTGGTGCTATTCTAGGACAAAGGGTTGACAAGAAATTTAATGTTATTAATTATGCTAGTAAAATTCTAGACAGTGCTCAAAGAAATTGTGCTACTACTGAAAAAGAATTTTTAGTTGCTGTTTTTGCTTGTGACAAGTTCAGATCTTATATTGTTGATTCCCAGGTAACTGTTCACACTGATCACGCTGATATTAAGTATCTTATGGAAAAGAAAGATGCTAAACCTAGACTTATTAGATGGGTTCTCTTGCTGGAAGAATTTGATTTGTATATTGTTGATAGAAAGGGTGCTGAGAACCCTGTAGTAGACAACATGTCTAGGTTAGAAAATGTTCTTGATGACCCACTACCTATTGATGATAGCTTTCCTGATGAACAATTAGCTATCATAAATGCTTCTCATAATGCTCCATGGAATGCTGATTATGCTAATTACATTGTTGCTAAATTTATACCACCTAGTTTCACATACCAGCAAAAGAAATAATTTTTCTATGATTTAAGACATTACTTTTGGGATGACCCATACCTTTATAAAGAAGGATTAGATGGTGTTATTAGGCATTGTGTACCTGAGCATGAACAGGAAGAGATCCTACGCAAGTGTCATTCTGAGGCCTACGGAGGACACCATGCTGGAGATAGAACTACACAAGGTATTACAATCTGGTTTTATTGGCCTACTCTCTTCAAGGATGCTCCTAAGTATGTCTTGTCTTGTGATGAATGTCAAAGAATTGGTAATATTAGTAGACGTCAGGAAATGCCTATGAATTACTCACTTGTTATTGAACCATTTGATGTTTGGGGCTTTGATTATATGGGACATATTCCTTCCTCTAATGGGTATACACATATTCTAGATGTTGTTGATTACGTTACTAAGTGGGTAGAAGCTATTCCAACTAGTAGTGTTGATCATAACCCTTCTATTAAAATGCTTAAAGAAGTTATTTTCTGAGGTTTGAGTCCCTAGATATTTAATGACTAATGATTGTTCACACTTTATTCATGGTGCTCTCCGTAAAATGCTTGCTGAATATGATGTCAGCCATAGAATTGCATCTCCTTATCACCCTTAGTCTAGTGGTCAAGTAGAATTGAGCAATAGAGAAATTAAATTGATCTTGCAAAAGACTGTTAATAGATCTAGAAAGAATTTGTCTAAGAAACTTGATGATGCATTATGGGCTTATAGAACTGTGTCGGCGTTCTAGGGACGGGGGTCCCCAGATTTGCCTGCATGCGGCCCACAGCATGGCCAAGCAGCAGGCCGTACAACCCATCTTCGTCAACAAGGCACCCAAGACCCTCGCGAGGGTCCAAGCCTCGCGAGGCGGACAGCGCAAGACCTCCTCTGGAGAGGCCTAGCCGGGCAGGCTCACGAGGAGCGGAGATATCAAGGCAAGGCAAACCTCACGAGGCTCTCGTGACGTGGGCCATGACGAATGGTACCAGGCGGGTGCCAGATGGGCGCTAGTGCGCGCAGCGTCCCTATTTCCTCTTTGGTGCTAAGGAGGCCAGCGCAGGCGAAGAGTACCGAGGCATCAAGCAAAGGTTGCCATATTGGTGCAACGAGACCAAGACCAGGAGGACGGCAGGGCAGAGGTCATCGTGGAGCCCAAGACGGCGTCACCACCAGACCTTTTCGCAGGCGAAGACCGCTTTTGTCAGGATAGCTTGTACTAGCTGTCCCCCTTCAAATTTGCCCGTCGTTGTTGGCTCCCTTCCCGCTCAATATTTGGGAAGAGGACCAGGGCCTATATAAGTAGAGCTAGCCACCACAGTAGAGGCATCGAATCCTCACGCCACAAGTTCATACGCACAAGAACACCTCAACCTCAGGAGGTTGTTCTTCCCTTGTACTGTTCATCATCAGCCCAAGAGGCAATCCACCACCACCACACTTGAGTAGGGTATTACACCACAACGGTGGCCCGAACCAGTATAAACCTCGTGTCTTTCTGTGTTGCGAGTTCGCCGAGTTTGTCCGGGAGACCTTAGCGAGCTAGAGCATAGATCGGTAGAAGGGAAAGACTTCGTGCGCACCCCAGTGTTCGAACCTTAAGGGTAAGCCGGAACCCCACATCCGACATTTGGCGCGCCAGGTAGGGGTGCGCCGTAGTTTCCCTTCCATCAGTTCGTTGCTCCATCGCTCCGTCGTTTCCATGGCGGACGCTCGCCGTGCTCGAGCTGAGCATCGGGCTGCCATCTCCGCCCGCGTCACTCAGACGGCTCCCGTAGGCGGGCCACCTCGTCGTTCTCCGTCTCCCGCCACCAATGCTGCCACCGGCCCGGCGGGGAACGAGCAGCAGGCATCCTTGCTGCATCCTTCGGTGCGTCAAGACGGCCGCACCGCGACTCCATCACTTACCCCTGCCGGTTCTTCATCTCACGCGCACCGCGCTCCCATGGAGGCACGGGCCGCGCTCATCACGGCGAACGAGCTCCTACGCTACCGCCCCGTCGATGACCTCTATGAGGAGTGGCTCGGCCGTGTCGCCGAGCTCGTACGCGCCGCAGGGGGCTCTCTGGCGCCGTCCCACTCTCTGCCTCCCCTACAACTAGCCGCGGGCGACGGAGCTCATGGTGTGCCTCCACCACCTCAGCCCCAAGACGGTGCCTTGGCACCAAGGTGCGCGCCTCCGTGGCGTGATCCACCGCGCGTGAAGAAAGAAGCTGCCAAGAAATCCCGCAGCCGCGAGAAGCTGCACCGGTGCTCCCCGCGCCACCTTGTCAAGACCGCGTGCCGCCTGCAGCGGCGCAGCGCGGACCTCGCCAAGACCAAGCTCCACCTCAGAAGTGGGCCCCGGCGACCACGGCCGGCTGCCGCGCCTTCACCCCTGAAATGTGTAACGTCGCCTGGCCAGGCAAGTTCAAGCCAGATCTGCCTCCTCGCTACGACGGCGCCGCCGACCCTGCAGAGTTCCTGCAGCTCTATGAGCTGAGCATCGAAGCGGCCAGCAGCCTTGAAAAAAGTCATGGCGAACTGGTTTCCCATGGCTCTCAAGGATGGGGCCCGCTCCTGGCTCCTGAACCTGCAGCACGTCTCGATCTCCTCCTGGGACGAGATGTGCGAACGCTTCGTCGCCAACTTCCAGGGCACTCGCGACCGCCCACCGACCGCGGGTGATCTATGCCGCATCAAGCAACAACCAGGAGAGACCCTCCAGAAGTACATCCAGCGCTTCAACAACACCCGCCTCAAGATCCCCAAGGCCACGGACGAAGCCATCATCTCCGCGTTCTCGGACGGCGTCCATGACGTCAAGATGAAGGAAGAGCTCGCTATCCATGAGGAGCTCTGCACATCTCAGGAGCTGTTCAACCTGGCGAGCAAGTGCGCAAGAGCTGAGGAGGGGTGCCTCTCTCTCCTTGAACTGCCAGCTGCAGCAGCGGAGGAGAAGAAGGCCAAGGCCAAGGACATGATGCGCAAAGAGGCGGTAGTGCTCGCGGCGGAGCCCGACACCAAGTGAGGTAGAGATCAGCCCGAGTCATCCAAGAACGGCCGACCGTTCTGCGCCTTCCGCAACCTGAACACCCACAACACCAGCTACTGTCAAGAGCTCAGAGCCATACGAGAAGGGCCTTCTGATTCGGCGCCCTTGGCGCAATGACCGGGGCTACGGCCCGCGAGGAGGAAGGGCGTGGGCGGGACTGGGACGACCGTGGCCAGCGCCAGGAGTGGCGAGACCGGCCTCGTGAGGACCGCTGGTAGGATCAACCTCGCGAGGGCGCCTGGAGGGACCCGCCTCGTGAGGATCGCCCCCAGGGCAACGCCGGTCTTCCCCCGCTGCCGCCACCAAGAAGGAACAACGACCACCACCAGGACGAGGGGGCTGGGGGCTTCCAGGAGCCGCGTGCGATCACCTGCATCTTGGGTGGTGCCCAGGCCCTAGCCTCTCAGCGCATCTTCAAACAGTTCGCTCGCGAGGTGAACGCGGTGCTTCCCAAGCTCGAGACCACGCGCCCGCTCAGGTGGTCCCAATGTGCCATCACCTTCAACTCGGCAGATCAGCACAAGTGCGCAGCCACCGCTGGCGCCCTCCCTATGATGTGCTCCCCCGTCATCAGCAATGTGCAAGTCACCAAGACTCTCATCGACGGCGGCGCAGGGCTCAACGTCCTGTCCATCGACACGTTCGACAAGTTCCAAGTGCCATATGAGCAGCTCCAGCCAACCAAGCCTTTCTCAGGAGTGACCGACGGTTCCACCACACCAATAGGGCAGGTCCGCCTGCCTGTCACCTTTGGAGAGCGCAAGAACTATCGCACCGAGCTCATCGACTTCGACGTCGTGCACATCCGCCTGCCGTACAATGTCATCCTCGGGTATCCAGACCTGGCCAAGTTCATGGCGGTCACTCATCATAGACCCGTGTGAAGAGAGGGATGCAGTGTGCTCCCTTGAGCGCGCCTTTCAAGCCGCAGCAATCGATGACCCCGACAGCAGAAGTGAAGGCCCTCCGGAGACCACCCCCAAGAAGAAGTTGTCACGCCGCGTAGGACCTCAAGAGGATGGCGTCGCGGCAGGAGCCTCATTAGGACCAGCGCCCTCTCCAGGGGCGCCTCCCTCCATCGCATAGGAAAGCGCAACCGGGGCCCTCCTCAGGCAGGGCTCGGGGGCTCTCTTCCGGAGAGCCTCAGACCTTGCCAACCTCACGAGGTAGGCGCTTGGGCACCACTTGGAAGCGTGCCTCATGGCACACTTTCCTCGAGAGAAACACAGGCAAGGAGTGCCCACCACCCAGGAGTTCATCACCAAGGCCACCCAGGAACTGCAAGAAGCAAGAGCCATGCGCGGCCACAGCCGCTCACAAGGCGCAGCTCCCCATCCAGGCGAGGATGCCGGGTTGCGTGTCTGCGTCGACATCCCAGGGCTCAACAAGGCCGCATCTCAGGAGCGCTTCTGGCCATCGCGTGTGGGCTGCTGTGAGGGCCCACCACACAGCTACGTTCGCATGCCCTTCGGCTTGCCGAGCGTGGCGACGGCCTATCAGCGCAACATGCGGCAAGTCCTGGCGGCTCAGGAGGCTAGGTTCCACGCCATCTTGGAGGAGATGGAGGCGGTCTTCAGGGAACCTCCTAAACCTCCAGAGCCTCCCAAGGCTCAGGGTCCCGGAGGCTCATGAGGAGCCATTCCTTCAACGCGCGGCTTCAGCTGCACCAACTCTACTTCGTATACAGAACCAGGTGACACCTTCCAAGTTCGTTTAAGCTGGGAGCGCCCCTCGGGCTGCATTATTCCCAGGGCACATGGGTCCGTCCATGTGGCATGTATCCCTTTTTCTTAAGTCTTTAGCTTACTTTGCTGGGGGCGCCCCTCGGGCTGCATCATCCCTGAGCCGTTCGGGCCAGACCCGGTGGCGTGTATCTCCCTGCATTCATCCAAGTTTATCTGCTCTTCATGCTTAACCTGCCAACGACTATTGCCTTCTCGATTACCGCCCGCCACGGGTCTGTTCATCCTATGCAATTTGCTTGCACGTTAAAAGGGGGGCTCCTGAGCATCGCGACTCAGGAGCTCTTACTAGCTCTCCAGCCCTCACCCCCTGGCCTTGACCACGACGCCAGCGACACAGCATACCAGCGGCGGCTGAGCTCGCTCGAGGGCCGGGACTTGAGGACGTAGAGTGCTTGCATCTAACTGCCTTGCAGGAACACACAGTCACCAAAACTCAAGACCAGGTGCAACCCACTTGAGGTAGGGCCTCGTGAGTCCTGCGCTGGCTCACGAGTGCCAAGATACACCTCGCAGCCCTGCCGTGCAAGCCACGTGTCAGGGCGGGGATGTACACGCCCCGGGGGCTCCTCTCGGAGGGGGCCCCCATCCCATGCCCAAGTGGAAGCACCATGCTCCGTGCTGGCTGTCGACACTGCCGAGGACCGGCTATGCCCGTGCACAAGCGGAAGCACTATGCTCCGCGCTGGTGATAAACAACTGAGGGCGACCCCACGGCTGTGCAAACCTCAGGGAGCCCAGAGCTCAGCGCCCAGCCTTACCGCAATGCCTCCCCTCGGGAGAGCCGCACAAGGGGGCTGGGCATGGGGGCTGCGCATGGGTCACGCCCAAGCGCATGCTACCCAACCAGGTCCCCCGGACCTGGGTGTTGCGCGCCCCTCCCGAGGCCTCAGCGAGGGTAGGTATGGAAATTGTTTGCACGTCAAGGGGGACTCCTGAGCATCGCGACTCGGGAGCCTAACTGGTCACGTAGCCCCTCACTCCTTGGTCCGTCCTGGTCTCCGGTCGGCCCAATGGCGGTTGAGGTATGAGCGGGGCCGGGCCCTGCCGATGTAGAACATTAATCTACCCTCACGAACTCTCCCTATATGTTGTTTGCGCATCAAGGGGGACTCCTGAGCATCGTGACTCAGGATCCTAACTGGTCACGTAGCCCCTCACTCCTTGGTCCGTCCTGGTCTCCGGTCGGCCCAATGGCGGTTGAGGTATGCGCGGGTCGGGATCTGCCGACGCAGAACGCAAAGCAAATAGGGGGGAAATCACGAAATCTCGAAGCAAATATTGCAAGCATGTTGTTCTCACAATACCAAATAAAAAAGTCTAAACGCCTCCACGAGGCCTAATACATGTAGCAGGAACGAAACGGGAAGAATGGCCACGGGTCACCTCTAGACGTCGCCGTCGCCCGCGGAAGGCGCTCCCTCGTGAGCGGTTTTGTCTTCACCACCAGCCGCAAGGTCGACGACGCCGGACAGAGGAGCGGAGACAAAGCCGCAGAACCTCCTCAGCAAGGCCCCCACCTGATCCTGCACGGCCGCGGCAGCCGCCTCATATTGATCTTCAGCTATAGGCTCCAGCAGCTCGTCAAGGCAAGCGTTGGTTTCGCGAAGGTGCAGGTGGCTAAAGACGCGAGTCAGTGCGGCTGAAGACAGGACGTGAGCTTCTGCCTCCGCCATGGGACCGAGACCATCAACGACCTCCTCAAGCACCTTCGCCACGAGAGGAAGCAGCTGGGCGGGGCCGTCCTCGTCGGTGTCCAGAGGCTTCTCCGGGCTGTGCTCGTAAAGCGTCTTCAGCGCCTTGCGAGATCTCTTCTCGAGATCTGTGAAGGCCACACGGTCTTTGGCCAGGACGCGCGCCTTGGCTTCAAGATTGGCCTCCCTCGTCCCCATCTTCCGCTCCAACTCTTCCAACCGGTTGCGCTCGGCGGCCTGCTTCTTCCCCAGCTTCGCCAGCTCGGCATCACGGTTCTTGATGGCTTCCTCCCGGGCCTTCATCTCCTCCTCCTTCGCTTGGCGGCAGCGTACCTCTTCGGCGTGCTTGTCGTGCAGGCTCTGCAACTTGCCCTCCAGCGCTTGGCAGCGGTCATGGGCGGCCTTGGCGTCTTTCAGTACCACCTCATGATCGACCGCAGCGCTGGCAGCTCTCTGCTTCTCCTCCTCAGAAGCCGCGGTGGCCTGACTCGGCGCAGCGCGAACGGCCAAGTCGGAGTGGAGCCAGCCCGAGACCAGCTCCAGGCGCCCGGCCACAAGACGTGGGTCCGCACTCAAGAGATCTGCCTGCAGCTGAGTCATCTCCGAAAGAACACGCTCCAGGGCAATAGCAGTAGAAGAACCTGGGAGTGGAGGTGCAGCAGTGGGAGGATGCGACATCATCACCAGGGCCTGGGGGATCGTGGGTTCCGGGGCGGCTGGGACCTCACCGGCCGCACCAGGCGCCGGCACCCCCGGGGCCAGCGGGGCCATGGGGGCTGATTCCACACGGCGGTGCTCCTCTTGGCCTCGCGAGGATGATCGGGCTGGGGAGATGCGGTCGCTGCTGCCTCCTTTCTCCGCGAGAGGCACGGCCGCTGCTCTTCTTTCCTCTTCTTTGCCGAAGACGTCGACCTGACCAATCAAGGGTGAGTATCAGGAAATGACGAGTACAGACAAGGACAAGGCAAAGCTTAAGACACTCACCGATCCATTGCGATGTATTCTACTAACCGCTTGAGGAGCTTGAAGCCTGAAAACTTCGGGACCTGAGGGGCAGGCGTTCGGACACCGGCGGCACTAGGCGGTGTGGAGGCAGAGCCGAGTCCAGCCCCAGGAGGTATCGGGGTGGAGGAGGCACCACAGGCTACCAGCAACGACCTACCCTTCGTCGGGATGAGGGGTTGCTCCCTCTCCCCTTGGAAGGCGTCGGCCTCCGCATCATCAGGAAGGGCGCGGAGAATCTCGGCCTTGCTCAGGGGGGAAGTCTCCCCCACCTTGTAACATCCCAAATTTTCAATTTGGAATGTTATACATAGATCATCACTTTCATATCATATTTTATTGCATTTTGGCCCGATCCTAGAAATTCCACGCAACTCAAGGACCCATGGAGAGAGTTGGAGATTTCGTTATTTTCATATTTGAGTTTTCTCAAATTTTGAAAATAGGATCATTTGATTTTATTTATTTTATCTTTAATTATTTCTATTATAAAAATATGAGAGAGGGAATAAAATGACTTTCCCAAAATAAAGGAATAATGAAGATTTAATAAAAAATCAAATAAGATTTTATTTGGAGTTTTTCGCTATTTTATTTGAATTTAGGAAAAATTGCACGTTTTCAAAAACTGCATTTTAGGGTCAAGAAAATGTTCACCTCGTTCTAAATATTTTATTTAAGCGGTGAAAATTTGTTTTGGCATTTTTAGATTTTTATTTATTTTTCTAGAATTTTTCTAAGTCTCGGCGGAATTATTCAAAAAAAAACGCGACCGCCCCGCGCCTGAATGGGCCGAAGCCCAACCAGGCCGGCCCAACCGCCGCCGCCGCCTTCCCAGCGCACCGCCGCCACCGTGTTCGAGGCGGACTCCGCCTCTCGCCGCCGCCGCTTGCCCCTCCCCCAAGCCGCCGCACCCCCCTCCCCCCTTTAAATACCCAGCCCGGGGCCCCCAAGGGAGCACCAAGCCAAGCCGAGCCGCCGCCGCCGCACTTCCCCGTCGCCTGCCGCCCGAGCCGCCCCACCCTGTCGGAGTCCCGAGCCGCCGGAATTCGCGAGGTAGCCGCCGCCCCGGTTTTCTGAAAAAAATTGTTTTGATTTTTTTGAAAACCCTAGTTTTCGTTTTTTTAATAGATTGGTTTTTCTCCGGTTTATTTATTTAGCGAGCGTTCGCTCGTTCATTCGTTTTAACGAACGCGTTCACCGTTTAGTTACAGTTAACGAACGTTCGTTCGTTAAACCGTTCGTCGTTTTTCTTTGTCTCGGATTTATTCCGCAATTTTTTTGATCGCCATTTCTGATCCGATTTTCGATCTAGTATAACTTTTCGCTCATTTATCGGAATCTGGCGATTCAAACGCATAGAGTTTCGTCTCGAAACCCTCTTTCCGAATAATCAACTCAAACAAGTTTTTGCTACTGTAAAATTTGACTTAGGTCCAGATTAGTAAAACGAAGCCTGTTTCTTTCGCCGTTTGACTTTCGTTGCTTCGTTCGAGTTGTTTCTTTTTGCAAACCGGAGTTCTTAAGTTGAACTTTCCGGTTAGATCTTCTATTTGAGTTTTACCTGTGCATTAGTTGAGTACTTACTGTGTGCTTGTTTGTTTTCGATAGAGTACCCGGAGTGCGCCACTTGCTACTTTGAATCCCTAGGTTTCGCGGATCATCAGCAAGGCAAGTAACACTTTGATCATACCTCTTTTCATACCCAGTTTTGATGCATTAGATCAATCCTCAAACATTGCATGATTAGGATCTAATTAAATTTTGGGTTTTAGGAAAGTAGATGAGGTAGTACCTATTACCTGTTTTATTATCAAACCCTTGGGAGTTACTTCTATGTTTGCTTATTATGCCATGCTATGCTAGTAGACGTGGATTGGGTGAGTGTATCCATGACAGATGTGAGATTTTAATTAACGGTTTATTTAAGGTGGCAACTTAAACACACATCTGGGTGGATTGAGGTACCTGGGTATTTCAGGATTGCCTGTTTCTTTTTGGACCGCCAGCCAGGCTCAAAGGGATCATGAGATTATTCATGCTAGAAACTTCCGTGTGCAGCCACAAGCTACTATGGGATCTAGCATAGTTGACTAAGTTGTGCGAACTCTTATAGTGGTAGACTAGCACATGTAGAGGGATGTAGGTGTAACTGTCTACACGTTCGTAAGGTGCTAGCGCTTCTGAAAGACTATGTCTCGGTCATCCGTTTCTCAAACACCATGTAGTGCGAGAAATCAAACGGAGGAGATCGAGTCTTGTGGGGAAAAGTGCACAAACCTCTGCAGAGTGTAACAAACTAATCATGGTTAGCCGTGTCCCCGGTTATGGACATCTTGAGTATCTAGTACCTGGATTATCATGTGAATCTCATCATGTTACTTTAATTACTATTGTTGGGTTTTAATAATGATGCTTAAATGGGATTGAGAATGCTGTCAACTATTCTCAATGTTTAACAACCATCATGATAGTTAAATTAAATTTATTCCTTTGCAGTAGGGAAAAATTGGCTTTACGCAAAACTGTAACCATAGAGCTTTCCACCAGCCATATATGCATGTAGGATACTATTACTCTTTCATTTTGTGTTACATTGCCATCATATTCCATGTGCTGACCCGTTTTCGGGCTGCAACGTTCATGTTGCATACTTTTCAGACGACGAGTAAGGTGCCTTAGGTCGTGGTTCTATACTCAGTGATGCCGTTGGAGTTGATGGACTCGCTTATCTTCCAAGCCTTCCACTGTTATCGTTATTAGATGGCCTTAAGCCATATTTAATGTAATAAGTTCTCTTTTGGAGACATTCGATGTAATAAGTGTGTGATTGCTACTCTGTTATAAATCCTTCAAGTATTGTGCGTGTCAGCATTACTGATATAGGGATGACACTGATGCACAGAGATCAGACTGTTTGAGGTCTGGTCGCTACACACCTCTTCCGGGGTCTTCTCCGAGTCCTCTTCCTCTTCTCCCTCTCCGTGGGACTCACCAGAAGACACCTCCACCGGTTTCTGCGCCGTAGGAACTCCCGGAAGCGTTGGCGGCACCAGCCCGCGCGCATCAAAGGTCGGCCTGGAGGCGACAAATTCCTCCCGGTCCCTGCGTTGGAACAGGGGAACGAAAGCGCTAGGCGGGTTAGGGAGTCCTGGATTAGGGGGTATCCGGACAGCCGGACTACATCCTTTGGCCGGACTGTTGGACTATGAAGATACAAGATTGAAGACTTCGCCCCATGTCCGGATGGCACTCTCCTTGGCATGGAAGGCAAGCTTGGCAATACGGATATGTAGATCTCCTCCCTTGTAACCGACTCTGTGTAACCCTATCCCCCTCCGGTGTCTATATAAACTGGAGGGTTTAGTCCGTAGGACAACAACAATTGTACCATAGGCTAGCTTCTAGGGTTTAGTCTCTACGATCTCGTGGTAGATCAACTCTTGTAATACTCATATCATCAAGATCAATCAAGTAGGAAGTAGGGTATTACCTCCATCGAGAGGGCCCGAACCTGGGTAAACATCGTGTCCCCCGCCTCTTGTTACCATCCGCCTTAGACGCACAGTTTGGGACTCCCTACCCGAGATCCGCCGATTTTGACACCGACATTGGTGCTTTCATTGAGAGTTCCACTGTGCCGTCACCGTAAGGAAGGATGCCTCGTCTTGTTGTCAAGGACAACGTTACCTCTGGGGGAGCCCTGGCTGTCGGCCAAACTCTCCGGCTAGGCGGCTTCATCATGACCGCCCATTCGGCTGCTGCACCGATGATGACTTCTCGGGTCATCAAAAACAGCCTCCACGTCGGCTCGGAACTTGCCGAGCAGATGAATCCATTGGAGCTCTCTTCCCTAAACGAGCTCTTGGATCGCATCGCCGCTTTGGGAGTCGCTATGGACTATGATCGGATTGGGCTTAAACCCGACCAAAGGGAGATTAACTCTCCGCCGGTCACCCATCAGATAGCGGTGGTGGAGGAACAATGCGGCGATTCTTCCTCTGTCTTAAGGACAAACTATGTCCGGATTCCCGAGCTCTCCGAGCCGGATACCCGTTTACGGAAGGACATCGCCCAAGCCTTGAACCTAGAATCAGGCAGCGAGCCAGACCTATTGGGCAACATACCGGAGCCCGAACTTCCAAGATGGAAACTCCTCTTCCCCTGGGTCTTAGATCGGGTCAGGGTTCGGACTCAAATCCACCCACCCACCCAGATATAAACGATCTTTCCCACATTAGGCAAGAGCCCCAGGAAACAGTACATCACTATTGGGCCAGATTCCTCCTTGTAATGAACAAGGTCAAGGACTGTCGCGAGGAAGATGCAATCTCATTCTTCTGCAATAATTGCACGGACAAGGGAATCCTCAACGCCATAAGTCGCCATGACATAGCACGCCTTGCTGACTTGGCGGCCATAGTACGGAAGTACTATGCGATGGAAAGTGCTTGGAAAACCGAAACAAAATTCTGGGATAATCCGGCTCTGACTAAACACCCAGTCCGAATTGAAAGGGTGCACTCTCATAAGTCGCCCGATTCAATTACAAATAAGCAAAAGCCCACTACAGGGCGTGGAACCGTATTGGAGGGATGGCTTAACGGACCCTGCAAAATCCACAGTACAGCGGATACCATACCAACACACAGCCTTAGAGCATGTTGGGTACTCCGGCAGGTGGCCAAGAGCGGTGAGGATCTCCTCATTCAAAATACTGCAGAGCACCATCCCGTGGATTACAATACAGTATTGACAGTCTTCGAGACATTCACCTCAAATAATAGGCGCAAGCGAGCACTCCACAGCCTTACCGAAGTCTGCCAGGTGGCAGCAATAAATCCATGGAGCGACACGGCTATCACCTTCAATGCCAGTGACGAACCTAAATTCCAAACAGCCCGAGCACCAGCCGAATTGGTCCTTAGCCCAATCATGGACGGCTTTTGGCTCACTAAAGTTCTCATGGACGGCGGCAGCGGATTAAACCTCATTTATGAGGAAACTCTTCAAAAAATGGAAATAGATAGGAACAACATTGAGCAAATCAGCACGACCTTCAGAGGAATCCTCCCCAGTCGGGAGGCAGGTTGCGCTGGGAAAATCACACTAGATGTGGTATTCGGCACGCCGGAGAATTATAGGTCCGAAGAAATCACATTCCAAGTGGCCCAGTTCAGTAGAGGATACCACACCCTTTTAGGGCAGGAGGCATTCACGATCTTCCAAGCCATACCCCATTACGGGTACATGAAGCTCAAAATTCCTGGGCCCAATGGAATCATCACTCTAGCTAGTGATCCGGACATAGTGCTCCGTGCCGAAAACAAAACAACTGCACTGGCCCTCGAGGCATTATCCGAAGCCCTCGCGGCAGAGGAATTAACTGCGCTACGCTCCACCATGGACAGGGACAACGTGATACTCGACAAGAGATCCAAGCCCACCTCTTTTAAACCAGCGGATGAAATAGTCAAATTCCAAGTCCACCCAATGGACACTACAAAAATAGCCTCCATCGGGGCACAGTTAAACCCCGATGTAGACGCCGCACTACGGGAGTTCCTGCACGAGAATTGGGACATATTTGCCTAGCATCCCTCAGATATGCCAGGAATCCCACGCAGGCTGGCCGAGCATACCCTTAACATTCTGAAGGGATTCAAGCCGGTCAAGCAGACTCTTCGGCGTTTTTCTGAACCTAAGAGACAAGCCATGGGAGAGGAGCTAGCCAAGTTACTGGAGGACGGATTCATTAGAGAAATAAAACATCCGGACTGGCTAGCAAACCTGGTGATGGTACCAAAGAAGGATAAATCCTAGCGCCTATGTGTGGATTTCAAAGACCTGAACAAGGCTTGTACCAAGGATCCCTTCCCCCTCCCCCGCATCGATCAAATCATCGATGCTACTGCAGGACACGACTCATCGTGTTTCCTCGACGCATACTCCGGATACCATCAGATGAAGATGGCAGAGTCCGATCAAGCCACAACGGCATTTATCACCCCATACGGACCCTTCTGTTTTAACGCTATGCCTTTTGGTCTTAAGAACGCCGGTGCAACGTATCAATGCATGATTCAGACATGCCTGGAAAAACAGATCGGCAAAACAGTGGAGGCATACGTAGACGATGTGGTCGTCAAAACAAGACACGTCGAATCCCTAATAGACGAATTGAGGCTCATGTTCGGCAATCTCCGAACATACGACATCAAGCTCAATCCGGAAAAATGCATTTTCGGCGTGCCCGCCGGAAAGCTCCTGGGCTTCATCGTCTCCAGTAGAGGAATTGAAGCAAATCCGGCTAAAATCTGAGCCCTGTCACAGTTGGCCATCCCAACTGACCTCAAGCAAATCCAGAAATTAACTGGATGCGTGGCGGCCTTAAGCCGCTTTATCTCCCGCTTAGGAGAAAAGGCATTACCGCTTTATCGCCTTCTTCAGCGCACCGAACACTTCGAGTGGACGGACGCGGCCACGGCCGGACTGGAAGACATAAAGGCCATCCTGGCCACCAACCCAATCCTGGCCGCGCCAAACATCGGCGAACCAATGCTGCTATATATAGCGGCAACTCATCAAGTTGTAAGCGCAGTGCTCGTCGTCGAACGAGAAACGGACGAACATAAATTCCCACTTCAAAAGCCGGTATATTATGTATCCACTGTCCTCACTCCATGCAAATCACGGTACTCGCATTATCAAAAGATAGCATATGCGGTATTCATGGCATCCCGAAAACTAAGACACTACTTTCATGAGTGTTCAATCACAGTGGCCTCGGAAGTACCACTCAACGACATAATAAACAACCGCGATGCCACGGGCCGGATTGCCAAATGGGCCATAGAGCTCCTCCCTTCGACATAACATATAAACCTCGGCGAGCCATTAAGTCGCAAGTATTGGCCGATTTTGTCGCCGAATGGACAGAAGCCGAACTCCCTAAAGAGTACATCGCGTACTCCAATTGGATTATGCACTTCGACAGCTCTAAAATGCTGGCTGGTCTGGGGGCTGGCGTCGTCCCGACGTCCCCCACCGGAGATACAGTCCAATGCGTACTCCAAATATTGTACACAGACTCCAACAACGCAGCTGAATACGAGGCCCTGTTACATGGTCTTCGGATGGAAGTTTCCATGGGCATTCGACGCCTGGAGGTGCGCTGGGACTCAAACCTCGCAATATCCCAAATAAATGGAGACTTTGATGCCAAGGATCCGAAAATGGCGGCTGATCGCAACGCCGTCCTCAAGATGTCAGCTCGGTTCGAGGGGCTCGAATTCCACCATGTGGCTCGGGAAAACAATCGGTGGCGGATATCCTCGCCTATCGGTAGCTAAGCGCGACCACATCCCCACCTAACATCTTCTTGGAAAGGTTGTTCAAGCCATCCGTGGTATGGGAAGGGGACACCGGTAACAATAGTCCGCACCCGGCCACAACGCCAGATATCGAAGACTCTAACACAATCGGAGGCTCTGCCACCAAAATAACACCTTCAGCCCATGTAATGGCCGTCATAGCCCCATGGACAGAACCATTCCTGGCCTACCTAACCAGACAGGAACTTCCCGAGGACCAAAATGAGGCACGCTGCATAGTGCGGCGATCTAAAGCCTACAAGGTCCACGAGGGAGAGCTTTGTAAGAAAAGCACTACCGGAGTCCTTCAAAGGTGCATCTCCGAAGAGGAAGGGCTGAATCTTTTGGTAGAAGTCCATGCTAGACTCGGCGGACACCACGCCGCAGCCCGGTCCCTTGTAAGCAAGGCCTTCCGTATAGGTTTCTATTGGCCGACGGCCCGGGCAGATGCACAGGACTTGGTCCAATGCTGCGTCGGTTGCCAGCTTTTTGCAAACCAAAGCCATATGCCGCCTACCGCTCTCCAAACCATCCCCATTACCTGGACCTTTGCGGTCTAGGGACTTGATATGGTCGGATCCCTTAAAGGGAGAACCCATAAGAAAAAATACTTACTGGTCATGGTGGATAAATTCACCAAATGGATAGAAGCCAAACCCGTTAAAACAGCCGAATCCGGACCGGTGATAGACTTCATATCTGGGGTTGTACACCGTTATGGCGTCCCCCACAGTATCATCACCGACAACGGCACAAACTTTACAGCCGACGAGGTAAAACATTGGTGCAACAACATGGGCATCAAGCTCGATTATGCTTCTGTCTATCACCCGCAAACTTACGGTCAAGTCGAGCGAGCAAATGGTCTTATCATGAGCGGCATCAAACCCAGATTAGTGCGATACTTAAAGGAATCTAACACGCACTGGGTAGAGGAGCTCGACTCCGTCTTATGGGGGCTGCGGACCACGCCGAATCGCACTACCGGATACACACCGTTCTTTATGGTGTACGGCGCAGAGGCAGTTCTGCCCTGTGACATAATTCATGACTCACCTCGAGTGCGCATGTATGAAGAAAAAGAGGCCGAGCTTGATCGGCGGGACAGTTTGGACGCCCTGGAGGAGGAGCGCGATGTAGCAAAAGCCCGTTCCGCATTCTATCAGCAACTGGCTCGAAGATACCAAAGCAGAGAAGTACGGGCAAAAACTTATAACGTTGGCGAACTAGTTCTACGTCTGCCGGAGAAGAAAAAGAACAAGCTTAAGCCCAAATGGGAAGGTCCCTTCATTATTGACCAAGTTCTGACCAGCGGAGCGTACCATCTGCGGGATGCGTCAGACAATCGACTTGAGCCAAACCCATGGAACGCAGCCAGACTCCGAAGATTCTACGCCTAGCGCCGGACTCTATGTTCGTCTCCTTACCCCTGTCCATTTTTCGCATATACATTATCTGTTTTTTCTCTCTTTCTTTCTTCTTTTTCCTTCTCCTCAAGGCCTTAAAAGGCCAACTTGTGTCTTGACTACACAATATTAACGTGCTAGCCGCGCTCATTATACCTGGGGGCTTCTTATACAGAAGCTTAATATAACTATATTTCTGGGCTTCATGCCCCGCACATGTGTCATTCTTCCGCATGTACCTTTTTTCGCCATTATATGCATCATTATGACTTAAGTTTTGGCCAAGCTGGGTTGCCTGGCTCTTGTATTTATGCCCTACGTTCCCGTTAATTCGGCTAGGGCATAAGGGGTGCACCTCTGTGATTATTCTTGCCGAATTGACCGGATGTGTACCTCAGACTAGGTGAAGCCGAAAGCTAGCGTTCTTAAGGGAATATTTGGTCGGTGAACAAAAGATGACTTTCATTTAATTTTATACATGCCCCCAGATGTTTTTAGCCCGCGTCTCTTCTCACAGTCCGGACATGCACATTAGGGCATGCGTACCCAGGGAAAGGAACCCTTAACGGAACTATTCTCCCTGGAAGATGTTTCTTACTATCCATGTAATATAACATAACTAGTCGGGTACTTGTCTGTTCAAGCACTTATGACCCCTACGCCTGGTTTCCACGCATACCCTGGTTTTTACATAACTAAGCGGGTATTCGGATACACTCCGGAATATTGGGTCCCGAGGTCGAAGTGAAAAGGTCCGCCATGACAAATGAATTACAATCCGGCTAGAGACATTCTACATGTCACTTAAATTACATAGTCACTTAGACTGACTAAATTCTTCTTCTATCCCATCCAACAGGCTGTCTAGCCTGCAATCCTGTTGGGAATACTTTGGGGCTAACTCTACTTGGTCATACACCAAACTGATGGGGATCTCTTTCCCATTGGGCCCCACAGGTCCGACCTCGGCCATGTGATTTGGGTCAGCCTTGGTATACCGCATCTTCACCATGGCCCAGGCTTCCCTGGCACCTTGACGGCAGGCCGATATCTTCCATAATCAGAAGCGCCGCCGCGCTCCCTTGATCTTCTCTACAAGCTCTCCAATGCCTCCTGGCAGGGAGACGGATGGCCACAAGGCCTGGGCAATACCCTACATCACCTGCCGAACTTGTTTGTGCAGTTGCGAGAGCTCTGGTAGAGGATCACCCGCATACCCGGGCATCTCCTCTGCGGGACGACCCGTCAGCATACCTGCAGACATAACTCTGTTAGCCGGCTTCTTCGCCGAACTCTTTCAAAAGTTCGTTCAAGCACTTACTGAAAATGCCGCGTCGAAGCCGCTTATTCTCCTTCATGGAGTCTGCAAGCTGGGCTCGAACATCCTTCGGTTCCATGCTCAGCTTGGTATTGGCGTCTTGGAGATCGTTTTTCTCCCGCCTAACTTTCATAAGCACGCGTTCGCCAGCCTTTAGCTGTCGTATGGCATGTTGCTCATCCGGATTCACTCCAGAGTCATCTGCAATATCTATTGTTAGATTTGCAGGCATGCCACATACTATATGGTACCTATCATTCTTTGAAACAAGTGTTACCAGAGGGGGCCTTCTCGGACTCATTCAATGCGGCAACTGCGGCCCGTAGCTGGGCCTTGCACTCTTCTAGCTCTTGAGACAATTGGGTATTATTCTCTGTAAGAACCTACGCAAATAATGATCCTTAAATCAGTTGTGCCAACTGTTTCAAGTCTCAGGGGCAACTGATATATATATATATAATCAAATTTGCTTACCCGTATATCCTTTACATACTGGTCCGTGGCTCTGGCAAGACCATTTTTAGCAGCACGGACGTACGCGTCTCCTGAGTTAAAGGCATCAAACGCCTCTTGGGAGAAACAAGCGTCACGGAGTACGGCCCCGGCCTTTGTGATTCATGGCGCTCTCCACTTCGGAATTTGTAGCGGATATTTTATCCGCATCCTCTGTAGGAGGAGCATCCGGTGCGTGCCCCGTGTTAGCTTTCGCCTCTGTGTCCGGCCCTGGAGCCCGAGTGGTAGAGGCGTGATCGGCAACCTCTCTGGATATAGTCCGGCGAGTGTTTTTCCTTCTATTAAACACAGGTGGTATTATGTTTTAAAAGACGATAACCACAGAGCAAGGTTTGGTATCATACCTCTGCACCGACGTCTCCGTCCAGACCGCCTTCCTTTTTAGCCTGCCCGGCTTCGGCGCCCCTTGTTGGCGAGTCACCACGGGTTCGGCATGGTGCCCCGAAGTCCTTCCCTGTAAAACACTGTGTAGGTATGGTAGGTGAAGTGCGTAAAAGGGGATCCTTCTCGGAAGACCGGACTCTCGTTTTACTTACATGCGAGGCGGGGAGTAGCCCAGGATAGTCAGCTATAATGGCCACCATGGCATCACTACAAAAAAATACACTTCCGTGATGAAACGTGTTTGTCACACTAGGTCGCGTTTTTTGTCATGCATGTACATCCATGACAAATTTATGACAGAATCAAGATAGTCATACATGTGCTGTCGTAGAAGTGTTCCATGACAATACCAAAATTATCATCACGGAAGTGTCCACTTCCATGACGATAAATCGCGCGTCAAAGAACTGCTTTCGTCAAGGGTGACCGACACGTGGCATCTACCGTAACGGAACGCCGTTAAGCTATCGGGTCGGATTTTGGATCCGATAACCCGTTAACAGCCCTGACCAATGGGAAATTTCCACGTGTAAAATTCTGATTGGCGAAGGGAACACTGTCACCGTCGATGGGCGGATGTCGACCGTCCATTGGAGGAGACATGCCTATGATACGTCGACACGTGGCTGGGCCCAACTGAGGCCCATATAGGTTAAAAAGGCCGGCCCAGTAAAAGGCCCATAGAACTTAATCAGGTACTAGTGGGCCAGCCCAATAATGGCCTGCTTAATAAAGGCCCATTTACGGCCCGAAGCCAGATTTGGCCCGTTAATTGTTCGCCCAATATTTGGGCCCATTTATTTATGGCTTGAATCTGGCTCGTTAATTGTTTGCCCAATATTTGGGCCCATTTGCGACGAAGCCGATCTGGCCCGTTAATTGTTCGTCGAATATTTGGGCCCAACTACAGCCCGATGACTTTCGGCTGTTAGAGGCTGATGTGAACATGGGCCCATTTCAGCCGGTGTGACTTTCGGCCCGAATGGCCCGTCTTTGCCCATGGGCCATATATGGTCCGACGGGACATCGGGCCCACTAACGGCCCGTGCTAAAGGTGGCAACAGTTAAGCCCAACGTGACTTTGGGCCTGTTAAAGTCCTGTCATGTAATTCGGCCCGTAGATGCCTGTACTAAGCTTTCGGCCTCTTAAAGGGCCATGATATCAGTGGGCCAACTAAGGCCCGAGATATGTTTCGGCCTGGTAACGGCCCGTGAGCTAACTTGGCCCAAAACAGCCCGGTCTACATTTCGGCCTGCTGAAGGCCCGTCGACGACTAGTGAAAATTGAGGCCCAACATGCATTTTCGCCTGCTAAAGGCCCGTGGTTTCATCTCGGCCTTAACAGGCCAGTACAATATTCAGCCTGTTAATGGCCTAACGCTACCTGGGCCAAACTAAGCGCTGGGTCGACAAAAGGCCCAACTAAAATATAGGACGGTGTAAGTTTGGGCCTGGCGCAATGTGTGAAGGCCCCAATCATTCGAGCCCAAGAAAGACGCAGAGGCCGGCACAATTGTGGCCGCTAAAAACCTGGCCCGTTAGAGTCGAATGTTTCGTCCGGTCGACTACATCTGATTTTTTTCAGATAGCGAATGATGGCGATAACTAGTAGGAATTAAGAACAAACCTACTCTATACAATAAAGAAATTACGGCATAGTAACTAAGAATAAACCTACACTATACAATAAAGGATTTAAGGTACATTACATCCACCGGGCATCGAAGTTCGCCACCGGTGATCATAAAAGCGCAACGAAGAAGCAGATTACAAAATCGGGCACCATTGCAACAGAACAAAATAATCTTGAACCGAGACCACTTCAAGATAGTTCAAGAAAGGTTAGCCTTGCGGAGGAAGCTGCGCAAGAATCTTTGAGCAAGGCTGTGAGACCGGCCTAGCATGTCGGTCATAGCTTCCAGGTGTAGCTGTTTAGCGATGAGGTTCTCATTGGTGTTCTCCGCAATCTTTCTTAGAGATAGGACTTCAAGTCGAAGTTTAGTTGCAGAATGCCTTTCTGCTAGAACTTAGGACTGAAGAGGTCGAACTGATTCAGACAACGAATTCTGTGAGCTTGTCTGACTGGTAGTCCCAAATAACTTGAACACTGCATCAAGACAAGACTTTGGGGTTGTCTCGCTATCTTCAAGATGTTTTGCCTTCTATGCTGCAATATATGTTGGGTTTGTCTCACATCCTTCAGCAGACTTGTGCATGCCATCAGGCATATCACCCTAAAACAAAGCAGAGAGATGACAGGTTTGCACGTGTATAAACATAGATGATAACTGTTCTGTCAATTCTATCCAATTTCAAATTAGAAAATAAAGAGTAAGTTCAAAATATCAATAGCATAATTTGGCATTGTTCATAATGCGGGAGCTTCACCACACTCTTTGGATTACCATGTCAACATAACAAGCATAGATGAAGGGCAAAGAAAATCATTGTATCTATTTTGGATAATGTGCATGGCATGTTGTTCATATCATCGCCCACATCAAGAAGATAAAACAAGAGATGACAAGGTGCAAACGTGGGCTGCTTCACCACACACTGGATTATAGATCCACAAAAACAAGCATACATATAGGGAGTATTAAGTAATGTGCATGGTATGAATAAGGAATTTGGTTTTACAAGTAAAACTTAGAACTTACGGTTCTTATGAACATGCATTTTGGTAGAAACAACAAACTAAACAAAGAAAGAATGATAGGGAGTATGAGCAAATTAAACAGCAGTTGAGGATAAAGGCTTTAGAAGGACTGACTTACATTAATAGTTAACACCGGCTTTATAATGCCCTTCTCCATGTCAAGGGAAGGATAACTCAAGAATTACAGCATAGAATGTTCTTCATAAGAATTGCCTGTACTCTACATTTTGTAGAGAGTACTTATAGATATGATAATACTGGAAGGGATAGAGGATAATGAAGATAAGATGCAGATTGATGCTACATAAT
This sequence comes from Aegilops bicornis, assembly GCA_021605145.1. Lineage (NCBI taxonomy): Eukaryota > Viridiplantae > Streptophyta > Magnoliopsida > Poales > Poaceae > Aegilops > Aegilops bicornis. The sequence goes on from CM038670.1 coordinate 571,002,175, forward strand.
CAACTACCAATCCCTGGAAGTAGCTGTTAATGTAAGTACAGTGATAGACCATGTTCAGTCCTTACAAGAGGACTGTAGAGCTAAACCTCTTCAAAAGCATTGGGTTGATTCTAAATTTATGTAAGAGTCCATATAGATCTTATAATGTCCACCAAATGGACGATTACGAGGCTAGCATGTGCAGTGATGCTACATAATCAAACAACTATGAAAGTAAGTATGGTCATACAGGGCAAGAGGTACTCACAAGAGCAATGCCGTGTGCAGTATAGTTGCGAGATTCTGTGGTCCCTTGAGAACGGATGTTCTTCTGCTAATAGTTTTCGTACAAGTGAGACATTAAGGCAAATGCAGAAATGTAGTTCAAATTGTGATGTTATATCATAGACAGTACCTTATGTTGCAGCCGAGACCAATGTGTAACAAGATTATTCCAGTCACCGTCGGATAAATGTAGCACCGGAGACTTTACAGAAATTTCGTTCAGAGGCTTGCCATCGAAGTGCGCTTGCCTCAGGTAGGAACGATACTTCATCAATGAGTGCTTGAAAAGCGCAACCAACCCTTGCTCGTCATCACAATCCAGTTTGCTCCTCGCCTATTTAAAAGAATGAAATCTTGTGTCTTCTGTCAGCAGAAACATATGTAGTAATGACCATGAATAACGTTAGTACATTACTTACGCGTAAGTTGCAGAGGAAGACTAGAAATTGTTCTGTGTCTGCGGTATAATATTTCCATGAAGGAAAGATGCGCACAAAGTTCCTGACAACAACATAAGCTCCGTCTTCTAAACTGGGAAGAAATGGAACAGGGGTCCTATTTGCTGCAATTGGTGCTCTCTCTGGTTCGAAAAGGGATTTGGAAACTGGATTTGGTGTACTCTTTCTTTGGAATGGGGTTTTATGTCAGACAATTGGTGCTATGTCAACTGGCATAATCATACTGTTTGCTGCAGCTTGGGGTCTGTGAGTTGGGGCATCGAAATGACCCGATAGTAGGGCTAGAGTCTGCTAGAGTTGGGGTATTTTGTGGGTCAGGTGATATTGCAACTACACCTAATGGGCTATTTGATTTATCAGGTGCCGCTACCTTTTTCAAATACTTTGCTTGTGCTCCTCCATGATCAGCAATGCCCTCTTCCTTTTGAACGTCTGATACACAAGAACATCATTTGAATAGATAAATATGGTACGATGACAGATGGAATATGTACTGAAAATGGATAGGCAGGGCGTATTCACATACACGATGTGTAAACTAAGCTAATGGCATTTCAACAAAGTAGAAGCAGTGCAAAGCATCAGTTGCAAGATATGTGCGAGCAATGTAACCTTGGAAAGTTAGAGCAAGTACCTTGATGGGTGAATAAGATAGGGCATCTTCCTCTGACTCCTCCACTAGGGAGCTACATTGACTTAGGTCTCCCTCTAGCTCGTAATCACTGTTAGGATCATATTACGAGCATGAATCAGAGGTGGAGAGCATTTGCATTGCATTGCATCCAGACTTGATTTCAGTCCCTTAATGCCAAGTTTGACAGCCATGGCATTGTTACGCTTTATTCTTTTCATGCCGCAAGCTCATAATCATTATGATGTTGTTCGTAATCTGAGATTCATGAAAACATAAAAAGTAGTCGATTATCTATGGAATGCATTATGGATTCAACTCGGAGAGTGTCTCCCTATAAACCCCTGCATATGCAAAGTTCACCTCCCCAACCCGTCTTGACTGGACCACTTACGAAATACAAACCCCTTATGTCTCTATAACAAATGTGCACACATTTCAAAACTGAAGTAGGAACATTAGAACCATATGAAATTCGTATTTGAACAAATAAAATAAGCAATTATGAGTGGCGTAATTTTAGCTTCAAGGGTGGAGTGTTGGTAGTGCGACACAAAGCAAGTAGGCAGATTGTATTCCATGTAAAAGATCGAAACCTATGTAAAAGCTGGAAATGACACTTTCTTTCTATACAATGCAGTGTTCGTTACCCACACATGATGGAAGAGATCACATAGGGAAATACTATTCACTCATGTCTACGGTTCCAAAGATTTAGAAACAGGGTGGTCCACCCTAAAAGAATATTGACAACAAATATGACAAGGCAAGCATAGATGTAGTGAATCAATCATTTACTTGTGAGCTTATTTGGACAAGTATGCAGAATTGTAGCTGCAGTAGGGGATCGTCCAAAATCTGAATGAAGAAGTTTGTCTAGCACTTATTGTTTGCAACTAATCGACGTGAATAATTGGATATTATATCGAATGAGTAAGAAAGACAAGTAAAATTGTCAACAAACCTGGCTTGCAGTAGTAATCTGGGTCAATGTCACTACGACCAATAATCCAAAATGACTAGTTTCTGTTTCGAGGGCCGGAATTTTGAAAACCCTATGAACTCTAGAGGTACTAAAGATTACCGAAATACATCTGAACCATTAAGTGTAGGTAGCACTAAGCACACAACAAACCCTAATGACAGTCTTGCCTAATGAGTAATGAATCAATTAGAAAATGGGTGATGAGGAGTGGCTGCTGAGTGTTGAGGACGTATTCCCGGATAAATCTGGTTGGCTTGGTGAGTGCTGCATGCCTGAGCCCTGAACGGACTGGGAAGGTAGGCACGGCGGCGCGCCCGGGCAGCGGTGACGCTGTTGGGCGAGCGGCTCCTGGCCTCCTGTTAGTCCGGCGTCTCCTCCTAGAGTCATGCCGTCCGGGACGGCAAGTCGCCGAGGCAAGGCAGGCGAGTAGAGATCGGAAGGCCAAGAGCAGTAAGAGGGGAATCGGGGCTGGGGCGACCCAAAATCCTGTGGTGGGCCGCCCACCATGTGCACCCTGTAGAGATACACACCCGAGCGGCGAACATGCATTTTCGAAACTAATTTAGGAACATTTAGTTGACCAATTAAACAACTCTGTTTTAATAATACCAGATTCGCATTTGAACAACTAAGCTTGTTTAGCTTGATGGCTGGAGCAGTGTTATTATGACACCAAGCACGATTCGATCAGATAGTGATCATAAAAGGGGAAACTCTAAGCATATTTTTTTAGCAAAAGAGGGTTTCCTCCGATTTCTATTAGTGAAACCACCACGGAACTAACATGATCAATTAAACCCTAAGCATGATCAATTAAACCAGATTATGGCTGTGCCATGGCAGATTTGAAGTCGCAAACCGGAGAAATGATATTTATCATCCATTGTTTGCTTTGAACTAAGAACTAAATTCTAAGAGCTGAAAAGAAAGTAGAGTAACCAAGTTAAGATCTATTTTCTGGTTGAGATCAAAAAGTTGAGGAGATATGAAGTACCACCTCTCTTGTGGCGCCATGTAGGCATCGGGGGTGCGATGGCTGTCGGTGGCGTTGAAGCAGATCTGCGACGGTGAGCAGGTGCGTCGAGGATAAGTCCCATTGCGGTGGAAGAGAAGGTCGTGTGAGCGGCCCCGGCAAAGAGGACGACGGTGCCGATGAAGCGAGAGGACGCGATGCAAGGCTATTGGTCCATCACCGTGGATGATAAATGACCATCTCTAGCAGTGGACGATGCGGTCTTGGTAGGCTCTCTGGCATGGTGGAGGACGGTGGCGATGGATGTGGTGGAGGACGGCGGCGATGGATGCGGTGGCGGACGGAGGCTGGTGTGGGGATGGGGTGTTCTAGCATGGACGGTGTATGAATGGGAAAATGGAGGGAGAGGTATGGGGAACCATGTTATTGGGACGTGCCTGTCTGAAATATGGGAAAGTTACGAACTTAGCCCCCGTTTAAAATTTGGACATCTCGTCGGTTGGGGATAGGACGGTAATCTCACATCTCTCCAATATTTGCCCACAGTGATTTCGGGCGAGGAGAGGGTGGTTGGCGCCCATGGTTGGCGCCCACTGTGTATGAACAGGGCTGACAGGTAGGGCGGTTGTGTCACGTTTGAGTGAAGTTACAAACCTGCCCCTATTGAAAATATTGGCCTACATCGATTTCGGCCGAGTCGAGTTTGTTTTGTCACCCATCGTCTATGAATGGGGAATGGAGGGAGAAACAAAGGTCTTTCGGACGAGCTTGAATCAAATGTGTTTTGCCGCCCATGTTTGACGCCCACCGTGTCGGAATGGGCTCAGAGGCGGTCGTGTCACGTCTAATTGAAGTTACTAACCTCGCCTATTTAGAAGCAGTGGAAATCAGGCCGATGGATTGTCCGAGTAATGGGTAGACAGTAATTTCCATCTCCCAAACACTTGGCTTCGGGCAGCCGACGTGGGAGTGTGCATTTTGTCGTTTCTTTCAAATTTTGGGACAATAAGCATCCACGTTTACCCTGGCAACTAAATTCAATCCATTTTGTATTCCTATATGAATCTTTATAAATGATTCTATGTGTTTTTATATATGTTCAAAAGGACGACAAAGATGTATTCCATGTCATATATGAATATGGTTTACAAATGCCGATACTCAAATTCGTAAACTAGAATCCAGTTTAAGGTGAATTCGAATATTTGGAACACTTCATGTCCAACTCAAATGTCACACGCAACGTAATGTGTACTCCCATTTAGATATGTACACAAGCGATGTATCAAGATTCAAATACCGAGTCAATAAACCAAGAATGTACAAAACTAATAGACATATAAACACTTATAGAGTATATGGATCAATAATATCAACTAACATACATAAGCCAGGCCGCTGTACTTTTTTTTTGGCTACAACAACATCCTTTTTTAGCCAGCATCTTGGCCCTTTCCGATGCGTGCCACTTATGGTCCATCTATACTACTACTATTGCTGAATGCACATTCAACCCGATTGGCATATTTGTAGGTCTGGCACAGCAATCCAAATGAAATGTCTCCGAGTCTTATCAATTAATACAGACTTGTGCTCAAATAAAATTACAAACCAAAAAACAAAAAAAAACAGTTATTACATGATCTCCAAAACAAATGGTTTGATTGATTACATGAACAGACAACACAAAGGTTATTCAACTATGGAAAGAACATTTCACCTATGATTTACCAAGTAGGAATTTAATTTCCTTTTTCCTTCGTGACCTTAACAATCTGGTCAGTCTCAGCTTGCTTCGTTTTGAAATCCACCAAATATTTAATGGTTGTCTTGAGTACTACTTGTGATTGTGTTGTTTGCTTCCTCAACATGTCAACTTCATCTCTAATTGCGTAAGCGAGAATCTCTTTCTACCACTAGGTTAGCCTCTAGAGCATCGCGATTGGCAATTCATAATGCACGATTGGGCGGTGCCATCTTTGTGGGATGATGCAACGTCCATGGGGACCTCGCTCTTTGATCTTTGGCTAACCAGTTTTGCCATTAAAGTTCCGATTGGATTCATAAAAGTTGAAGTTAGCAAAACATCTCAACTGGGAGTTATAACAGCAAACCAGTACAAACAAGGAATTAAAGAGTTTCAATTGGATGCTAAAAAGTAGTTATTAACATCATTGTAACCCGCTGTTGCAGCAGAATGCGCTTAAACAAACAAGTAGATATTTAAGTTAAGGCAAACAGGTAATTCTTAACAAGAAGTATCAAACACATAGATAGAAGCAGTCTACAATATGATTAATAATTTGTGCCATTATGTAATCAGTAGCAAACTAAATTAAGACAAGCAACGTAATTGAACAATTTTGCAATAAGTGGCTAACTAAAATTCCAAGAAGCAGTGTAATCGAACTTACACTAGTTCTTTGTACAGGCACACTGCAACTTCTTTTTCGCTTACAAGGTTGTACGAAGGAGTCCATGGCATCAATTGCTTGGATACGAGTCCCAATACTTCTTTCTTCCCACACTGCATGGGTAAGTCAAATGGTTAATCTGGTAAGATGGTGCGTCCTTGATATGTTATATGAGGACGTGTAGTCGACTAGTTGTAGCCAAACACATCACACCGGCTTTTCTTCAGATATTTCATGCGATTACTTTTGGCAAAACGAGATCTAATAAATCTACAATAGGAAGAAAAGACTCGCATACATCACATTATAGTCGAAATCAGTTAAAATAAACAAGAAATTCAACCATTATGTGGGTAAAACAAAAGCGCCACTCGAATATTTTCACTATCCAATCATACACGCATAAAAAGGCGACGCCACCATAGGGGCTGGTATGGGCGGCCGCCTCGGTGGGCTGGAAAGTGTGCACCTAGTTTGAGTCATCCGTTGGCCCACGCTAGTTTTGTTCGTCCCAACGCATTTAGCATGCAATGTAAAAAATGAAGAAAAATGTTTCAATTTGGATGGGCCAATAACATAAGTGCAAGGCAGGCCCTATAGCAGGCTCGCGGCCCAAACAAGCGCCTCCCATATTGATCGACAGCAGGAAAAATCCCAATTCATTCGCTCCAGCCTCCAGTCTGGTTCGCTCCTAACCTAGTCGCTGCTGGACAGACCGACATAGCACTTCCTCGCGCCCTCGTTGGAGGGCGGTCGCTGGGCTTCAAGCGAACGGAAGGACAAGAAGATGAAGATCCAACCCTGGGTGTAGCCTACGTGGGAGGCAAGGGCGGCAAGACGGCATGGCATCGAAGCTTGCATAAGCAGACAGTCGCGACTTGCAAGAGTAGCATGTGCAACGAAAGGTACATCACATCCTCGATTATATCTAATTCAACTCTTCAATTTCTGGCCAATAGTTAAACTCGACGGTGTTGTAAAACTGCTTGTATGTAGGGAATCTATGAGAAAATGAAACCAATTTCTACTTATTTTATAACTCCCCAATCAATACTGAATCGATCAATCTGATGTATCTAATCAAGTTTTCGGTGCAAACATACAAGCTCATGTTGTTCTTGAGCCTGAAGTGTCTAATGAATAGACTGCTAATGAAGGATTTGATGCAAACATTTTACATGCTCCTGGTGATGAACATATAGTGTCTAATGAGTGATCTAATGCAAGCATTTTGCAAGCTCATTGAAGGATTTAGTGTCTAATGATGATCTACTATGTTGAGAGACATATATTTGCAGGCATTGATGACAAGCAAATTATAGTGCATTTTCATAGCTTGAGGAAACGTCGAGGCCATCTACCAGAAAGTCCCCGTATCATGACAACATAGCATAAATACTTTTCTAATCTATTGTTTGAAACTATTGGCATACTTGTGCAGGATAGATATATTGATATGCAGTTTATGACGGTTATACATGCAATTATACTTGATATTTTCAGCCGTAGAATGAATAATTCAAGCAGTACAGACCATGTTTGTAGTCCTTGTACACCATGTTGCACTTTGTGTTTTTGGTGCTTGCATCATTTAGTGTTTATAATCTCAACTACTTTGGATCATTAGCTGGTTTTCGAAGTGCATGTAGCTTCACATTTCTCAAGTTATGTTGATTTCCGGAGTGCAAGTGCCTTCGTATTTTTAAGTTAAATATTCGCCCCTGGTAACTTGAATTCGTGGATCAGCCATTGCACACAAATCATACACGAATGCCAGTATGAATTAAATGAAATGCAGGGACTTGCGCTAGCTCATTGTACAGGCTCACTACAGCTCTGCTTGCGCTTGGGATGTTCCATGTACAAGTCCATGTTACCACTTGCTTGGATGTGCAGGCCTTGTGCTCCTTGCATCCCCCTCTACATTTTTGACACGGCGAATGGTTGATCAAATAAGAGGAATTGACCTCGATGTTGTACCGGAGGACAGATACTTACAAGGTTATACGGGTGTGCAGGATGTGTACCAGATCCCGTAGCGCCATCATGCTTCGCTAAAAAATGGATTTTCTTGTTTCAATGATATCTCTAGAAGAAATAAGAGTTAAAGTCAGAGTTGCATAGGCGTGTAAGCTAAGAGAGCAGTGAAAGGATATCCAAGCATCGTCGGAACAGTGCACAAGGGAGTGATGTGCGGATACCTAGTTCGGGCCGGCGTATTGGCATGCTCGCCTAGCTAGAGTGCGGGTCACTTCAGAGCCTTTGAGGGTGATGCGCTGGCGTTGGTTGGCCGTGCACGGATGCAGATCTTGAGTGGCAGAGGAGCGCTACGATGCGGTGGACGAGACCGTTGGTGAAGCCCCAACGGCCTCGGGGAGCAGAGGTGCGACGATGTGCTCGGTGAAGTAGCCCCGGTGAGCTGGGAGACGGCGTCGGTGAAGCGCACCTGATGCGGTGGAACTCGGTGTCTGTGAGGCACGTCGGTTGCAGCGGCCAACATTGTCGGTGGACCACCCGGTGCGGTGGACGAGGGCGTAGATGAGGTAGCTCCGGTGCGGTGGTGAAGCGCGACCGTCGTCTTCGTCGTCGTCATCTGGCACAAAGGTGGGGAACGGTGGGGAAAGATACGAGACGAGGGGCAATTCGAGGGTTGGCGGCGAATTAGGGATTTGAGCAATCTGGGCACGGAAGGGGGCGGTGGAGAAGAGACATTTTGTAGAGCTGGAATTGGGGCCGCCAGATATTACAATCCGAAACGTGGAAGCGCGGACTTATATTGTCGTCGTCCTTTTTTTGGGGGGGAGGGGGGTGGGTGGTTGGGTGCTACGCGACCGTCCGACACACGCGACCACCCCGACAGTACTATGCTTTGGTGCCTTAAGGCACCTGCCGTTGTGTCCATGACAAGTGGGCCCAACAGGGGGCGGGCCCACAGGTCAGACACCCAAAGGCAGTTTCCTTTAAGGCACCGGCAACGCCCACCCGACATCACTGGTCTGCCTGGTGCGCCTACATTTGAGAATGCAAACGAATCTTCTTTCATTTGCAAACGAATCTGTATGTATTACCATGGCCGTGTTTTCCTTGCAATAATTAGTCATTCGAAACGAGATACTCCATCCGTTCACTTTTGTAAGTCGTTTCAGACAACTTAAAATTAACTGTTTTGCACATTGTCTGAAATGTCTTCAAGGTCTTATAAAAGTGAACAGAGGTGTAAGGGCATATTTATCCCTTAGGTGTTTTGGTGATTGATGACGATGCTTTTGCGGACTAATCGTGTGCCTTGAGTTTCTCAGATGCTTCATCACTAGGCACGAGACGATTCGGTGCCCCTCAGAGACTATTGAAGACGGTGTTGTTCTACGTTTCTCTTTGGTGGATTTGAGTCGTAGGAGAGCCGTAATATTAAGAGGGGGTCCGCGTCGGAAAGGTTTGGATGGAATCAACACGTACACTTGTCCTACCTTTCCTTGCACTTTGGAGCGTCTTTCCGTTATCCTAGTTGTGCATTATCAGACGGCTACTGCTGTACTTGCGGTAGTACTGCTCTAGAGAGCGGTAGTACCGCAAGCACCTGCGGTAGTACCGCTGGGGGTCACGTTAGTACCGCTCCCCTGGAGCCTTAGTACCGCAACTCCCAGGCCTAGTGCTACTCCAGTACGGTAGTAGGAGCGGATGTAATTTTTTACATCCGCGCCCACACGGTAGTACCGCACGTCATGCACGGTAGTACCGCGGGAGGCCACGGTAGTACCGCTCTCCTGGAGCCGTAGTACCGTGGCCCTCATACCCAGTAACGTTGTGCCGCGGTAGTAGGAGCAGATGTAATTTTTTACATCCGCGCCTCAACGGTAGTACCGCACCTCGTGCGCGGTAGTACCACGTCGGGTTTTTGTACTGTTTCTTTTTCAGCGGAAGTAGGCAGGGATGTAGTTTATTTCATCCGCGCTCTTGAAGGTCAGTGGCTTACACCTTGCGGTAGTACCGCAAGGGGGAGCGGTAGTACCGCGCGAGCGGTAGTACTACGCTCAGTTAGGCTAGTTCCGGCCTCTGCTGCTGCCGCGGTAGTACCATGGTCCTCCACGGTAGTACCGCGTGGCCGCACGGTAGTACCGCGCTTCTGGAGCGGTAGTACCGCGTGTCGCGGGCTGAACTTGAGGATAACGGTTGGATCTTTTCCTCGGCTATAAAAGGTGTGTCTCCTACCTCTAGTTGACCACATCTTCCATCTCTAAGCTCCATTGTTGCTCCAAGCTCCATTTTGGCCCGATCTCTCTCCCTAGCTAATCAAACTTGTTGATTTGCTCGGGATTGGGTGACAAGGGCCCGATCTACACTTCCACCAAGAGACATTTGATTCCCCCCACTTATCCCTTGCGGATCTTGTTACTCTTGGGTGTTTGAGCACCCTAGACGGTTGAGGTCACCATGGAGCCATATTCCATTATGGTGAAGCTTCGTGGTGTCGTTGAGAGCCTCCAATTAAGTTGTGGAGATTGCCCCAACCTTGTTTGTAAAGGTTCGGTTGCCGCCTTCAAGGGCACCAATAGTGGAATCACGACATCTTGCATTGTGCGAGGGCGTGAGGAGATTACGGTGGCCCTAGTGGCTTCTTGGGGAGCATTGTGCCTCCACACCGCTCTAACGGAGACGTACTTCCCCTCAAAAGGAAGGAACTTCGGTAACACATCCTCGTCTCCACCGGCTCCACTCTTGGTTATCCTATCCCTTTACTTGTGCAAGCTTATTTGTGTTTCTATCTTTGCTTGCTCGTGTGCTTGTGTTGATTGCATCATATAGGTTGTCCACCTAGTTGCACATCTAGACAACCTACTTTGTTGCAAAGTTTAATTTGATCAAGAAAAGCTAAAATTGTTAGTTGCCTATTCACCCCCCCTCTAGTCAACTATATCGATCCTTTCAATTGGTATCAGAGCCTCGTCTCTTTTTAAGGACTTTACCGTCCGAAGAGTATGGTTGACGTCGTAGATGATGTGGGAGAGCACTCCGGTGCGAATCCGATATCATCTACGGGAGATGGGGGTAACTCGATCTCACGTGAGGAATTCAATGTGGCGTTGGACACATTGAAAACCTCCATGACGACCGAGGTCAAGGACATGTTTAAAGAATTCCTAGCAGGGCTTAAACTTTCCACCGCACCCGTGAAAGTGGGTGATCCCGCCAACACGGGAACGGATGCTAACTCCTGTAAGGGGGAAGCTACTAGTGAGAAAGCCCCATCGTCTAGTGGTAAGAATGGCACCGGCATCTTCGCCCATGTGCAACCTCCTCCCGTTTATGGTGGACCGATTCCTTCCACTCATTTGAATCAAGTTGGTCCACCTCCTAAGATTGATAAAAGGAGGATTTTGATTCTTGGGTTTATTGTTTTAAGCGTCATTTAAATCATGTGAACACTAACCTTTGGAGAATCATTGAAGAAGGTTTCTATCCGCATGACCCGAGCAACTTCTCTCCTAGAGAAGTCGTGGACCATCAATTCAATGAGAATGCTCTCTTCATCATCCAAGAAGCAATCCTTCCGAAGACCTCCCTCATCTCCGCCCTACTCCCTTGCCAAAGATGCTTGGCACAAGGTGGTTTCCCTTTATCGAGGAAGCGCAAGCATTCAACGTTCCAACTATGAAGTGGTGCAAGATGAAGCCGATGAGTTTGCAATGAAAGAAGATGAAGAACCTCGTGAGCTCTATCGGAGAGTAACCAAGCTCACAGTCTCCTCCGGGATCATGGAAGTAAGGACACGGATGACAACCGGATCAAGCGCCAAATTCCTCAAGGCAATGATGCCCTACCACAAAGCCATGTCCTTCGTCATCTGTCAACGGCGGACTTCCACACCTGTCCTCATGTGATGTGTTGGATGAGTTTGTGGCTATGAGCATATTGGACAAGACCGCCGACAATGCGGTGCTTCGCTCCCAAAGAGCAAAGAAGCCCAACCTCGCTTTGAAGGCCAAGATTTGTGTCGAAGAAGATGGAGAGGAGGAAGAAGAAGAGAGCAACCTCGAAGATAATGGCATGACTATGATGAACACATGGCCCTTGCTTCAAGGCAATTTTGGAGCAAGAAGAACTCAAGGCCCAACTTCAACAGGAGCAACTCAAGTGGCGCAAAGGGCAAGCAACGAGTGAGGACTTGCTTCAATTTTGGCAATGTAAGTCACTTTGTTGCGGAGTGCCCATATGAGAAGAGGAAAGACAATGGTGGCAAGCTCATCCGTAAGGACAAGGCCAAGTCCTTCCCCAACAAGAGCAACTTCACCAAGAAGGCTCCTCACAAAGCTTTGGTGGTTCAAGAAGAGTACAATGAGGATGATGATGATGAAGATGGTGAGTCGGTTGCCTTGGCCTCCGTTGCCATTGCGACGACTCCTCGGGTGTCTCTCTTCGATTCACCCAATGAAAGCATCACTGCCAAGTTCCTCATGGCTAAATCCACCAACAAGGTAACCCCCAGCATCAAAACTACCATCATCAATCATTCTTGTTTGACGGATTGCATTGATTAACATGAGGGGACTAATGTGGAGGAGAATGAGTTTGAGACCTTTATGGGTAAACTCAAGGGCAAATCCAAGAAGCACTTCGTTGCTCTCTTTGAACAACTTGGTGAAGCCAATGACATGATCGAGGCTCATGAAGAAACCATCTCTAAGATGGAAGGGCATAGTCGTGACTATGCCGATGAGATTTCGGATCTTTCCAATGCTCTTGAGGAAGAGTGTGGTCTTCGTTTGGCTCTTGAGGAGTCATACAACGATGATCATGCTAAATTAAAGAAAGATCTTGATCATGCTCTTGTTGTGTCTCGTGTGCTTAGCTTCGAGAAGGCAAAGCTTGGAGTTGATCTTGCTAGACTCAACAGGGAGTTTGACATTCTCGACAAGGCTCACAAAGTCTTGAAGGGTGCTCATGCTAGTCTCAAAGAGTCTCATGATCAACTCCAAGTGAAGCTAACCAAGGAGAAAGCCACCTTTCCTCATATGGTATTGATTGATAATGCAAATGCTACTAACCCTTGTTGTGAGCATGTGCATCTTTTTGAGGAGAATGCTAAGTTGAAGGAGCAACTTGAAAAAGGCCTTGTCACATGCATACAAGGTGAGAAGAACCTTAACGACCTTTTGAGTAATCAAAAGGAAGTTGTGGCCAAGGAGGGATTGGGTTCGCGCCCAAGCCCAAGAGCAAGAAGAAGAATGACAAGACCAAGCAACCTCCTCCTCTCAAGCAAACTTTTGTGAGGGAGGGAGAGGTGCTTCCAAGAAGAAGAAGAACCATACAAAGGGTGGCAATGCCAGAAGGCCAACGCCACCCCTCCGAACATAGCCATGACTTTAACCCCTCTTATGTGTTGTGCCGTGCTAGTGATGGGCATGTCTATGCTAAATTTGTTGGTTCTTCTTATGAGTACATTGAATGGTCTATTTGGGTTCCTAAGACCCTCGTTACTAACATCAAAGGACCCATTACTAAATGGGTACCTAAAACCAAGCATTGATCTCTTGTAGGTGTTTGCTTCCGGTGGGGGATCATGGTTGTTCAATAGTGGAGCAACAAATCATATGACCGGGAGCAAGGACTTGGTGGTGGACGTGCAAAAGATCCCATCTATGCCCACCAATGTCGAGTGGGGTGATGCCTCACATTCTAAGGTATTGGGTCTTGGCAAGGTTGTCGCTTCTCATGATCTAACGATCGAGAAAGTCATGCTTGTTGAGTCCCTTGCATACAATTTGCTTTCCGTTCGTCAACTTGCACTCATGGGCTTTGCCACCTTCTTTAACATTGATACCGTGGCCCTCTTGTGGAGCAAGACTCTTAAAGTAGCCTTTGTTGGGCATGTCGAGAACGGTCTTTATGTGATAAACTTTTTGGAGCGACCCACTAAGACCGCGACATGCCTAATGGCTAAAGTTGACGTGGGATGGCTTTGGCATCGCCGTTTAGCCCACGTCAATATGAGATCTTTGCAAAGTCTTCTCAAGGGGGACCATGTCCGTGGACTAACATATGTTAGTTTTGCCAAAGATCGTGCTTGCAGTGCTTGTATCGAAGGAAAGCTTCATTAAACGGCTCACCCTCCCACGACTATCATCTACTCGAAGAGACCCTTGGAGCTCCTGCACATGGACCTCTTTGGACCTCCATCCTTTGATAGTCTTGGGGGTAGAAAGTATTGCTTGGTGATTGTGGATGATTATTCAAGATACACTTGGGTATACTTCTTCAAGAGGAAGAGTGAGACTCAACAAACTGTCATCGACTTTGCAAATGAAGCTCAACATAAACATAATGCAAAGATCTTGACAATAAGAAGTGACAACGGCACCGAGTTCAAGAACTACACCTTGGATGAGTTTCTTCATGATGAGGGGATTAAGCATCAATATTCTGCACCATATACCCCTCAACAAAATGGTGTTGCGGAGAGGAAGAACCGGACGTTGATGGATGCGGCAAGGACCATGATGGCGGAGTTCAAGTCTCCATACAACTTTTGGGCCGAAGCCATCAACACCGCATGTCATGCATCCAATCGGCTCTATCTCCGCAAAGGCTTGAACAAGACTCCTTATGAGATACTCACCGAACAAGCCCAATCTCAAGTACTTCCGGTGTTCGGTGTAAGTGTTTCATTCTCAAGAAAGGTGTTCGTTTGTCTAAATTTGAAGCTAGAGCTCATGAGGGCATATTTGTTGGTTATGCTACAAACTCTCATGCTTATCGTGTCCTCAATAAATCCACGGGACTTATTGAGGAGACGTGTAACGTGGAGTTTGATGAGAATAACGACTCCCAAGTGGAGCAAAGTGGCACTTGTGATGTAGGTGATGAAATTCCTCCTCAAGCCATAAGAAGAATGGGTGTTGGTTTTATCCTACCCGCTGAGGAACCCCTTGTGGCTGAAGGAGAAGGACAATGCTCCACTCAAGTGGAGCCATCACCAACTCAAGGCCCACACGCTCAAGAACAAAGTGAAGTCCCTCAACCTCATGAACAAGACCAAGGGCAAGATCATGCTCAAGACGATGGTGACACACCAAATGATGCCCAAGGTCAAGTTATCTTCCCCGAGCATGCTCAAGATCAAGAACATGTTCAAGACGGCGCTCAAGATGATCAAGTGACCCCTCCTCATCTCACCTACGAGGAAGAATTAGAGCGTCGTGCCACCAAGATTGCATCCAAACTTACCATCAAAGGCCATCTCATGGAGAATGTGGTTGGAAGCCTAAGAAAAGGGGTCTATGAGGCGCTCGAATTCTCGGATTGGCTCAATGCCATGCATGAAGAACTCAACAATTTCGAGTACAACAAGGTGTGGAGATTGGTGCCAAGGCCATCGGGGAACCACAATGTCATTGGAACCAAGTGGATCTTCAAGAACAAGCAAGATGCTCATGGGAACATCATTACGCAACAAGGCAAGATTGGTAGCACAAGGCTACTCCCAAGTCGAGGGTATCGACTACGGTGAAACCTTTGCTCCGTTTCGCCTTTGAATCCATTCATTTGTTGATTGCTTATGCTGCCCATCACAACTTTAAGTTGCAACAAATGGATGTGAAAAGTGCTTTTCTTAATGGTCCTATTAATGAGTTGGTCTATGTCAAGCAACCCCGGGTTCGAGGACCCCTACTTCCCGGATCATGTGTATCAACTCGATAAGGCACTCTATGGCCTTAAACAAGCCCCACATGCGTGGTATGACCACCTTACCGAGTTGTTACAACATCGTGGATTTGAGGTGGGGCAAATCGATCCCACTCTTTTTACTAAGAAGGTCAATGGGGAGTTGTTTGTATGCCAACTATAAGTTGATGATATTATCTTTGGTTCCCCTAACAAAGATTTCAATGAGGAATTTGCCGCTCTCATGACCTCCAAGTTCAAGATGTCTTCTATGGGAGAGTTGAAGTTCTTCCTTGGTTTTGATATCAAACAAAGAAGAGAAGGAACCTTCATCAAACAAGCCAAATACACTCAAGACATGCTCAAAAGATTCAAGCTAAATGATTTCAAGCCGGCTACTACACCAATGCCTACCAAGTGCCAACTTGACATTGATCCCAATGGTAAAGCGGTGGATCAAAAGGTATATCGATCCATGATTGGCTCCTTGCTTTACCTTTGTGCATCTAGACCGGATATCATGTTGAGTGTGGGAATGTGTGCACGGTTTCAAGCCTTGCAAGGAAAGCCACTATGTGGCGGTCAAGCGAATCTTTCGATATTTGGCTCATACCCCAAACTTTGGCTTATGGTACCCAAGAGGGGCAAACTTCAAGCCTGAAGGATTTACGGATTCCGATTGGGAGGGAGACAAAGTGGATAGGAAGTCCACCTCCGGAGGGTGCCAATTTCTTGGTTGCTCTTTGGTAAGTTGGTCTTCCAAGAAGCAAAGTTGTGTGTCTCTCGTCCAATCAAGCGGAATATGTGGCAGCCGGCAGTTGTTGTGCTCAACTCCTATGGATGAGGCAAACTTTAAAGGAGTACGGTGTCATTTGTGACAAAGTGCCTCTTTGGTGTGATAATGAAAGTGCCATCAAGATTTCTCTCAACCCGGTGCAACACTTCAAGACGAAGCACATTGAGATACAGTATCACTTCATCCGGGATCACATTAGGCGAGGGGAGATCGAGCTCAAGTATGTCACACACTCATGATAACCTTGCAGATATTTTCACGAAGCCCTTGGATGAAGCAAGATTTCGCGAGTTAAGGCATGAGCTAAATATCATTAATTTGAGCAGTGTGACTTGAACCCGTGCACCCCCCACCACACTCAACTTGTTGTCTAGTTTAGGTGTAGGCATGGACATAGGGGGAGTGTTGTTCTCTCGATGAACTCTCCCTCCCCCCATCATGCATAAATAGATCAACTCTTTCACATAAGCCATTTTTGATGGTACTTGTGCTTCAAAGACGAGGTTTGGTCATGGGCCCAAGGATAACTCTTCGCGGTGCCATACCATCTAACTCAAACATAGGTGGCTTCGGCCACCGCCCTCTCCTTTTGAGAGGTTGTGTCGCTTGGTGTTCTCTTGTTGTCTTTCTGCCTCTGGTTTGTGCGTGTTCTTTTGGTTTCTTTTGTGTGAAAAGTTTCCGTGCAAAGACCTTCTTCTTGTGTTGAAACCGGCGGTGTCTTGAGCTCACGGTACTACCGCGGCCAGCTACGGTACTACCGCGGCCAACCACGGTACTACCACGTGTGGGAGCACGGTACTACTGCCCCCACGTGGCAGTAATTTTTTTACTGCCACTTGGGTGAGCGGTACTACCGCTTCGGTGCGGTACTTCCGACCGAGCGGTACTACCGCGATGACATGCAGTAGTACCGCGCTGACTTGGGCGCGTGGGGATAAGGACGGGCAGGGGGAGTTCTAACTCCCCCATACCCATTCGCAGTCCCCCCCACGCCGTCTCTCTCTCCCACGCTCAAGATCGGAGCCGGCGTTAAATGCCGGATCTCCTCCTCCGCTGCCCTCCCGTGATTCCGTCTGGTGGGATCCTTCCCCACCACGTGCTCTTGCTATGGACCCGTGTTTTTCCCCAATCTTTCCTCGTTTTATTGAGTTCTTTGCCTCTAGGTTGTTGGGGGAGACTTGTGTGTTCTAGAGATTCGTAGGCTTTTTCTTTGCAAGAATAGGATGAAGGAGAGTGGCTTTGCGTAGGGATTATACTTGTATTGTTGTCTTGCGATAGATTTGATCACCGTAGCACTGCTGTTGTTTCGCGGTTCTTTTCAGATTCGAACTGACGTTTGGATCTGACGTGATCTTGATACTACCGCCCGTCGGCGCGGTACTACCGCTTAGCACGGGTACTACCGCCCTCTGGCGGCATTACTACCGCGCTCACTGCGGCACTAAAAATTTACTACCGCTCCAATCACGGTACTACCGTGACCTCGCACGTTACTAACGCGACTTGGAGCAGTACTAATATTTTAGTACCGCAGGCATTGGCAGTACTACCGTGGCTCACATCTATCGCTGGCCAACTTTCACGTATATTTCCTATGTGTTTCTTGTGCTTTGTCGTGGTCTTTGCATTGATCCTCTTCGCGTTCGTTGGTGTTTTGCGTGTGTGTCTCAGGTGGTGGCTCTCGCCATTCCAATCCCGATCGTGACCTGGCTCCAAGCGTCTCACGCAACCCAGGTGAAGCACCAGAGGGCTCCTCTGCCCCCAAGCGCAATGTCAAGACATCAGCTAGCAAGTTCAAGGAGCCCGCCAAGGGCATGGATGAGATGCCACAATCTGAGTACGTCCGTCTTAGGCAGCTTCACCCGTACGTGACCGCTCGTTCCTCTGTCAGAGGTTGTGAGCTGTTTTGGAACAAGCAACAGACCAACATCTATCTGGATGTCATCAAGAACAAGCAAAATACCTACGTGGATGTGAAATGGATTGACATGCATCACATGAGGAAGGATAAGTTTCGTGCCTACTTTGGAGAGGCTCTGGACTTGGTGGAACAGTTTGGTATTGAGCATGTGATATCCTTTCACCTTGACTATGACCCTGAGCTTATCTGTCAGTTCTTTGCCTCAGTATACTTTCACTCTGATGAGGAGCAGAAGATGACCTGGATGTCCAATGGTCAGAAGTCGATCGCTACCTGGAAGGAGTTCATGGATTTGCTCCAGGTACCTAATGACGGGCTCGACACTCCCGTGGGTGTTCGCCCCCATGCCAACTCTGATTCTGCCAGCAAGGACAAGCTTACACCATACTATGTTGAGAAGACGCTCCCAAGTGGCAAGATAGGGTTGGTGCTCAACTCTTTTCTGGATATCATGTATCGCATCTTCCGCAACTCCTTGTTCCCTCGCATTGGTGACAAGGACAAGGTTCATGCCTATATGGTGGATATGATGCTCATCTGCGAGGAGGCTCGTTTGTATCAGACTCAGCCACTTGATGTCTCACACATCATGTGGTGTGAGCTTCGGTTTGCGGTGTTCAACCGCAAAGTGCCTATCTATGGGCCCTTTCTGTTTCTGCTGATCTCGAAGACTTGGGAGGAGATGTTCCCTAGTGAGGAGTTCCTTGCCCCTGACTGGATTCGCCATGGTACCATCTGTCTGCGTGTCAAACCCAACTGGGCCAACACTACTACTCGTCTTTGGCGTCTGCTGCTAGGGCTGCCGTTGATGAGGAGGATGTCAAGCGCCGAGAATGTTCTTTGAGGGTCTGCTGCTAGGCCTTCCTAGAGCTCCTCTATGCCTTCATGGGCCAAGAAGCTGAAGGACAAGATGAAGACTCTTTTCTGCATGCAAGCCAAGGGGCAGTACAGGACTCACGTGGCGTCCAAGGAGAGTCGTCGCTGGGACAGGAAGATCTTGCAGCTCTATGGTGAGGATGTGTCTGGCGGGTCTGAGGAGCGCATCACTCCAGAGGCCGAGTGGATGGAGAAGCAAGGCTACAGGTGGACTGATTCTGAGGAGGACGTCGAGGAATCCATTCCTGCTGCCGAGGAGTCCGACGGAGAGGGTTGGGATGAGTTCCCTGCTGCTTGAGCCACCACTTGTGTGTAGGTGTCCTCTCTGCCTTTTTGGCGTCTCGATGCCAAAGGGGGAGAGAGTGTAGGGATCTGCGAGGCGTGTGTCGTGTTCGTGTTTGGTGTGTTTGTTGCTTTCTCGGTTGAACTTCGTTTGAACCTCGTTTCAGTTGCTTTTCCTTCATATGGTGTAAGACATATGCACTCTATCTATCTTAGCGAGCTTGTGTTATATTGTGCTATGATTTGCTTAGATGTTAATTATCGTGCATTTGTCTCTAAAATATAGGGGGAGTTGTGATCCTAGTGTGTGTGCTATGCAGTCCAAAGCATTCATCCAGGGTGCACACATCTAGGGGGAGCCCGTCTATATTTTGGAGAGGAGGGGTTTGCCCTTGCTCAATATTATCTTATCTATGTGCAAATCCCGTATTGTCATCAATCCACCAAAAGGGGAAGATTGTAAGGGCATATTTATCCCTTAGGTGTTTTGGTGATTGATGACGATGCTTTTGCGGACTAATCGTGTGCCTTGAGTTTCTCAGATGCTTCATCACTAGGCACGAGAAGATTCGGTGCCCCTCGGAGACTATTGAAGACGGCGTTGTTCTACGTTTCTCTTTGGTGGATTTGAGTCGTCGGAGAGCCGTACTATTAAGAGGGGGTCCGCGTCGGAAAGGTTTGGGTGGAATCAACACGTACACTTGTCCTACCTTTCCTTGCACTTTGGAGCGTCTTTCCGTTATCCTGGTTGTGCATTATCAGACGGCTACTGCTGTACTTGCGGTAGTACTACTCTAGGGAGCGGTAGTACCGCAAGCACCTGCGGTAGTACCGCTGGGGGTCACGGTAGTACCGCTCGCCTGGAGCCTTATTACCGCAACTCCTAGGCCTAGTGCTGCTCCGGTACGGTAGTAGGAGCGGATGTAATTTTTTACATCCGCGTCCACATGGTAGTACCGCACGTCATGCGCGGTAGTACCGCGGGAGGCCACGGTAGTACCGCTCTCCTGGAGCCGTAGTACCGTGGCCCTCATACCCAGTACCGTTGCGCCGCGGTAGTAGGAGCGGATGTAATTTTTACATCCGCGCCTCAACGGTAGTACCGCACCTCGTGCGCGGTAGTACCGCGTCGGGTTTTTGCACTGTTTCTTTTTCAGCGGAAGTAGGCACGGATGTAGTTTATTTCATCCGCGCTCTTTGAAGGCTGTGACTTACCTGCCTTGCGGTAGTACCGCAAGGGGGAGCGGTAGTACCGCGCGAGCGGTAGTATTGCGCCAACAAAGCTAGTCCCGGCCTCTTCGCTGCCGCGGTAGTACCATGGTCCTCCACGGTAGTACCGCGTGGCCGCGCGGTAGTACCGCGCTTCTGGAGCGGTAGTACCGCATGTCGCGGGCTGAACTTGAGGATAACGGTTGGATCTTTTCCTCGACTATAAAAGGTGTGTCTCCTGCCTCTAGTTGACCACCTCTTCCATCTCTAAGCTCCATTGTTGCTCCAAGCTCCATTTTGGCCCGATCTCTCTCCCTAGCCAATCAAACTTGTTGATTTGCCCGGGATTGGGTGACAAGGGCCCGATCTACACTTCCACCAAGAGACATTTGATTCCCCCGCTTATCCCTTGCGGATCTTGTTACTCTTGGGTGTTTGAGCACCCTAGACGGTTGAGGTCACCATGAGCCATATTCCATTGTGGTGAAGCTTCGTGGTGTCGTTAGGAGCCTCCAATTAAGTTGTGGAGATTGCCCCAACCTTGTTTGTAAAGGTTCGGTTGCCGCCTTCAAGGGCACCAATAGTGGAATCACACGGCATCTTGCATTGTGCGAGGGCATGAGGAGATTACGGTGGCCCTAGTGGCTTCTTGGGGAGCATTGTGCCTCCACACCGCTCTAACGGAGACGCATTTCCCTCAAAAGGAAGGAACTTCGTAACACATCCTCGTCTCCACCGCTCCACTCTTGGTTATCCTATCCCTTTACTTGTGCAAGCTTATTTGTGTTTCTATCTTTGCTTGCTCGTGTGCTTGTGTTGATTGCATCATATAGGTTGTCCACCTAGTTGCACATCTAGACAACCTACTTTGTTGCAAAGTTTAATTTGATCAAGAAAAGCTAAAAATTGTTAGTTGCCTATTCACCCCCCCCCTCTAGTCAACTATATCGATCCTTTCAAGAGGAGTACTATAAATTAATTAATGAGGAGTTATTTGAAAAAAATCGAAACGGTACCCACGCTAACGTGGATTAGAGTGTGTGTCCCATAATTAGTTATTTGAATTAGAGTGTGTGTCACGTAGTTAGATTTTTGAATTAGAGTGTGTGTCATGTAGCGATCTCAAATTCTAACGTGGATTTCGCATTTCACTGTATCCATGCTACTTTTTTAATACAAATTCATATGTATATGATGAACACCATGGTACTGAGAAAACTTTTGGATGGATTCAAACATATGACCTACAAAATAGCACAACAAATTGAGTCAAGGTCAACTTTTCGAAACTTAGTATGGCACGAATTCGAAATAATTACCCGTATGCCTGGTCCTCGGTTCAAATCTTACAATGTACACCAAATTGAAACATTGATATTAAGTCTCGTACTATGTACATTCAAATGTTGTTTTAGCCCCCCACAAAGGCTACATACTTCAGATCGGTCAATCTTCCTCTCCTAACAACCTTAGGAAGCTATCGGTTTCCAACACACGCTCATTCTTTCTCTCCATGTGTCGATCTCTAAGTCTCTCAACTACACAACCCCTTTTTCCACTGCTACCAAATGTATTTACCTCACACACCTGCCATTGCACCCCATGCCGAGCTCTCTCCCCCCTCTCCCTCTCACCCTCTTGCGCTTATATACATGCATTGCCTATCTAGCCCCCCCACCTCTAAATGCGCATAAAGCACGTTGTATATCTAGGTCACTCCCTCAAGACTGTCCCACTCTTTCTTCCGCACGGCGGGCCACGCTCGCTCAATCTCTCTCTCTTTATCTGAGTCACGTTTAACCTCGTTTTATTTCACACACAAATGATATATCTCCCTCTTCGGGCCTCGATCGACACACTCTATACTCTCTCACGCAGATTGTCTATCTAGGTCAGTCCATCCAAGCCGCTGCCACTCTTTCGACCTCATGGTCGGCCATGCTCACTCAATCTCTCTCTCTCTCTCTCTCTCTCTCTCTCTCTCTCTCTCTCCGTATGTCTCGATTGACCTCGCTCTTTCTCGGACAAAACGATGTATCACCATGTTTTAGCCCAATTCGCCTATTCACATTATATACTCTCTCACGCACATCGCCTATCTAGGTCACTCTCTCCAACCCGTCTCACTCTTTCGATCGCATCGACCCTATGTGATCGGTTGACCTTGCTTCCTCCCACGCACAAAATATATCTACACGTCTGCGGATCGATCATCTCTCAAGCTCTATCTTATAGCCCTCACCCTTGCCAAAAGCTCAACCGGACAATATCTCTCCAGAGCATATATATTTGTTCAATGAATGTCGGACCACACTCACTTTGTCTCTATCTATATGTCTCTCGATTGACCTCGCTTTCTCACACCGTATCTTCCATGCATTGAAGCTACTACCTCTCCATCCCTCGCAAAGCCGGAGCTATTTACATTGCGAGGGGCACTCCAACCTTGTATTAATTTGTGTAGGCATTTATTTCGGTCGGTTTAGATTATATTTTCGTAGCATTCGGCCCACAACTACTCCAAACACCGTTGCAACCCATGCAACTCCCCTAGTTGATTTCCCTCTGGCTCGGTCATCGCTCTCTCGCATGTCCTTTCTCGCCTTCAACGTCACACCATGGTATTATTGAAAAAACTATGTTGTTCTCTTTAATTATTATAAATAACCTACAAAACTACACACCGATAGTCCACTTGGAATGGAACAAATTTCGACCCACAAATTAAAGTGCTACAAACTACACACCGAGGGGCCCACATTTCATGAAACAAATTTGGACCCATATACAAATTAAAAAATAAAGGACGAGGATCGAACATGCGACCGGGCCTTCAAGCCGCACGTCACTAGGCAACATACGTAGAATAGCAATGTTTGTTGTATCCCATTTGTTCACATAATGTTTTTATATTACCACATCCTAATTAATGGATAACATGTAATATTATTTTTAGTACTATTCGCCTTCACTTACTGGTGGGTTCCATGTGTGCTCTCTCTCTCCTCCCCTTCTGCGTTTAGACGCACAGGCAAACAGGAAGAACTCGTGGGTGATGTTGCCGTTGACCATATCTGGACGCGTTCACAATCACGGCACCAGTTTCACGTACTAGCAGCACTAGTCAGTGTGTATGTGCAATGCACATTAATTTGAAAGTATATGAAGTGTATGCGGATATTAACTAATAGGATATTATTTGCGTGTTGTCATGTGATTAGCACTATTTTTGGCATGAAATTAACTGCACGCTAAGCGTGTTGAGCGTTCGACATTGAAGAAGTGTAGGTCGTTGGATGACAAGGAATACATGTGGCTTGATGACGTTTTATATTTAATTTGATACGGCACTAGCAGAACATTCAATCGATCAAACCATACATTTCGTTCAGTCTGACTCCGACTTTAAATTATACAACGATCGATATAAAATAAACGGAAATGATAAACGTTCGGATTTTAAGCATGGCAATCCGAACGTTTTTCATGGCAAGTTTAGATTACGCGGCGGCGGCGGGGGCGTCTCGCGGTGGGAAGCGGCTCCTCTGCCGTGCTCAGTGTGTCGTCGGGCCACTGACCGACGGCGACGGCGGCGTCTTGCGCCGTTGTTGGCGTACTCCTGGATGTTAAGGAAGGCCAAAATATTCTGGACTTCGAAGCGAGTCAACTGACGGGAGGAGGCGACTGGCGTTGGTGCAAGGAAGCGGTCGACGGCGGCCATCCATGCCGCTGAGGGGGGCACCGCACCGCGCTGGGACAAAGGGCGTCAACGGTGCGACAGAGACATTCGTGTGCACGGGCATCGCACGGGCGCCGCACGCTGTCTGCACGGCGCATGTGCCGCAGTGCACGGCACCAAGACGGGCGCGGCGTCGGCTGCAGCACGCCGCAGCGCATGTGCCGCGCAGTGCACGGCGCGTGAAAGTTGGCGGGGACCTCGTGGAACCCCGTGGCATCAAGCTCGGCGACAATGTATGGCTCCTAGCCCATCAATGCCACGGGGATGGGCGCTGGCGCAGTCGGGTGACGAGAGCCGGAACGGGAGCGGGGACAGGCGCGGCGTCTTCCTGCAAGGCTAGTTCAAGCTCGTCCCAAAGCGCCTTATGTTCTTGAGACTTCGGTTGGGTGTCTTCCTCAGGAAACTGGAACACTAAGGGCAGACCATCGTGATGCGGCATGGCGTACGTTTAGGTCAGGCTAGTTGGAGGTAGACGACAGGAGAATTGGAGAGGAAGAAAGAGGATTGTAGCGATACCGGGTAGTGCGGGGTTGATTTTAAAATGTGGCGCCGGCGACATTAAAAGTGGGAGCAGTTGGGACGACGGTGGGCGGTGGAGCCTGGTCAAAGGGCTCGCCTCCCGGTGAGTCTGCATAGCGGTCTGCTCACATGCCTTCCTGACAGCCGGCGCAGTGGTCTGCTCGCACGCCTCCCGTCGACTCACACGCTTGCTGGGACGGCACCTGCCGATGAGAAGCGGGACTCGTGGTGGCACGTAAACGCCCACGGTTTCAATAGTGAAAGCGTTCGCCTTAACGTGACAGGTCTTTGTTCCAAAATACCTTGGCTCTTCATTTGTGCAACTTGTCATAAGCAGCTTGTCTCGAATTGAAGAATAAACTTACGGTAATATTTGTGCCATATCACGTGACCATGCTCGGTTCAAGAATTTATGCTCACTTTTGGATTTTCTGAAATTTAAGATCCGTGATTCAAACAATATCATAACCTGCCTCATGCAATAAATTTTCAAGCCGTACATCTGTCATGTTGTATTTCTTAAGAAAGGATTTGGTCAAACATTTTGCTTAGTTAGACTTCAGAGAAGTTATATATGCAGAGTAAAAGGATAATCCCTCCGCATCAAAGGCATTGCCCGATATATTAACTCAAGTACTAGGCGCGAACAAACGGGCTCAATTTCGTGCTCATCCCGTGTAGTAGTAGTAGTAGTACTAGGCAATGCAGTTGACGGGTGACCTTGACGAGCGGCGATCGAGGGAATTGAACTGCGTTTCGGCACGGTAGGTAACGTTGTCTAGTTACTAAAGCATCCCTCCGTTGTTCATCGGTAGTCATTATGGACCAGGGACATGAGGGGAATTTCCTAGGGCTGGATTCTGGCCGCCAGATATTTCGACTCGAAACGCGGAGGCTCGACTGGTTGGGGTTGCCTAATGTGCGTCCTACGCACGCCACCAGAAGGACACGAGCCCGTTTTTTTAGGATCAATACGAGCCAAGGTCTGGCTGGTACGCCGTTGGGTCCTACCATTCGAGAATATGAAAGGAACCTTATAAATTGCCGAACGAATCTATGTGTATTACAATACCCGTATTTTTCTTGCAAATACTAATCTCAACGTGGTAATTGGTTTATGACGAGTTGTTGAATTAGAGTGAGTTTGTGATATAGTGATCTCAACGTGGATTTCACATTTCATGGTATCCCTAGTAAGTTTTCCAATGCAGATTCAAATTTAAAAGATGAACAATACGGAGGTGAGAAAACTTTGTATGTATCAAGCATATGACCACACACACACACAGAGAGAGAGAGAGAGACACACACGCACGAACACAACAACAATCCAATAAGTATAGTGCATCTATTTTTCCAAACCATGCATGTATGACACGAATTCAAAAATACTCCTTCTATTCCTAAATACTAGTCTTTTGGAGAGTTCAACAAGTGACTACATACGGAGCAAAATGAGTGAATCTAGACTCTAAAATATGTCTATACATCCGTATGTGCCAGTCCATTTGAAGCCTCTAAAAAGACTAATATTTTGGAACGAAGGGAGTAAAATGTAAGACATCCATGGTCCTCAGTTCAATATTTAAAATGAACATGAAAATAAAACATGAATATTAAGTCTAGTACTACAGTACATGCAAATGTTGTGTTTAGGTGGAGCTATGATTGTCGGGGGTCAACCCCTCGACCTTAGATAAAATTGTGGAGCTCTGTTTAGTGTTGTTTAGATTATATTTGTCCCCACCCTCCCAACCACCGATTGGTTGTGCACCCCCCCACCCCTCCTCCCCGGGAGAATATCATGTTCCTCCATACCTTAGATGCTATATGCCGATACGAGTTGCTTGGAGCTTGTAGATCTGAGATATAGCAGCTCACATGATGTGTCTTAATATTTTTGCAGGAAACCTTGATGAGTTTGAGAATTGCACACAATTTGTACAAAAACTATTTAGATGCCCTTTGACCCCATATCCAACAACCTCGAAGCTCATATCACCGTAGCATCTAAGATGAAGGAGGACATCATATTCTCCTGTATGTAAGAATATCATGTGCTACCACACCTTAGATGCTTTGGTGATACAAGCTCTTCGTAGGCGTTGGATTTGTGACCCAACACCTCCTCGATGGTTTGAATGGTTTTTTGCGGAAAAGCCCAAAAGAGTTCGGCCACCGCTTACAAGCACAAACACTGCTCAGATGCCATTAGATCTCAGATCAAACGACCTCCAAGCTCGTATCACCGTAGCATCCAAGCTGTGATAGCACCTTATGTTTTCTCGCACGGGAGAGTATGAGGTGCTCCCGCACCGTAGATTCTATGGTGATACGAGTTCACTGAGATCTAACGGCCCATAGTAGGAGGTTTGAATGTTTTTGCAATATACGGCCGATAGAGTTTGAGAAATGCGCAGAAAGTACAAGTACTACGCATGTTCCATCTGATCACTGATCATACGACCTAGATGCTCATATCACCGTAGCGGGTAATTAAGCTACGGAGCTCACCTAATATGAGCACCGGGGAGCCGTTGGATCGAAGATGCAGTGGCACACACGAGGCCTGAATGTTTTATTTGCAAAAAAACCTTTGGAGAGTTTGGAAATTGTGCATAATTACAAAGACTACTCCCAAGCCATTGGATCTCACTTCCAACGGTTTAAAAACTCGTATCACCATATTATCTAAGCTGCGGGGTGGATGTGATATTCTATGTCGCTGTCATTTTTATTCGTAAACTTGCAAAATACGTGTAACTCGTGTCGTTACTTGTATAACCGTGCAAAGTGTTTGTTCAAACAAACCATCCTACACTGAAATATCGGAACAACACACGGGGGTCCCTGTCGGTGTCAAAACCGGCGGATCTCGGGTAGGGGGTCCCGAACTGTGCGTCTAGGCGGATGGTAACAGGAGACAAGGGACACAATGGTTTTACCCAGGTTCGGGCCCTCTCGATGGAGGTAATACCCTACTCCTGCTTGATTAATATTGATGATATGGGTAGTACAAGAGTAGATCTACCACGAGATCAAGGAGGCTAAACCCTAGAAGCTAGCCTATGGTATGATTGTTGTTCGCCCCACGGACTAAAACCCTCCGGTTTATATAGACACCGGATAGGTTAGGGTTACACAGAGTCGGGTTACAATGGTAGGAGATCTACATATCCGTATGGCCAAGCTTGCCTTCCACGCCAAGGAAAGTCCCATCCGGACATGGGACGAAGTCTTCAATCTTGTATCTTCATAGTCTTGGAGTCCGGCCGTGATGATAGTCCGGCTATCCGGACAACCCCTAGTCCAGGACTCCCTCAAGAGTCCCTCGAACCAGGCTTCAATGACGACGAGTCCGGCGCGCATATTGTCTTCGGCATTGCAAGGCGGGTTCCTCCTCCGAATACTTCATAGAAGGTTTTGAACACAAGGATAGTGTCCGCTCGCAAAACAAGTTCCACATACCACCGTGAGAGAGAATAACTTTTGCATAGATCTGCTGACGTATTCCGTGGCGTGACATCACACCATGGCTGTGCCTTTATATGAATCGCTTTTTACTGTTCCACCTCGGTAGCGTTTAGCGAGGCGGTTTCCGGCACGCCTTATCAAAGCATAGATCGCCCCTTATTCCGGATTCCCATCAATACGGACGTGGGTGACCCATCCACGCCATTGATTGCGCGCTTGGGAGATAAGCGAGTTTTACCAGGGCTGGTGGGGACGATAGCTTCGTCCGTCCATATAAGGGATAAGGATCCACCTTTTCACCCACGCCTTCTTCCTCCTTTGCTCATCCATTTTCACAAGACTCGAGCTCCAAATACTAAGTCCGCACATCCCACCTCAACCTTCTCCAACTATGTCCGGAGCGGGAGGCAGGTGGATGGCCTCCTCCGCCACGGAGGGGCACATCACAAGATCAAGGGAGGCCGGATACTTGTCCGGCGACATCGCGTGTCGGCTACCCGATCAGGGTTAGCTCATCCCCACTCCCAGGCCCCATGAGAGGGTGGTGTTCCTCATCCACTTCCTCCGTGGACTAGGTTTTCCACTTCACCCATTTGTCCGGGGGCTCATGTTCTACTATGGCCTGGATTTCCATGATCTGGCCCCAAACTTCATCCTCAATATCTCGACGTTTATCGTCGTGTGCGAGGCCTTCCTCTGCATCCAACCCCACTTCGGTTTATGGTTGAAGACCTTTAGCGTCAAGCCGAAGATAGTGGGCAGCCGACAGGCAGAGTGCGGAGGAGCTATGGTGGGCAGGATGCCCAATGCCCTTTGGCTCGAGGGCTCCTTCGTGGAGACAATAAAGGGGTGGAAATCGGGGTGGTTCTACATCACCGAGCCGCGCGACTCCAAATGGGCGGCGGCCCCCGAATTCAGATATGGCTCCCCCACACGGCTCACATCATGGAATGAGACGGGCCTGAAGTGGGGTGATTCGGAAGAGCTGACCGGACTCCAAACCTGTGTCCGAAACCTGGTGGACAAGAAGCTCAAGCTTGTCCACGTAGTCTAGGTCATGCTCATCCACCGGATTCTCCCATGCCGGGAACGGGATTTTAATTTTTGGGAGTTTGATCCAGCACAGCACCGAACCTTGAGTCGGCTCTTCGACACTACGTATGAAGATGCCTGGAAGGTGTTGTTCAAGGGTGCCGAAGCCCCCGCATCCGCTAACAAAAATCGCGGATACAGCTCTCAGCGTCAAGCCGGCGAGGTAAGTTATTTTACCCTTTACGGGACTCTTTTTCATAGATTTACTCTATGTGGGATCTAAAACTCCCTAACCTTTGACAGGACTGGCTGAAGACGTCCGGACAGATTAACTGTCCAGCTCCTTTGCCTGAAGACCCAGCGGATGCCCGATTGATGGGGGTGCTGGCTCCGGTACCCCATGTGGTGCCGGAGAAGAAGGCCACGGGAACTCGAAGGAGCTCCCGACGCCAGGTGCTGTCAGATTCTGAAGCGTAATCTTCTCCCGAGGACGAGGAGGAGGAAAGAAGCCTCTCCCGGGGAGGAGAGGAAAAGGAAGGCCGCCTAACCGGGAGGATGGAGGGTCCAAGAAGGAAGGACCCTCCCTCCGGACTTCTCCACCAACGCCGACAGCGACAAGGAGGAGTGGCCAACAAGGGCCAAGCCCCTGGCGAGATCGTAAGTGTCCGGATACCCATGGCTTTTTTTATCATTGCATAGTGTTCTCTAATGCCGAACAATCATGCAGCCCGCCCAAGGGCGAGTTCGCCGCGTCATCGAGCGGGTCCCTGGGTTCGTCGGAAATGGAGAGTACTTCACTTCCGACCGCCTCATCGCCTCAAGCTGCGGACGACGCCGAGGTGGGGCCCCAAGGGAAGCCTGGTCAAGAGGAGGTGGCGCAGGAGGCGCCGCAAGGCGACCTCCCGGGCTCCAGGCGCGTGGGGGGAAAGACCCCCAGGGGCTCTAAGGCCGACCCTCGTCCGGACTTCATGCCAGAACCTTTAGCGGTTTCGGAGTCCGGCAAGCGGTCCCTTCGTAAGAAGGGTAAGACGCCGGTGTCCTCCGTCCAACTGGATGCACCAGATAGCTTATTGGAGGCGCTTAACAGCGCCTCCATCGAGGAGGAGCACCGCACTGTTATGAGGGCGGTGATCCGGACAGTTCAGTCCGCCAAGAGCGAGCTGACTGAAGCCTGTACAAGCCTTCTAACAGGCTTTGAGGTAAGTTTAGAATATGTAAAAATATTACCGCATAGACAGTATCCCCTGATGCTTAGTTCGGTGTCCGGAAAGAAAAGCCGGACTGAGGATCTAAAAAGATATACGCAGGAGTCTAACATAATTATGTCAATATGGGAATGCAGGCTGCCCTGCTGACCTCTGCCAGACCGATTCCGAGGTCAATGCATTGAAGGAGAGCCTCGAGCGGTCCGAGAAAGAGCTCGGCCAAGCCAAAAAGCAACTCGAGGAAAAAGAAGGTAAGTAATACCTTATGAAAGAAATACCTTATAGAAAGGTTTTGGTTGCAAAAAATAACAGGAATAACATGGGTACTGCAGGGGCCACGAGCGAGGTGGGGACCCTGAAGGAAGTGGTGTCCGTGGCCGAAAACAAAGCAGCCGCGGAGTGCACCAAGCGAGAGAAAGGGGAGGCGCAGCTGGCGTTGGTGCGGCAAGAGCTCCAGGCTCTCGTGAAAAAACACGAGAGTTTGGAGCGTGACTCAAAGACTCGAGAGTCCGAGCTCGCCTCGGCTCTTGAGAGTGCCAAAGCCGCTAAGGCCGAAGCCAAAAAAGCCCTCCAAGAAATTGAATCATTAAAGAAGATAGCGGCGGGTAAGGAATTCTTTATGCAAAGCAAGAATGTAAAAGCGAATTACCTATTACTTACCCGGATTCGGAGCTCTCCAGGAGCATTCGCAGATCTGCCCCGTAGTGTGTCTGATGCTGCCGCTGCTCTACCGCCAAGGAGGGATCTCGACGGAGAAGGTGTTCTGGTCTCGATGTCTGAGGCCGAGCGTCCCTGGCAGTTCTCGAGCGACCAAATTGAAGCAATGGTCGAGCTCCACAAGGTCGCCGAACAGGCCATGAAGGGCCTCATAGTTCGGTTGTGGCCATTGGAGGCCATGCCTGGGAGCTACTTTGGCTTAGTGCGGCGGCTGGTGGACGCGTGTCCACGGATTGAAGTCATCAAGCGCTCCATCTGCATTGAAGGTGCCCGTTGGGCCCTTGCCCATGCCAAAGTGCACTGGGGCAAGCTGGATGCGGAGAATCTTGTGACGGACGGGCCACCGAAGGGCAAGGAGCATCGCACGCCTGAAATGTACTATGAGGGCCTCCTGAAGGGTGCCCGTCGTATAGCGGATGAGTGCTCCAAAGATGTAATTTTTGAATAGACTCGCATTTGTTATCCTGTACGCTGAAAACTTGTTCATATGCGCTGAGCAACGCTTGTTAATTTAAAATATTACCTTCTGTGCGGCCGCCTATGAAATTTGAGAGATGGCAAGTCGTTGGCTTCAACCCCCATGCCACGAGTGCTGGGGTGTTCGGGATAAACTTGAGCACTCTTGTTCCCATTATTGGGTCCATCTAGGGAGGTTCTCAACGCAACGAACAAGGCAACCGACTTATAATGCTTGAACACTCTCACTTAGCCATAGAATTCTATAATTTTAAATTTCGGCGAAGCCCCTAGTATTCGAAAGACCGAGTTCGGGGCGCTATCCACGCCTTGGCCGGACAACTCCGGTTCCTCGCTCTAAGCGGCATGAGTCTTTAGGGACCCGAAAAAACCTCTCGAACAGCGACCGGCTCTCGCCCTATCATGACGGTCAATTTTAGCTTTCCACCGAGGTGCTCAACCCAGCTCAACCGGGCACAATCGCAGTGGTTCTCCGGTGCTACCTTAGCCGATATAACGGAACGTAAGGTACCAAAACACGGAGCCGGGCAAACCCAACTATTGACCCAAGACATGACTCGGAGCCGATTCATATAATGCTATAAGTTCGGGGTGCCGCACTTGTGAAAGTGTTCGGACTTATCACACCATAATTTTGGGGTACTTAAGCCCCTGGTGTATTGGCCGTACCAAAGTGTAGGGGTGCAACATGTCATAAAATGAACATATGTATAGATAAAGAAAGGCGTGCAATAATAAGCAAAAGCTATGTATTGTTTATTCAAAAAGGTACTGTAATGAAAGCAGAACGATACAAATAGTGCGATAAGCAAGGGATGGGACTATCTAACATGTCCCCCTCCAGGGGTAAGCTGCGGGATGGTATGTAAAACAGGTATAATGCTCGTAATAGAGACCACCTGAACACTCGACGTAGCTTTCTGCTTCCCTGGCTGTTGTATCGTGAGTTCGGCAATTCTAGTGCCGGATAGGACTTCTGGAGAACGGAGTCCTGAAAGTAAGAAAACAGAAAAAGGAAAAGAATGACACAATCGGGAGCCCCTAGTGCTGTCGAGCCGCATTCTTGGCGTGCCGTGGTCGTGCCCCTCACCATATGCCCATGGTAACTCCAGAGCGTAGTTATGTAAACGTAATACTGGCTTCGCAATTTCGCGAGGGCTGGGGTTGGGGCCGGATTGCTACGCGTGCTTGAATCGTGCCAGGCGGTCTTGTTGTAGGTTACTCCGGGCATGCTTGACAGTGTCCGGACGCTTAGTGGCCGGACTCAAGAATTGCTGTGAGAGGCTGCTTTGCACCTCCGCCGCGAGGGCCGCCATGTGCTCCTCCGTTCGAAGAGAGCGTTCGGTGTTTCCATTGACCGTGATTACTCCTCGAGGGCCTGGCATCTTGAGCTTGAGGTATGCGTAGTGCGGCACCGCATTGAACTTTGCTAATGCGGTTCGTCCGGCAAAGGCATGATAGCCGCCATGAACGGGACTATGTCGAAGATTAACTCTTCGCTCGGAAGTTATACAGGATCCGAAGACCACTTCGAGTGTAATCGAGCCCGCATAATTGGCTTCTACACGGTATGACGCCTTTAAAGGTCGTCTTTGTAGGTTTAATCCTTGAGGAGTCTATGCCCATTTTGCGACCGTATCCTCGATAAAGCAGGTTCAGTTGCTGCCGCCGTCCATCGGGACTCTAGTGAGGTGAAATCCGTCAATAATTGGGTCAAGAACCAATGCGGCGAAACCGTCGTGACGGATGCTAGTGGGGTGGTCCCTTCGATCAAAGGTGAACGGGCAGGAAGACCATGGGTTGAACTTCGGGGCGACTGGCTCCATCGCGTGTACGTCTCTTAGCGCACGCTTCCGCTCCCTTTTGGGTATATGGGTTGCGTATATCATGTTCACCATCCGCACTTGTGGGGGCAAACCCTTATGTCATCTATTGTTCGGCGGCCGGGGCTCTTCCTCGTCATCGCTATGCAGCCCCTTGTCATTGAGTTTGGCAATTAGCTTGCCTGCTTGCTTGAACACCCAACAATCCCTGTTGGTGTGATTGGCTGGTTTTTCGGGCGTGCCATGTATTTGGCACAAGCGATCGAGTATTCGGTCCAAGTTGGACGGGCCCTGGGTATTCCTTTTGAATGGCTTCTTCCGCTGACCGGGTTTAGAGCCTCTGAATCCGGCATTGACTTCCGTATCTTCATCATTGTCGCCGTTTATGCGGCGCTTGTTCTTGTTGCGACGCGACCTGCCATTGATGTCCTTGGTATCCGAACTACCAGGGTTTTTGGTCAAGTTGTTACTACGAGCTAGCCAGCTGTCCTCTCCCGCACAAAAGCGGGTCATGAGTGTTGTAAGGGCTGCCATGGATTTCGGCTTTTCCTGTCCTAGGTGCCGGGCAAGCCACTCATCGTGGATGTTATGTTTGAAGGCTGCAAGGGCCTCTGCATCCGGACAGTCAACGATTTGATTTTTCTTTGTTAGGAACCGTGTCCAGAATTGCCTGGCCGATTCCTCTGGCTGCTGAATTATATGGCTAAGGTCATCAAGGCCCGGGCGGTCACACATATGTGCCTGGAAGTTATCAAGGAATTCGCTTCCGTGTCCTCCCAACAACCAATTGATTCTGCCGGCAAGCTGTTAAGCCAATGTCGAGCTGGTCCTATAAGCTTGAGGGGAGGTATTTGATGGCGTAGATCATCTCCATGGGCCATGTGGATATGGAGGAGATAGTCCTCGATCCGCATCATGGGATCTGTGGTACCATCGTATGATTCGATGTTTACGGGTTTAAAGCCCTCAAGGATTTGATGATCCATTACTTCATCTGTGAAGCATAGTGGGTGTGCGGCGCCTCTGTATTGGGCTATATCATGACGCAACTCAAATGAGCTTTGTCTATTGTGTTCGGCCCGGCCGGAGTTTCTGTATCCGGCGTGACGGTTATCATCACATGTCGTGGGGCGCCCACGCGATCCGTAGATCGATCTTGTATGTTTTGCCTTATCCTCCAATATATCTCGCAAGTCCGGCGCGTTTTCCCGTGACCTGGTACTTTTTGGACGGCGTCGGGGTACGGCTTGAACGGAGGGTCTAGAGGGCTCTCTATCACGGCCACGGGGTGGCCGGTCTGCCATATCGTACGCTGGTGACTTGGGTGCTTCCTCTGATCGAGGTAGCGGCCTGCGTTCGGGGTAGCTTTTGGAGGGGCGTTCGAGTTCATATTCTTCGGCTGCAAGGACTTCAGTCCATCTGCCAGCTAGCAGGTCATGGTCAGCTCTAAGTCTGTCGCTTTTTCTTGAGGCTGCTTGCCGTGGCTATAAGCCTGCGTTTGAAACGCTCCTGTTCGGCGGGATCCTCAGGCATGACAAATTCTTCGTCGTCGAGGCTTTCCTCATCTTCGGAGGGAGGCGTATAATTATCGTCCTCGACCTCTCTTTCTGCCGCCTTTAACAGCGGATTCTGCTTCTCCCTCCTCCCCGCTGAGTCCTGCTGAGGGGTTGTCTTCAACCTTTGTTCGGGTGTTATTATCTCCCGTGCCGGAATCACCGTTTTTGCTGTGGCGGGATTTAGAGCGGCAACGCTGACGTCGGCGCTTCGGTTGCTTCTTGGAGGGGTCATCCTCCGTTGTTCCATCGTCGTTCCCATCTTTTGGGATGTCCACCATGTATATGTCGTATGATGAGGTGGCCTTCCAATGCCCTGTAGGCGTTGGGTCTTGGTCGTCTTCGGCGTCGTCGACCATACCGTCGATGCCTTCAGAGTCGAAGTCGAGCATGTCGGTTAAATCATCGACAATGGCTACAAAGTGGGTGGTGGGTGGGTGTTGAATTTCTTCGTCGTCCGCATCCCAACCTTCCTGACCGTAGTCCGGCCAGGGCTCTCCGGATAAAGAGAGAGACTTTAGTGAATTCAGGATGTCGCCAAAGGGCGAGTGCTGAAAGATGTCCGCGGCGGTGAACTCCATGACCGGCGCCCAATCGAATTCGATTGGTAGGGGCGTTGTCGGTGTCAAAACCGGCGGATCTCGGGTAGGGGGTCCCGAACTGTGCGTCTAGGCGGATGGTAACAGGAGACAAGGGACACGATGTTTTTACCTGTGTTCGGCCCTCTCGATGGAGGTAATACCCTACTCCTGCTTGATTAATATTGATGATATGGGTAGTAAAAGAGTAGATCTACCACGAGATCGTAGATGCTAAACCCTAGAAGCTAGCCTATGGTATGATTGTTGTTCGTCCTATACACTAAAACCCTCCGGTTTATATAGACACTGGATAGGTTAGGGTTACACAGAGTCGGTTGCAATGGTAGGAGATCTACATATCCGTATCGCCAAGCTTGCCTTCCACGCCAAGGAAAGTCCCATCCGTACACGGGACGAAGTCTTCAATCTTGTATCTTCATAGTCTTGGAGTCTGTCCATGATGATAGTTCGGCTATCCGGACACCCCCTAGTCCAGACTCCTCAAGAGCCCTCGAACCAGGCTTCAATCTCGACGAGTCCGGCGCGCATATTGTCTTCGGCATTGCAAGGCGGGTTCTCCTCCGAATACTTCATAGAAGGTTGTGAACACTAGGATAGTGTCCGGCTCTGCAAAACAAGTTCCACATACTACCGTAGAGAGAATAACTTTTGCACAGATCTGCTGACGTATTCCGCGGCGTGACATCACACCACGGCCAGACCTTTATATGAATCGTTTTCTACTGTTCCACCTCAGCGCGTTTAGCGAGGCGGTTTCCCTGGCACGTCTTATCAAAGCATAGATCGTGCTCCCTTATTCCGGGATTCTCATCTACGGACATGGGTAACCCATCTGCGCCATTGATTATGGCGCTTGGGAGATAAGCGAGTTTTTACCAGGCTGGTGGGGGATGCATAGCTTCGTCTGTCCATATAAGGGGATAAGGATCCACCTTTTTCACCTACGCCTTCTTCCTCCTTTGCTCATCCATTCCTCAAGACTCGAGCTCCAGCGCCCAAGTCCGCACATCCCACCTCAACCTTCTCCAACCATGTCGAGCGGGGCAGGTGGATGGCTTCCTCCGCCACGGAGGGGCACATCACAAGATCAAGGAGGCCGGATATTTGTCCGGCGACATCGCACAGGCTGCCCGACGCTGGGCAGCTCATTCCAAACCCCTGTGCCCCATGACAGGTGGTGTTTCTCCCCATTTCCTCCATGGACTAGGTTTTCCACTTCACCCATTTGTCCGGGGGCTCATGTTATACTACGGCCTGGACTTCCACGACCTGGCCCCGAATTACATCCTCAACATCTCGGCGTTCATCGTGGGTAATGCGAGGCCTTCCTTCGCATCCAGCCCCACTTCGCTTATGGCTGAAGATCTTCAACGTCCGCCGAAGGTAGTGGGCGGCCGCTGCCGGAGTGCGGAGGCGTCATGGTTGGCAAGATGGCCAAAGTCCTATGGCTCGAGGGCTCCTTTGTGGAGACAATAAACGGGTGGCAATCGGGGTGGTTCTATATCACCGAGCCACGCGACCCCGAATGGGTGGCAGACCCCGAATTCAGATCTGGCTTCCCCACACGGCTCTCGTCGTGGAAAGAGACGGGCCAGACGTGGGGGAATTCGGACGAGCTATCCGGACTCCAAACATGCGTCCGAAACCTGGTGGACAAGAATCTCAAGCTTGTCGATGTAATCCAGGTGATGCTCATCCGCCGTATTCTCCCATGCCAACAACGGGCATCTAATTTGTGGGAGTTCAATCCGGCACAGCACCGAACCTTGAGCCGGCTCTTCGACACTACGTACGAAGATGCCTGGAAGGTGCTGTTCAAGGGCGCCAAGCCCCGATCAGCCTAACAAAGATCGTGGATACAGCTCGCGCGCCAAGCCAGCGAGGTAAGTTATTTTACCCTTTACGGGACTCTTTTTCCATAGATTGACTCTATGTGGGATCTAAAACTCCTAATTTTTGACAGATCGGGTCAAGACGTCCGGACAAATCAACTGTCCGGCTCCTTTGCCGGAAGAGCCAGCGGACGCCCGATTGACGGGGCTGCTGGCTCCGGTACCTCATGTGGTGCCGGAGAAGAAGGCCAAGAAGAAGGCCACGGGAACTCGAAGGAGCTCCCAACGCCAGTCTTTGTCGGTCTGAAGCGAGAATCTTCTCCCGGGACGAGGAGGAAAAAGAAGCTTCTCCCCCAGCGGGGGAGGAGAGGAAAAGGAAGGCCGCCCCAACTGGGGAGGCCGGAGGGTCCAAGAAGGGAAGAACCCTTCCTCCGGACTTCTCCACCAATGTTGACAGCGATGAGGAGGATTGGCCAACAAGGGCCAAGCCCCTGGCGAGATCGTAAGTGTCCGGATACCCATGGCTTTTTATTATTGCATAGTGTTCTCTAATGTCGAACAATCATGCAGCCCGCCCAAGAGCGAGCTAGCCGCTTCGACGAGCGGGTCCCTGGTTTCGTCGGAGATGGAGAGTACTTCGCTTCCGACCGCCTCCCCGCCTCACGCTGCGGACGACACCGAGGTGGTGCCCCAAGGGGGGCCTGGTCAAGAGGAGGTGGCACAGGAGGTGCCGCAAGGCAACCTCCCGGACTCCAGGCGCATGGGGGCGATACCCCCAGGGGCTCTAATCCCGACCCTCGTCCGGACTCCATGCCGGAACCTTCAGTGGTTCCGAGTCCGGCAAGCGGTCCTTCAAGAAGAAGGTAAGACGCCGGTGTCCTCCGGCCCAACCGAGGCACCGGATAAGCATCGAGGCGCTTATCGGCGCCTCCATCAGGAGGAGCACCGCCTGTTATGAGTGCGGTGATCCCGGACAGTTCGATCCGCCAAGAGCGGGCTGACGGCCCTGCACCAGCCTTCTAACAGGCTTTGAGGTAAGTTCAGAATATGTAAAAATATTACCGCATAGATAGTAGCCCCTGATGCTTAGTTCGGTGTTCGGAAAGAAAAGCCGGACTAAGGATCTAAAAATATATACGCAGGAGTCTAACATAAGTATGTTAATATGGGAATGCAGGTTGCGCTGCTGACCTCTGCCGCACTGACTGCGGAGGTCAAGGCATTGAAGCAGAGCCTCGAGCGGTCCGAGAACGAGCTTTGCCAAGCCAAGAAGCAGCTCGAGGACAAGGAAGGTAAGTAATACCTTATTAAAGAAAATACCTTATGGAAAGGTTTCGGTTGCAAAAAATAACAGGAATAACATGGGTACTGCAGGGGCCATGAACGAGGTGGCGACCCTGAAGGAAGCGGTGTCCGTGGCCGAAAGCAAAGCGGCCATGAGCGCACCGAGCGAGAGAAGGGGAGGCGCAGCTGGCGGAGGTGCGGCAAGAGCTCCAGGCTCTCGTGAAAAAACACGAGGGTCTGGAGCGTGACTCGAAGACCCGAGAGTCCGAGCTTGCCTCGGCTCTTGAGAGTGCCAAAGCTGCTAAGGCCGAAGCCCAAAAATCCCTCCAAGAAGTGGAATCATTAAAGAAGATAGCGGCGGGTAAGGCATTCTTTATGCAAAGCAAAAATGTGAAAGTGAATTACCTATTATTTACCCGGATTCAGAGCTCTCCAGGAGCATTCGCAGATTTGCCCCGTAGTGTGTCTGATGTTGCCGCATTCTACCGCGCCAAGGAGGGGAGCTCAACGGAGAAGGTGTTCTAGTTTCAGTATGCTGAGGCCGAACGTCCGGTGCCCCTGAGCGACCAGCTGAAGCAGCTGGTCGAGCTCCACAAGGTCGCCGAACAGGCCATGAAGGCCCTTATAGTTCGGCTGTGGCCATTGGAGGCCATGCCTGGGAGCTAATTTGGCTTAGTGCAGTGGCTGGTGGACGCCTGTCCACGGATTGAAGTCATCAAGTGCTCCGTCCGCATTGAAGGTGTCCGTCGGGCCCTTGCCCGTGCTAAAGTGCACTGGGGCAAGCTTGATGCGGAGAAGCTTGTGACGGACGGGCCACCGAAGGGCAAGGAGCATCGCACGCCCGAAATGTACTATGAGGGCCTCCTGAAGGGTGCCTGTCGAATAGCGGATGAGTGCTCCAAAGATGTAATTTTTGAATAGACTCGCATTTGTTATCATGTACGCTGAAAACTTGTTCATATGCACTAAGCAACGCTTGTTAATTTAAAATATTACCTTTTGTGTGGCCGTTTATCAAATTTGAGAGATGGCAGGTCGTTGGCTTCAGCCCCATGCCACGAAAGTCTTTGGGGTGTTCGGGATAAACTTGAGCACTCTTGTTCCCATTATTGGGTCCATCTAGGGAGGCGCTCAACGCAACGAACAACGCAGCGGACTTATAATGCTTGAACACTCTCACTTAGCCATAGAATTCTATAATTTTAAATTTCGGCGAAGCCCCTAGTATTTGGAAGACCGAGTTCGGGGCGCTATCCACGGCTTGGCGGACAATTCAGATTCCTCGCTCGAAGCGGCATAAGTCTTTAGGGACCCGAAAAAACCTCTTGAACAGCGACCGGCTCTCGCCTTATCATGACGGTCAGTTTTAGCTTTCTCCACTGAGGTGCTCAACCCAGCTCAACCCGGGCACAATCGCAGTGGTTCTCCCGGTGCTACCTTAGCCGATATAACGGAACGTAAGGTACCAAAACACGGAAGCCGGGCAAACCCAACTATTGACCCAAGACATGATTCGGAGCCGATTCATATGATGCTATAATATTGGGGTGCCGCACTTGTGAAAGTGTTCGGACTTATCACACCATAATTTTGGGGTACTTAAGCCCCTGGTGTATTGGCCGTACCAAAGTGTACGGGTGCAACATGTCATGAAACGAACATATATATAGATAAAGAAAGGAGTGCAATAATAGGCGAAAGCTATGTATTGTTTATTCAAAAAGGTACCGCAATGAAAGCAGAACGATACAAATGGTGCGATAAGCAAGGGATGGGACTATCTAACATGTCCCCCTCCAGGGGTAAGCTGCGGGATGGTATTTAAAACAGGTATAATGCTCGTAATAGAGACCACCTGAACACTCGATGGAGCTTTCTGCTTCCCTGGCTGTTGCATCGTGAATTCGGCGATTCTAGTGCCGGACAGGACCTCTGGAAAGCGGAGTCCTGAAAAAAAAGAAAAAAAAAGAAAAAGAGTGACACAATCGGGAGCCCCTGGTCCAGTCGAGCCGCATTCTTGGCGTGTTGAGGTCGTGCCCCTCCCCATATGCCCATGGTATCTCCAGAGCGTAGTTATGTACGTGTAATACTGGCTTCGCAATTTCGCGAGGGCTGGAGTTGGGGCCGGATTGCTACGCGTGCTTGAATCGTGCCAGGCGGTCTTGATGTAGGTTACTCCGGGCGCGCTTGACAGTGTCCGGACGCTTAGTGGCCGGACTCAAGAATTGCTGTGAGAGGCTGCTTTGCACCTCCGCCGCGAGGGCCGCCGTGTTCCTCCGTTCGGAGAGAGCGTTCGGTGTTTCAATTGACCGTGATTACTCCTCGAGGGCCTGGCATCTTGAGCTTGAGGTATGTGTAGTGTGGCACCGCATTGAACTTTGCAAATGCGGTTCGTCCAAGCGAGGCGTGATAGCCGCTGCAGAACGGGACGATGTCGAAGATTAACTCTTCGCCGGAAGTTATCCGGGATCCAAGACCACTTCGAGTGTAATCGAGCCTGTACAATTGGCCTCTACACCCGGTATGACGCCTTTAAAGGTCGTCTTTGTAGGTTTAATCCTTGAGGGGTCTATGCCCATTTTGCGCGATCAGATCCTCGATAAAGCAGGTTCAGTTGCTACCGCCGTCCATCGGGACTACTGGTGAGGTGAAATCCGTCAATAATTGGGTCAAGAACCAATGCGCGAAACCGCCGTGACGGATGCTAGTGGGTGGTCCTTCGATCGAACGTGATCGGGCAGGAAGACCATGGGTTGAACTTCGGGCGATCGCTCCATCGCATATACGCCCCTTAGTGCACGCTTCCGCTCCCTTTTGGGTATATGGGTTGCGTATATCATGTTCACCGTCCGCACTTGTGTGGGAAAACCCTTCATCCTCTATTGTTCGTGGCCGGGCTCCTCCTCGTCATCGCTATGCAGCCCCTTGTCTTTGAGTTCGGCACTTAACTTGCCTGCTTGCTTAAACACCCAACAATCCATGTTGGTGTGATTGGCTGGTTTTTCGGGGGTACCATGTATCTGGCACAAGCGATCGAGTATTCGGTCCAAGTTGGACGGGCCCTGGGTATTTCTTTTGAATGGCATCTTCCGTTGACCGGGTTTAGAGCCTCTGAATCCGGCGTTGACTGCCGTATCTTCATCATTGTCGCCGTTAATGCGGCGCTTATTCTTGTTGCGACCCGACCTGCCATTGTTGTCCTTGGTATCCGAACTACCAGGGTTTTTGGCTAAGTTGTTACTTCGAGCTAGCCAGCTGTCCTCTCCCGCACAAAAGCGGGTCATGAGTGTTGTGAGGGCTGCCATGGATTTCGGCTTTTCCTGTCCAAGGTGCCGGGCGAGCCACTCGTCGCGGATGTTATGTTTGAAGGCTGCAAGGGCCTCCGCATCCGGACAATCAACGATTTGATTTTCTTTGTTTGGAACCGTGTCCAGAATTGCCTGGCCGATTCTTCTGGCTGCTGAATTATATGGCTAAGGTCATCGACGTCTAGTGGTCGCACATATGTGCCCTGGAAGTTATCAAGGAATGCGGCTTCCAGGTCCTCCCAACAACCAATTGATTCTGCTAACAAGCTGTTAAGCCAATGCCGAGCTGGC
Source organism: Aegilops bicornis (assembly GCA_021605145.1). Classification (NCBI taxonomy): domain Eukaryota; kingdom Viridiplantae; phylum Streptophyta; class Magnoliopsida; order Poales; family Poaceae; genus Aegilops; species Aegilops bicornis. Next base: position 571,044,500 of record CM038670.1, read on the forward strand.
CATTTAAGCTTGAGGGGGAGGTATTTGATGGCATGTAGATCATCACCGCGGGCCATGTGGATATGGAGGAGATAATCCTCGATCCAGACCGCAGGATCTGTGGTACCATCGTATGATTCGATGTTTACGGGTTTAAAGCCCTCGGGGATTTGATGATCCATTACTTCATCTGTGAAGCATAGTGGGTGTGCGGCGCCTCTCGATTGGGGTAGATCACGACGCAGCTCAAATGAGCTTTGTCTATTGTGTTCGCCCTACCGAGTTTCTCAGATTCTGGCGTGACGGTTATCATCACGTGTCGTGGGGCGCCCACGCGATCCGTAGATCAATCTTGTATGTTTTGCCTTATCCTCCAATATATCTCGCAAGTCCGGCGTGTTTTCCCGTGCCTTGGTACTTTTTGAACGGCGTCGGGGTACGGCTTGAACGGAGGCTCTGAGGCCTCTGTCACACGGGCCATTGGGTGGCGGTCTGCCGTGTCGTCTGTTGGTGACTTGGGTGCTTCCTCCTCTTATCGAGGCAACAGCGGCATGCGTTTGGGGTAGCTTTTGGATGGGCGTTCGAAGTTCATACTCTTGGCCGCAAGGACTTGGTCCATCCGTCAGCTAGCAGGTCTTGGTCAGCTCTAAGTCGTCGCTGCTTTTTCTTGAGGCTGTTTGCCGTGGCTATAAGCCCGCGTTTGAAATGCTCCTGTTCGGCGGGATCCTCGAGCACGACAAATTGCCGTCGTCGAGGCTTGCCTCCTCTTCGAGGGGGCGCATAATTGTCGCCCTCAACCTCTCTTTACGCAGACCGTCGTGCGGACTTGCTTCTCCCTCCTCCTGCGCTGAGTCCCGCGGAGGGGTTGTCTTCAACCGTCCGGGTGTTATTATCTCCCGTGCGGAATCACTTGTTTTGCTGTGGCGGGATTTAGAGCGGCGCCGCTGACGTCGGCGCTTTGGTTGCTTCTTGGAGGGGTCATCCTCCATTGTTCCATTGTCGTTCCCATCTTTTGGGATGTCCACCATGTATATGTCGTATGACGAGGTGGCCTTCCAAAGGCCCTCGTAGGGTGCTGGGTCTTGGTCGTCTCCGGCATCGTCGTCCATACCGTCGATATCTTCGGTGTCGAAGTCGAGCATGTCGGTTAAATCATCGACAGTGGCTACAAAGTGGGTGGTGGTTGGGCGTTCAATTTCTTCGTCGTCCATATCCCAACCTTCCTGCCCGTAGTCCGGCCAGGGCTCTACGGATAAAGAGAAAGACTTTAGTGAATTCAGGATGTCGCCAAAGGGCGAGTGCTAAAAGATGTCCGCGGCAGTGAACTCCATGACCGACGCCCAATCGGACTCGATTGGTAGGGGCGCGGAGGGTTCGGAGTCCGGAGAGGAGTCAGGCACCCTAGAGTCAAGGTCTTCGCAAAGGACAGGGATGGAGTTTGACTCAATTGCCGTAGAGATCGTAGCCCCCGAGGCGGTGTCCAAACACTCGTCCTCGATCGGGGAATCCGGCTCCGGATTAAGGGTCGGAGCGGATGCTGGTGCAGCCTCCGAGCCTTTGCTGGCTGCAGAGCTAGATCATGCCCATCGAGACAAGGTGGCACGCTATTGCGGCTCGAATCCGTCGAAGATCAAGTCTCCGCGGATATCGGCCGTATAGTTCAAACTTCCAAATCTGACCTGATGGCCGGCGTAGCTTTCGATCTGCTCCAGATGGCTGCGAATTAATTGCCCGCAGCAAAGCCGCCGAATACGAAGATCTGTCCGGGAGAAAAGTCTCACCTGGACCGCGTCGTTGTTGATGATCGAAGGAGCCATCGGGCCTATCGGTGACGACACAGAGGAACTCTCAATGAAAGCACCAATGTCGGTGTCAAAACCGGCGAATCTCGGGTAGGGGGTCCTGAACTATGCGTCTAGGCGGATGGTAACAGGAGACAAGGGACATGATGTTTTTACCCAGGTTCGGGCCCTCTCGATGGAGGTAATACCCTACTCCTGCTTGATTAATATTGATGATATGGGTAGTACAAGAGTAGCTCCACCACGAGATTGTAGAGGCTAAACCCTAGAAGCTAGCCTATGGTATGATTGTTGTTCGTCCTATGGACTAAAACCCTCCGGTTTATATAGACACCGGATAGGTTAGGGTTACACAGTCGGTTACAATGGTAGGAGATCTACATATCCAGACGCCAAGCTTGCCTTCCACGCCAAGGAAAGTCCCATCCGGACACGGGACGAAGTCTTCAATCTTGTATCTTCATAGTCTTGGAGTCCGGCCGTGATGATAGTTCGGCTATCCGACACCCCCTAGTCCCGGACTCCCTCAGGCGCGGAGGGTTCGGAGTCTGGAGAGGAGTCTGGCACCCTGGAGTCAAGGTCTTCACAAAGGACAGGGATGGAGTTCGGCTCAATCGCCGTAGAGATCGTAGCCCCCGAGGCGGCGTCCAACCACTCGTCCTCGATCGGGGAATCCGGCTCCGGACTAAGGGTCGGAGCGGGTGCTGGTGCGGCCTCCAGGGCACTATTCGGCGGCAGAGCTAGATCATACCCATCGATACAGTGGGGCATGCTTGGCTGTGGCTCGAATCCGTCGAAGATCAAGTCTTCGCGGACATCGGCCGTATAGTTCAAACTTCCGAATCTGACCTGATGGCCAGGGGCGTAGCTTTCGATCTGCTCCAGATGGCCAAGCGAATTGGCCCGCAGTGCAAAGCCGCCGAATAAGAAGATCTGTCCGGTGAGAAAAGTCTCACCCTGGACCGCGTCGTTGTTGATGATCGAAGGAGCCATCGGGCCTATAGGTGACGACGCAGAGGAACTCTCAATGAAAGCACCAATGTCGGTGTCAAAACCGGCGGATCTCGGGTAGGGGGTCCCGAACTGTGCGTCTAGGCGGATGGTAACAGGAGACAAGGGACACAATGTTTTAACCCAGGTTCGGGCCCTTTGGATGGAGGTAATACCCTACTCCTGCTTGATTAATATTGATGATATGGGTAGTACAAGAGTAGATCTACCACGAGATCAAGGAGGTTAAACCCTAGAAGCTAGCCTATGGTATGATTGTTGTTCGCCCCACGGACTAAAACCCTCCGGTTTATATAGACACCGGATAGGTTAGGGTTACACGTAGTCGGTTACAATGCTAGGAGATCTACATATCCAGACGCCAAGCTTGCCCTCCACGCCAAGGAAAGTCCCATCCGGACACGGGACGAAGTCTTCAATCTTGTATCTTCATAGTCTTGGAGTCCGGCCAAAGATGATAGTTCGGCTATCCGGACACCCCCTAGTCCAGGACTCCCTCAGTCCCACTTGCCATTAATCAAATTTGGACCTAAAACAAACAAATCTGAAAGACGAGATTCGAACTAGCAACCTGGACTACAAAGCGTAAGTCGATAGCCTGAAAAAATAAACGGTTGTTGGCTTTGTCCCATAACTTGATTTTATACAGTACTTGCGTTGAGTAGAGTAGAGGGAGTGCCTCGTCAACACGTGCATGACCGTTGTCTCACTTATTGGTGGGTCCCAGGTCTGCGATCTCAATCTCTCTTCTCTCCATCGTCTAACCTTTGCACGGGCACACACGAAGAGCGACGCTAGCTTGCCATGGTGTTATTACAACTAAAAAAAGCTTGGAAAATAGAAGAATCGCCTAGAACAAGAGAAGTTGTGGCTGGTCGAGACGGAGCTAACCACATCTATCCTTCGTGCCATGTTTGCATGATGAAGCTGTGTGGCTAGTGGGGTGTTTTCGACCGAATGGCTGGGTCCCGAGGTCGAACCATAGATACTACGTCTGATACAGTATATTTTTACACGCACATTTTTCTTCCGTGTCGAGACGTGGCACACCCTACCGCACGGTTTCGGGGTCCTCCCAGGTGGTGCACGCATATATTCTTCCTGACGTGGGACGCCCTACCGCGCGTTTTCTGGGTCCTCCTCGGTCGTAGCGCCAAAGCAAGTAAATGAGTCGTCAAATCACGAAAGACCACCTTTCCCGCCGAGTACATCAGTGAAGCACGGTGGCTAGCTAGTTGGGCTAGTTCGACCGATTAGCTAGGCCGCCGCCACATTTGTTTTTTCACCCCTTTTTTTATCTACTTGCCGGCATGTAAATTTAAATATCCACCGCGGCGTTGCTCTGGTGTTTGGGTGCGGTAGGATTTTTAATTTTTTGATTGACGGGAGCAGGCGCCGACCAGGATTTTAAATTTTTGATTGACGGGAGCGGTAGCGGCAGCAATTAGTCATGATGACTCCGCCTGTAAAAACCCACTGCTCCTTGATGTGAGAATTCGTCGACTGGTGTTTTACCGTGGTGAAAACCAAAAGATTCCCCGCTCCCTCCGCCTTCCCGTAGATTGCATTGCCTTTCAGCCGTTTCGCCCCCTTTGCTTCCTCTCCCCATTGCTTCTACCTGGTGCCATGGCGGCGCAGCAGATCACGGAGTCCGAGGTGAGGCGCCTGATACAGGAGCTCCATGCCAAGGATGCGGAGCTCAGGGCCAAGGACGTGGAGCTCTGTGAGCTCAAGGAGGAGAGGAGTGCCATTCTCCTCCGTTATGTGCGGGAGTTCACGGAGCTTCAAAAGCGGCAGGCGTCCACCACAAAGATGCTCGAGGCATCGGCGGCGTTGCTGCAGAAAGCGGGAGATACGATAGGCCGTCAGGGGAGCCGGCTGGAGCGCGAGCGGGCCAATCGTGACGAGGTCCAGGATCGCCTCAGCCACTTGGTGAACCAAGTTGCCACGCACGTGTTGCGGCTGCGCGATGCCTACCGTCGTGCCAGCGTGACGATGCCGGCCGTCGGGCTAAACCCGTTCGACCACCCGGTCGACTTCAACGAGCTGCGGCTTCCTGACCTGGTCTCCTTCTTCACCTATATCTCCGAGGAGCTGAGCCGTCTCCGCGCGATGGTAGGGGCTGAGCTGGACAAGGAGGGGTTGCAGGCTGCTGTCGCCGTTGCCGGGTGAATCCTTTCAGGGCTCCCTCACCGGAATCCATTCGTGCCATTGGACGCCGTCTTTGACGAGCTGGCTCCCGTTGACCGGGAGCAGGCTCTGCGGGCGGTTGCAACCTGCATCACCAACGTCGTGCACCTCGAGAAGCAGAGGGACTTTGGTGGTGTTTAGGCGCCCTCTTCATGGGCATGTCCATGTCTCAGCACAACATGACCGTTGGATCAAACTCGGGGCAGTGCAGATCAGTCACTGTAGCACAAAGCGTGTGGGTGTGTTTGGTTGCATTCTCACCTCAATATAGTTGTTTCCTCTTCGTGTATTTTTTTCAAGCTACTAGTGTGGACTCCTGCACCCTTCATGCACTCTGCCAAACACCCAAAATTGGGTCGAGAATGGAACTTTTGCTCCCACCCCGTGCACCCTTCATACACCCTGCCTAACACTATTCGTGCTTCATATGGTTCATGTTTCGTGGAGTACTGTAGCACTGTACTCTCTGTGCACTGTGGACCTAGTTCTGTTAACATTGATCTCACCGTTCATTCTCGACCGGACAGTCGAAAAAGCGGTACTATGTTACATATAGGAGTAGTTGACATGCGCACAACATCATTTGTTATCGTCATATCTTACTACACTAGCAACAAGATTGTGTAGTAATCGATGTATGAACCATCGCACATGCCTAGTAGTAGGAGCACTGTGTATGTTCAAGTGGCTGCCGTGTTTCGCACTCCTCCGTCAGAAGAGTGGAAACACTTGTCAGTAATCATTTTTTCCTTCAGAATGAAAAACAGTGGACACGCTCTACCGTGTGAATCCTCCTCCAGCCATGCACTAAATTACTCACTTTCGCCGACGTGTGGGACAGCCAGCATCGTGGTCCACCAGCCATGCACTAAATTACTCCATAGTAGAGTGACGGTAGACTACCCCGATCGAACCGCCGCAGTAATGCCCAATGAGCCGTCAAATCACAAAAACCCCTCCTTTCCAGCAGTAAGTTGGACGGACGAAGCAACCATCATTTCACTCTTCTCTCTCAGCTTCCTCTCTTGAAGAAAACCCCCACTCGCTTCGCTTCTCCCTCATCTTGTTCCTCCTTTCACTCTTCTCTCTCAGCTTCCTCTCTTGGATAGACGCTGGATCACCGGCCGACGTGATGTCTATGGCTCTGGCCAAAACCGTCGAGGCTCATGGTACGAAGAAGCGCAAGCACCCCGCCGAGACTACCGTAGACAAGCTCAAAGCCATCGCCCTGTCCAAGCCCCCCTCTCCGGGATCCCTCATTAAGCAAGTCCAGGTAATGTCTCTTGTTGATGATCTTTTTCTCGATCTTGATCGTGTTTTTTCATCTAACACGCAATACTAGTACTGGTAGTACAACTTTCTGGGTGATCTTGCATGTGATTTTAGTGTGCCAAATGACGGTTCTAAATTCCTCTTTTGACCAAAACATGCGAGAGGTTGACACTGATTTCTTATAGATTACTTTCAACTACTCCCTTTGTCCCGAATTTCTTGTCTTAGATTTGTCTAGATACGAATGTATCTAATACTAAAATGTGACTTGATACATCTGTATCTAGACAAATCTAAGACAAGAATTTTGGGACGGAGGGAGTACTTTATGAACATCAATGCTACCTTTTTAAGAGGGTATATTTGCCTCAATAACTTGTGTTATGGATATTGCATATAATCCCTCTGCTCTCATGCCTTTGAAGACATGTTCTAGTGTCTTTGTTCACTCATTTCTGTGCGTATATCTAGTCATATATGGAGTATAATATCGAAAATCATCTTATATTTCTGAACAGAGGTAGTAATAAACTATGGTTTTTGTTTGAATTAGAACCAGGTCCGCGGTGGAGATGAAGTTCTCAAAGTCATGCCGTGTGAACTGGAAGACCTGATGATGAGTTCTCTTCTTTGAACTATCCAAATTGATGTGTCCTTGTCGCCACGTGTCCCGAACTAGTGTTTTCCTGTAGCATTGTTGTCGAGCGTGTTCTCGAGGCTGTACTTGACCACAACAATTTCTGGCTGTGCCTTCGGTTCTGAAGGGTGTGGTTCTTGTAAAGCTTCCCAACAAATCTGATGCGGCATGTCTTCATCATCATGTTTATGAGTGGAAAGACCACTGTTAGGTTCTCCAAGGTTGACAAGATGGTGATGGTGCATGTAGACATCTCACACGAAGTCCATGGCCTAGTCAGTTATGCGGGTTTCATCCCGTAGGTCGGTGGCAAGAAATAGTCAGCAGAGTTTAGTTAGTGCAACTTTGCTTGTCTGTAGTAAGTACTATTGTTCATTACTTGATTTGTGTTTGTGAACCCTGTATTGTTTATTAGTACTGCAGCTTTTGGTGTGTGTCGATCCGAGAACGGTCTATGTTAATGTCTGTCCACTCAATTCAATCATATATTTTGAAGTATTCAGATCATATTTTTGTGAGGATGGTTTATCAATTATGGTTACACTCCAATATCTGTATGCATTGCAGGGTTTATCGCACCCACCAGATTTCCAGTCCATGGATGTTCGGTCCATACGATTTGTCATGACCTTTGGACTGTCCCGCTTGGGAGTAGGCGGGCCCCTGCATGACACGCGTAGTTGGACGATCAATCTTCCGCTTAGTACTTCAACATAGTGATTTCCTGGTAAGGATTCGCTCATGTCACATCAAGTAAATCTTATTGATTTACTGTCTAAATCTTATTGATTTAATGTCATGTTTTCTTTCTTTTCCTGTAATTTTATGATGCAGGTTTTGCCATGTGACATTCATCACAGGATAAACCGTTTGGTTTGCTCTACGATGGCTATTTTTGCAGGTTTCACTTCTTATGTCGTGTTAGTAACGAAGGCACCGGCCCATCACTTATATTGCTGGAAAAAATTGGATCAAGATGTTGTCCAGTACAAGCCGAATCCCTATGATGAACTGCAGTTTGGTTTAACAAAAACGCCACAATTAGTCCTTCTCGCGTTTAAAAGAAATGAAGAAAAAAACTGGATCATGGTCATGGATCCTAGTCAAGTTAGAAAGCTGATCATAGCAGACCAGACACGATCGCCGCTGTCTCGCACAGATCGATCACCGGCAGTTGCTCTAGCACTGACAGCGGCAGCAGCTCAGTCTGATCCAGCTGAGGATTGGGCACCGACCGCGTCAGCGGATCAGTCTGATCTACCGGAGGATCGGGCATCGACACTGGCACCTGCTCCGACACCGGCACCAGCTCTACAAGGAGCACCATCTCCGGCAGTAGCAGCGGCTTCGGCACCTGCACCAACACTTGCACTTGCATCTACTCCGGCCCGTGCAGTTGCACCGGCAACAGACTGGGCTGCAGTTCGCACTTCATATACCAAAGTCCTTACAAAAACCGACATGTCCACCTTCGTGGTAAGCATTGGCCGCCCAAGTGCTTCGTTCTTTTTTCTTTCCATGTTGTTTCACATGATTCACTGTGTTGATCTAACTGTTTGGGTATGTCTTCTTGTTTGCAAACAGAGAATTTCTAGAGCAACGATGGATTCGTTCAACAATCCGGGCATCATGCCAAGTTTCTCTTACCATGCGCAGCCTTGGTGTGAATGAACCTGCTCAATATACCGTAAGTACAAAGGATGGTCGGATGATGATTGATGCTAAAGGATGGTCAAGGTTCAAATCTAAATCATATCTTGCGGTAGGGGATGATGTAAAAATCGAACTTTCTCGGCAAGGAGAGCTGGTCCAAATCAACTTTGAAATTCTTCAAGAGCGCACGCAATCGCCGAATCGATCTATCCTCCAGAGATTTTGATGTGATAATCTGGCATGGTGAAACAAGTGTCATGTGTGTATAAGTAGTACGACAATATTATTTATCACATGGTATATCATTGATAGAATTGCAACTCTGATTGCTGGTTAGGAACTGTCGTTCGATTTCATTCCAACAGCTGCCGTGCTTTATTCAATTTTGTGTATTCGCCTTGCGACAGTGTAACGCCCTGGATTCGATGCGCCAGGTGTCCGCCAGTTATTCGTCGGTGTTGCCATGTCATTTGCTTGTGTGTTGCACTTTGACATGTCATCATCTGCATTTCATATCATGTCATCATGTGCATTTCATTTTGCATACGTGTTCGTCTCATGCATCCGAGCATTTTCCCCGTTGTCCGTTTTGCAATCCGGCACTCCTATGTCCCCCGGCGCCCCCTTTTACCTCTTTTCATGTGCGGGTGTCAAACTTTCTCGGAATGGACCGAGTCTTCCCAAGCGGCCTTGGTATACCACCGGTAGACCGCCTGTCAAGTTTCGGATCATTTGGAGGTCGTTTGATACCCCAACGGTTAACCGGGTAACCGCAAAGGCCTCTTTTATATTGCAGCCCAACACCCTTTCAAAGTGGCCCAAAACCCAGCAAACCCCCCTCCATGCTCTTGGTCGTTCGATCACGATCGTGTGGGCGAAAACCGTGCCTCATTTGGACACTCCTAGCTCCCTCTACCTATAAATATGTGCCTCCCCCCGATTTTTCGCGCAGATCAAACCCTAGCCAAACTCCTCCCCGCCGTCGGACATGTCCGCCTCCGCGCCGGACGCGTCCACCGCCCACCGCCATGTCGCTCCAGCCAATCACCGGCCGCCACGTCACCCCGCCGCCGCCACTAGCCAACCAGGCGCCGCCACCTCACCCGTCGGCTCCCCTCCACCGCGCCAGGCCCGCCAGGCCCGGATCGGGCCCGCGGGGCCCATCTCCTCGCCGCCGCGACCATGGTGCTTCCCCAGCCGCCCTGCGCCCACTGCCCGTGGCGACCTCGCCGCCGCCCCTCGGCCTCCTGCTGCCCTGACCCCGCCGCTTGGTCACCTCGCCGCCCGGCGCCAGCGACCTCCGCCCGCCGTGTGCCCCGCCCGTCCCGTGCCCGTCGCCCTCGGCCTCGGTCGCCGCCTCCACGCCCAGCCGGTGCGCCGCCGTCGGTCGCTGCCCCTTGCCGCCTCGGCCATCGCCGCCCCGTCGCCGGCTCCCCCTCCGCCGCCTCCCTCTTCGCCTCCGGCGCCAGCTCCGGCGAGAGCTCGGCCCCGCCTCGATCTAGATCTGACGGTTGACTTTCTTCCCCCCTTCGTTTATCTCTAAGTCCCCAGATTCCAGTATTATCATGCCATGTTTGACCTGTTGTATCTTTGCATGCGTAGTTCCATTTTGTGCGTATAATACGTCAAACTGTTCGCCTCAACGAGTATCATTTCATTCCATTGCATCATGTTCATTTGAGTTCATATTGTTGCCCTAATCTTCGTTGCAAGAGTGCTATGTAATGTTAATCTGCTGAAACTGTTATAACTTGCTCATTTGTCATTTTCGCCATGATTGATGTGTGCATCCTATGAGGTTGATTTCTACATGTGTTTTGTGCTATGTCATGCCATCTTCACAGTGGTGCCATCCATGTATTTTTGTGAGTCCAGTAGTGAGTGCATCAAGCTTGTTAAGTAGGGTACTTACTGTTGCTGTTTTGCATGTCTGAATCTGCTATATCATGATATTATGTTAACCTGCTTCTACAAGTCATTCTATGCATAATCTGGAGATGTTCACTAAGGATGTTTTGTTATACATGTCATGCTCTATACATCCATGCCCAAGGCTGCATTTATAGCCTAATGTAACTTATTGTTATCTTACTCTCAAGTTGCTAAATAATGTTGCTGTCAGCCTGTTAACATTAAGTTCAATGTTGCCATGATTGTTGTTAGTGATCCATGTACCCTATGAACTTGCTCTTGCCAATCCTAGCTTCATAAACATGTCTTCTTACTGTTGTTTGCCTTGCCATGCCATTTATTGCTCTGTGGTGAGTGGTTCAAGCTCATCAGCATGTCTACTTATTGTTGTTCCTGTCATGTATGAATCTGTAATATAACTTGCCATTTTTACATGGGCGCCATCATATCTTCTGGTCCTTTTTGGCTCATGGTCACTAAAGGACTTTTGTTCTATGCATTTAGTAGATTCATTCCATGCCTTTTTTTGCCATGATAAGTTCCTGTAGCATGTTGTTTGATAGCTCTAAACATTGCAACCTGATGTTATTTCTGCAAAGTCTGAAACTATTATTATTTGCAATCTTGCCATGTCCTTTTGAGCATGTTCTAGTAGTTTCTGGAGATAGCTCAGTGTTCATGTTTTGTTATGCTTTACCTGTAATTCATTCTCATGCCTTTTGTTTTCATATTGAGGTGCTGTAGCATATTGTTTTGATGCTTCTTATATGCCTACTTGCTGTTATGGACAGATTGTTATGACTTGTATAGTGTGCATGTGTTGATCCGTTGCTCTGTTTCGAGTGTGCTCTATATGAAACTTGATTGATTTTGCATGTAGTTTCGTATTATCATGTTGCATCATTGTTTTGAGGTGTTTTCTTGATGTTTGTATGCATTTTGTATCAATGCCATGCTTATCTTGTTTTGCTCATATCTTCTAGGCCGTAGCTCCGAATTAAATGAACTTCATATGTAACTTGACTAGAATCTCGTGTAGATCATCTTGGTGCATTTTAACTTGCTGTTTAACAACTTGAATATAAGGTTTATTCAGATCTGGACCAATTTCGAAATTTGCATATGAGGACTTACCGGAATTGTTCTATGTTGCTCTTGTTTGCATCATCTCTTGCCATGAGTAGCTTCATGTAGCCTTGTCATGCATCATACTTGTTTGAGTATCATGCCTTGTTCATGTGTGGTGTGTTTACCATGTTGTGTGCTTCTTCTTGTTAGTTCCTGTTTCGTTGCGATCGTGAGGATTCGTTCGTCTACGCTTGGTTCGGCTTCATCCGTTCGTCTTCTTCATGGATTCGTTCTTCTTCCTAGCGGGATTTCAGGCAAGATGACTGCTACCCTGGATCTCACTACTATCATTGCTATGCTAGTTGCTTCATTCTATCGCTATGCTGCGTTACCTATCACCTGTTTATTCAAGCCTCCCCAAATTGCCATGAACCTCTAACCTTTGACACCATTCCTAGCAAACCGTTACTTGGCTATGTTACCGCTTTGCTCAGCCCCTCTTATAGCGTTGCTAGTTGCAGGTGAAGATGAAGATTGCTCCATGGTGGACAGGATTTTCGTTGGGATATCACAATATCTCTTATATGATTAATGCATCTATATACTTGGTAAAGGGTGGAAGGCTCGGCCTTATGCACGGTGTTTTGTTCCACTCTTGCCGCCCTAGTTTCCGTCATATCGGTATTATGTTCCCGGATTTTTGCGTCCCTAACGCGGTCGGGTGATTTATGGGACCCCCTTGACAGTTCGCTTTGAATAAGACTCCTCCAGCAAGGCCCAACCTTGGTTTTGTCATTTGCCTCATCACCACCTACTTTTCCCTTGGGAGTAATTAACCCAAGGGTCATCTTTATTTCAGCCCCCCCCCCGGGCCAATGCTTTTCTAAGTGTTGGTCCGAACTAGAGCCCTTTGCAGCGCCTCCTCGGGGAAACACGAGGCCTGGTTTTAGTTGTATGGACTGCTCATCCGGTCATGGCCTGAGACGAGATACGCGCGGCTACTATCGAGGTGTGTCGACGCCGGAGGTCTTGCTGGTCTTGTTTTATTATCGTCGAAATGTCTTGTAGCCGGATTCCGAGACTGATCGGGTCTTCCCGGGAGAAGGAATATCCTTCGTTGATCGCGAGAGCTTATCATGGGCTAAGTTGGGACACCCCTGCAGGGTATAAACTTTCGAGAGCCGTGCCCGCGGTTATGTGGCAGATGGGAATTTGTTAATATCCGGTTTTAGTAAACTTGAAGTAAACTCTTCTAAAATACACCAACCATGTGCGTAACAGTGAGTGTCTCTTTTCGGGGTGGATCGAGAGGAGAACACGGTTTCTGGGTTATGTCTCGGCGTAAGTAGGAGTTCGTGATCACTTCTTGATCATTACTAGTTGACGACCGTTCCTTTGTTTCTCTTCCCGCTCTCATTTGCGTATGTTAGCCACCATATATGCTTAGTCGCTGCTGCAACCTCACCACTTTACCCCTTCCATTCCCTTTAAGCTTTGCTAGTCTTGATACCCATGGTAATGGGATTGCTGAGTCCTCGTGGCTCACAGATTACTACACCAACAGTTGCAGGTACAGGTTTTGCGATGATCATGACGTGAGAGCGATGTTTACTTGTATTGGAGTTCTTCTTCTGCTTCTTCTTCGATCAGGGGATAGGTTCCAGGTCGGCAGCCTGAGCTAGCAGGGTGGATGTCGTTTGAGCTTCTGTTTATGTTTCATCCGTAGTCGGATGTTGATCTTGTATATGATGTTGATGTATTCTTGTGGCATTTGTGCCTTATGTATGTATCCCCATCTATTATGTAATGTTGATGTAATGATATCCACCTTGCAAAAGCGTCTTCAAGATGCGCTTCTATCCTTGGTGGGACCTTCGAGTTCCTTTAGGATAGGGTCGCATCTTGGGCGTGATGAACAACATCTAAAACCCGATTAATCGTACCCGATAAACGCTTGCAATATGAAAAGCGCCGAGGTAGAACACATGGGCCCCAAACATGCGTGGTCGGCTCATGCCCAAAGTCCGTAACCGTGAGCCTATCTCGAGTATTATATTCTCAGCTGAACACCCATAAAAAGTTGAACCCCATAATGCTCGTGCGTTGCGGAGGGAGTATATTTCGGCAAGGTGAGCCTGTGATATAAAGATTTGTATATTTCTTTTACAGAGGGATGATCTCTCTGTCAATAAATATATTTATGTGTAACTAGTTACTCCTGTCTTTCTACTTCTTTCGCTGATATGTGGGGCAACCGGCAACGGGGGCCACGTGCCATATGCACAAATTAGAGTGCACAACTTCACGGTAGACACACCCCGGTCGTAGTGCCGCAGTAATGCCCAATGAGCCGTCAAATCACAACCCCCCTTTCCAAATTTTAAGCGGTAAGCTGAATGACAGCGGCAATATTTCATGGGCCTGAATCCCCTTCTCCCTCGTCTGCTTGTTCAGAGAAAACCCTCTCGGTGATTGCATAGGGTTTTCTCATGGAGAACCAGTACTAATTCTTCATCCATCCCCGATAAATCTAAGTCCCTTGGTTGCGAGTAATCCTAGGATGGCAGCCACGCCGTTGATGCATTTTTTCTTCCCATCAATCTAGTGTGTTTCATTTGCGATTGCCCAAAGTGCGAGTACCCTGGAGGTTTCTGCGCCCTCGGCGAGATGCCACACTTGTTCCTTCTCATCCTAACACAGCATTTTGAAACGCGCACAGTATGTTCCTAGAATCCTCTTTTCTATCCGGGAGGGTGGGGTTTTTTTGAACATGTTGTGTTCTCATATTATTTTTCCTGTAGTGTATTATTTGCTCTGCCAGAACACATGTACTCAAGAGCTCGGCCTTGCCATAACTGAATACACTAGTTTAATGGTCACAGTGAAGACAAGCCATGGATATAAGTTCCAAGTTGGGTTCATGAACCAAGAAGATCGCTGCTTTTTTATGGCCGAACTTGGATAAACTTTCTCAAGTGTTACGGGCTGAAAGTTGGCGCATGAATGTTGATGGAAATAGCAGAACCTGGTCTCATCTTCACTGCGATCTTCCACCCCGATGTCGTTCCAATTGTTCATCCATGTTAGTTTTGTATCTGGTTCTTGCTTGTTGCCTCGGTTACTTCTTAATCCACCTATTCTGTCTAACTAATCACAATTTAACTTTAGAAGTAGCAACGACTCTCTCACGTGACCTTGGACGATATTCATCAAAGAAATACTACGACTACTGCTTCGGGCAAGTGAAAGCTGATGAGGCCTTTGGATGGCTATGGAAATCCAAGTGTCCGATCAAGTTTAAGATGTTTGGATGGCTGCTTCTGGTTGATCGTTTGAATACCAGGAAAATGCTGAATAGACGAGACTTTGCTGTGACAGGGGGCAACTACGCTTGCATGCTCGCTAAAACCCACCAAGAGACTGTAGAACATCTCTTCTTTGAGTGCCCTTTTGCCAAACAATGTTGGTGCAAGGTTGGCCTAACCTGGCCAGGAGGAACCAATCGGTTAGCCATCTTACATGGCTGCAAAGAGGAATGGCGTCAACCGCTCTTTATGGATATTTTTCTTCTTGTAGCTTGGAGCCTGTGGATGGAAAGAAACAATCAACATTTCAGGGGGATACCACACTCGTTCGTCGCGTGGCTGGCCAGGTTCAAACACTTGTTAGGTCTGGTGATTCACAACTGTCCGGAGAAGGTTCATCCTTTTCTTTCTGAATTTATTGTAAATTTGGATCGCTAGTCCTACTTTTGATTCCCATATGGCCGGGGGGGCCTAAAACCCATTGTAACACTCTTGTAATTATTATGTGGTGAGTAATTCAAAGTCAGTGGGAGCCTCTCCCACTGTCACTGATCAAAAAAAACGACTCTCTCACGAAGATGGTACTTCTAACTAATATTTTCTTATAATTGGTGGCACGTGTAGGCTTTTTTCGTAGTTAAGCGATGCGCTTTCGTTTGTTACTCTGTAATAACTCGATCGTTACTAATGGCACTGAAGTTGATCGGATCGACATCCACAAGTTCCTACACTTTATTGATTGTCTTGAGGTCCTTGTGGGGCGTTTAAATGGTGGAAGGCCATGTGGGATATGTGTGCCCTTTGTTGCACTTTCGTTGAACGGGTCCAAGCGTAGTCGAGAAACTTATGGTACGAGCTATTTTCTGTTATATATGTTGTTCATAAACTATTGCTTATACATAGTTTTACAGCTGTGATCTTCTTGAAACAGAACTGCCGAAGTTCTATTGTTCCTATATCTGGATGCTCGACCATGGTCGGGTCGGACTTGCGCTTGGTCACAACATGATGTTTATGTCGACCTACTCAATTCTCCTTGGAGGTGAAAAGATACTTATTCATGGGTGGTCTCAAATAATGAAGGCCCGTCCATCTTGGAGAATAGGACAGAAGATTATGTTCATGCTTTTCCATGGCTCTAAAGCGAATATCCTGTTTATTGACCACGTTGCGAGATGAATCCGCTTTCAGAAGGTTGTGGATGCGCAGGGTGGCGCGTAGGCCTTGTCTTGGTTAACTGTAGGCAAAGTAGCACTGTTCGGGGCGTGCTTTGTACGGTTGAACATGTATAAGTACTCATACTGCTTTCAGCTTTGGTTGTCAAGTACCCCTGCTGGTTTCAGTTAAGGTTGTTAAGTACTCCTGTTACTTTTACAGTTTGTCGTGTTTCTTCAGTCCTGTCTTCCTCTAGCCTCCAGAACCAAATCAGCGCCCGGTGCCCGCTTCCGCCTCCACGGCCGGTCGCACCTCAAGACGCATCAACCGCCACACCGTCTCATAAATAGTTTACGCGGACGTCCTCCACAGTCTTTGGTGCGCTCGCCGCGACGCCGCCCTCTCGCGTTGTCAACATGGTCAACAAACAACAGGAATCGGCAGAAGTACGTGGAGAGGATGACAGTAGGGGCCCACCATGTCAGCGTATGGAAAAATAAAATGCTTCCTCCTAGTGTTTTCCTGACATCTGGGACCCACGACATTGTGAGCGTATATAGTCAATAGACAAGAGAACAACGCAAGATCGGCCGACACACGGACGTAGCTACTCGAAAGCAGTATTTTTTTGTTTGGTATTGTTGAGACGAGCAGGTTTGAACCGGGATGTGGACCGTCTAGCCTGTGCTTATATTTTATGTTCACCATGTGACCAGCCCAGCTATTTTTTCTTTGTGAAAATGAGCCCAGATTATTTTTTCTCAAGAATACCCAATCCAGGCCTACTTATTTTCTACGCTCGATGATTTCAACTCTTTCAAGACGCCTCCAAATCTTGAAAGTAATATGAAATGGGTTGTAAATATAAAAACAGATGAAAAATTGGCAATTACTTTATAATTTTGATTTTTTTCACATTTTCAGATTCCTATTTCACTGGGCATTAACCTAATTTAAATATATCTTCAAAGTACTTTAAATCCGGCTCGACATTTCAGTATTAAAAATAGTTTGGAACCCACAGAAATATGCAAAATTGGCCCTGGCCAACCAAAAAATATGACTGCAATAAATTGCATAAGAAGTTGCCATGAGCTATATATAAATTATTAAAAAAAGAGGGAGTGGTCTGACTTGTGGGCCTGTTTAGTTGACGCGTATGCAAGATTTTTTTTAGTTATTATATACGTCAACAAACGATTCTAGCAGACGTAACCGTTGGATGTCAATCCAATGGCCGTCGTGTTTCTTCAATCTCTGATCTTCTTGCTCCAGCCGCCAAAGCAGCCACGGCAGATTCCGCTCCCGCCTGTCGTGGCAGGTTGTCTTTGCCGCTGAGCCTCATCGCCCCTACTACTCCCACCGCTGGCGTGGCATCCCTCTACTCACCCACACCCCTGTTATTCTCATGGCGACGGCAGCCTCACACCACAGCCGAACCGGTGAACCCTCGTACTCCTCTCCGCGCGGGCTTCCACTGCCGTGTCTTCCCCGGCTCCGCGTCGTCCCCTTCCTAGGCCTCGCCGTCGTCCACCGCCGTGGTGCTTGCTACGTCTTGAGCTTGCGTTGGTTTTCCCCGAAGAGGAGAGGATGATGCAGCAGAGTAGCGTAAGTATTTCCCTTAGTTTTTGAGAACCAAGGTATCAATCCAGTAGGAGGCGACGCACAAGTCCCTCGTACCTACACAAAACAAATAGCTCCTCGCAACCAACGCGAATAGGGGTTGTTAATCCCTTCACGGTCACTTATGAGAGTGAGATCTGATAGAGATGATAGATAATATTTTTGGTATTTTTGGTATAAAGATGCAAAGTAAAATAAAAAGGCAAAGTAAAGAGCAAAGCAACAATAAAGCGTAGGAAGATTAATATGATGAAAATAGACCCGGGGGCCATAGATTTCACTAGTGGCTTCTCTCAAGAGCATAGGTGTCGGTGTCAAAACCGGCGGATCTCGGGTAGGGGGTCCCGAACTGTATGCGTCTAGGCGGATGGTAACAGGAGACAAGGGACATGATGTTTTTACCTGTGTTCGCCCTCTCGATGGAGGTAATACCCTACTCCTTCTTGATTAATATTGATGATATGGGTAGTACAAGAGTAGATCTACCATGAGATCGTAGAGGCTAAACCCTAAAAGCTAGCCTATGGTATGATTGTTGTTCGTCCCCACGGACTAAAACCCTCCGGTTTATATAGACACGGATAGGTTAGGGTTACACAGAGTCGGTTACAATGGTAGGAGATCTACATATCCAGACGCCAAGCTTGCCTTCCACGCCAAGGAAAGTCCATCCGGACACGGACGAAGTCTTCAATCTTGTATCTTCATAGTCTTGGAGTCCGCCGTGATGATAGTTCGCTATCCGGACACCCCCTAGTCCAGACTCCCTCAAGAGCTCTCCTGAACCAGGCTTCAATGACGACAAGTCCGGCGCGCATATTGTCTTCGGCATTGCAAGGCGGGTTCCTCCTCCGAATACTTCATAGAAGGTTTTGAACACAAAGATAGTGTCCGGCTCTGCAAAACAAATTCCACATTCCACCGTAGAGAGAATAATGTTTGCACAGATCTGCTGACGTATTCCACGGCGTGACATCACACCACGGCCAGGCCTTTATATGAATCGTTTTTTACTGTTCCACCTCAGCGCGTTTAGCGAGGCGGTTTCCCTGGCACGTCTTATCAAAGCATAGATCGTGCCCCCTTATTCTGGGATTCCCATCAATACGGACGTAGGTAAACCAACCGTGCCCGTTGGCACGCCTCCTCTATCAAAGGCGAGTCCTAATAGACCACGGGGAGGGCTCTTGGTATTCAACCTCTTTATAATGAGACCAAGGCCCTCTTCTTTTTTACACCCTCCATCAAGTTCGCCTCGCGCTTCGAGTTCTAACACCCAAAGCTTCAGATTTAGGCGCTTCGGACCTTCGACGATGTACAGCTCCGACCAAATTGGCCGATGGATGGCTTCTTCCGTCACAGAAGAAGATGTGCTAAAGTCATAGACGCCAGTATCTAACCGGGCGAGATTTCGCATAGGCTGCCTGCTCCAGGCAGGTCATTCACACTCCGAGCCCGGCGAGAGCGTGGTGTTCATGTCACACTTCCTTCGGGGTTTAGGCTTCCGACGGATCCCTTTGTGCGGGGGCTCATGTTTTATTATGGGTTGGACTTCCATGACTTGAACTGGAGTCCATCCTCCATATCTCGTCATTCATTGTCGTATGTGAGGCCTTCCTCCAGATACCCCTCACTTTGGATTGTGGCTCAAGACCTTCAAGGTGGAGCCAAAGATGACCGAGGGGCAGCAAGCAGAGTGCGGAGGGGCGGTCATAAGCAAATGTGCTGATGCTCCGTGGCCCGAGGGCTCTTTTCAAGAGGAGCTTGGTTTGTGGCAACAGGAGTGGTTTTATATCACTGCTCCTAGGGGCACCAAATGGGTGGCGCTTCCCGCCTTCCGCTCAGGTCCACCACAGCGGCTGGCGTCATGGGTCAACAAGGGGCTCGGCTGGGGGACGTCCAAGGACGTTCCTTTGTTGCAGGGCCGTATTCGAGACCTCCAAGAAAGAGAGATCAATCTGGTTGCAGTGGCGCAGTTATGTTGATTCGGGCGCTTCTCGCCTCGCAAACGCCGCCCCTCCGTCTGTGGGAATTTAATCCAAAGGGACCACGAGCTCTCCAAAATTTTATGGGTACGACGCCCGTGAAGATGTATAAACTGTTCTTCGGATCACAAGAGAAGTGTCCGGACCTGACTGAGGACGCCGGACTGAGCTGCAATCGCCCAGATACTCAAGTAAGTAGTCCTGTACCCGGACAGGCTGTTCATTCATTTATCATATGTATGCCCTTTAAAGGAGTCGTTTCTTGAACAGGAGTGGATAGCCAAGGCAAAGTTAATAAGGTGTCCGGCTCCCCTCCCAGAGAACACGCCGGATCCCATGCTGGCCAAGATGTTGAAGGCCGTGCCTTTTAAAGAAAGCGAGGGGAGCGGAAGCAATCGCCTCCATGAAGGAGGCCTTTGAGGAGGGAGGGATCAAAAGTCCCACCCTCCAAGGAGAGAAGAGGACCGCTTCGGGAGATCTGGAGGTCAAGGCCTCGAAGAGGGGAAAGAAATCTTCGTCAGAGAGTCCGGTGCTGGGAAGTACCCCAGCTGCACTGTTTCCCCAAGGGGATCAGCCCTCCAGCGAGCCGTAAGTAAAAAAGAAGGGGTTTTGTAAGTAAGGAACATCCCTGTATTTATTTCTTAAGATAACCGAAATTGTACCTTGTAGTTCGGATCTCAGCCCTTCTCAGCAGAGCTCGTCTTCGGGGATCTTCTTCCGGAGATGATGGAGAAGCGACACGCCTCCACATCACGCCCTCATGCAGGCGGGCGACCACGAGGTGTCGTCGCGAGGGTTCCCCAAGTTCGGCGGGCCGGAAGATCCGGCGCCAAGTGGTGTGCGGTCGGAGGAGTGAAGGATCTGCCGGGCGATCGGGTTATCTCGCAGGATCACCGTGTGCTAATGGGTACGGTGATTGAAAGAATTGCATCCGCGGAGAGCGGATTGCATGAAGCCGCCGAAGCTTCATTGACGGGGTTCGAGGTACGCAAAAATGATGTACCTTCTGACAGTTATGCATATAGAATGCGCCCTGTATAGATAGTAGCCCCTGAGACTCGGTATGTTGTCAAAATTGACAGCGTGTCGAGGATCAAAATCTCAGTTATAACATATCGCTGCTCCTAAATAGGTGGCGGGGTGTCCGGTGGCCAGCCAGACTGATGAATATGCCGAACTAAAGCGGCAACTTGACGAGGCGGATGCGGACATCGCGCTGGTCAATAAACGGTTTGACGAGTCACAAGGTATGTGACTTCCACGCGGACACCTGGTAAGGGAGCTTGACGCCCATGCCTTACTACTTGTATGCTTAATGCAGATGGTGCCGCTGCTGTGGAGGAGCTGCGGGCGGAACTCGCCCGAGCGAAAGAGCAAGCCAGAAATAGTAATGCGGCCGCTTTAAGGGCGGCCGAAGAGCTAGAAGCCGAACGGGCTGCTCACTGCCGAACCAAAGAGGAAATGGCCGATATGGCCAGAAAGTTGAAGAATACGACCGATCGCTGCGAGGTTCTTGAAAAAGAACGTCTGGCCGGAGCAGAGGGCCTGAAAAGGCCGCCGCCGAATCCAAGGATGCCCGCTCGGCTTTGAGAGCTGCCAAGGAGGAGCTGAGTCGGGCCGGGCTGTTGCGGGCCGGAAAACCGCTTTCGCCGCGGAGGAAATATACGGATCCGAAGTATGCTCGGTTGGACAAGTTGTGGAGTTTGGAGGATGCTTATCTGGATTTAGCGGCGAAGCGCCGCGGACGCGATTGAGCACTTCCGAGGCCGTAAGGGCATGAAGGAAGAGCTATATTGGTCGCAATTCCATAGTCCGGAGCGTCCTCTTCCGTTGACCGATCGGTTGGCCGAATGGGCCGAGCTGAATCGATTATCCGGACTTGCCATGAAGCATGTCATGACTCATTTGTGGTCGGGCGGACCCCAGCCGAAGAGTTATTTTAGTTTAGTGCAGCAGTTCCTTGGTGCGGTACCGCGTATCGACGCAATGAAGCGGTCGGCGTGTATTGAGGGAGCGCGGATGGCTCGCCCGTGTCAAGACATACCGGGCAGAGATGAAGGCCACCGATGTTGCATCCCAAGATTCGCATGAAGTTTAGTACCGCCGAGCACTATTTTGAGGAAGTCTGCAGGCGCTTCGCTTAATAGAGATGCAAAGGCTCAAGGATATTATGTTTAAATGACATGTATGATTTGTGAAAACAATGTTTCAATATAATATAAGAGCTTTTTATACTTGTGCGTTCAAGTAGTAAACTACTCCCTGTGCGGCCGCTTATGTATATGTATATATAACCTGAAAGATGGCAGTCCTTGGCTTCAGCCCCCACGCACATAGTGCGGGGGTGGTTGCAAATCAGGCGCTTTTTCACACTTAATCCAACGTCTTGGTCCTGTTAAGGAGGTGGTAGCGTAGCAAACTAGGCAACCGGACTATAATGCTTTATCACTTTCACTTAGCCATAGGAGTTCAAGGGTGGGGCTACTATATAGCCCCTGGGGGCACCGCACTCTCCCGAATTCGTGCGTATGTGCCCGACCGAAAACGGTCCTTCGTTAATGCGGAGGAATTCTAAACATTCCGGAAGTCATCGACTGGTTGACCAGCCTCGCTATATCATGACAGATCGGTTTTCGGCTTTCTCTCGAGGTGCTCGCCCGGCGAACCGGGCACAATCGCAGTAGTTCTCCGGTGCCGCGTTAAGCGATAGAATGGAACGTAAGGCAGCAAAACACGTGAGTCGGGCAAACCCAACATTTGACCAAAGACATGATTCGGAGCCGATGCATATAAGGCCTAATCTCGAGACGCCGAATACTCCCTAAGGTATTCGGTCTTTTATAAAACGGGCGAATAATGCCCTAAGCCCTCGTGTCCGTGCACGCATAAAAATTCTGGTGCGGCCAATGCCAAAACGCCAGCCTCCTCCTCGGTTAGAGTAAGAAACCGGGATGTATATCAACAAGAGACAAGAAAAAGGTTTACGCAGGGTCTTAATCAAAAGAATCCTTGCAACGGGTCCCTACCGCATCGCACGCTCACATGTGTCTCCAAGCAGCCGTATCCTGGACGGGTGTAGCACGTTGTTCATCTGTAAAAGAGAGGAACTTAGTTTAAAAAGAAAAAGCATCGTGCAAAAGATGTACTTTATATTAAATAAACAGAGTACGATTCGAAGAAGTGAATAAAATTGAGCTTTATTGTCTCTTGTTGTACATGCATGCAGCCCCTTGTATGGGGGTATGCCGCTAGTAGGCGCCGGACTCGTCTAGCCGTGTCCGGGGTTTGAATGACCTATTCAGGTTCTTTGACTAGCGGAGCCGGATGGGTGTGGGCTGTCAAGGCAGTCTCACGTTCTTCCGTGCTTGAGTAACACTTAATACTCCCTTTTAATGAGATGATGCCGCGTGGACCGGGCATTTTAAGTGTTAGAGATGCATAATGCGGTATTATGCGTTAAAGCGGGCGAAAGCTTCGCGTCCCAATAGTGCTTGATGGCTACTTTTAAATGGGGCGACATGGAAGACTAACTTTTCGCGACGGAAGTTGTCGGATGAACCGAGCACAACTTCTAGCAGTAGGGAGCCCGTACAATGGGCATATGGGTCTGGCATTACCCTTTAAAGGAGGTGTTGCTATGGCGAATTTTGGTTGGGTCTATCCCCATCCTGCGGTTTGTGTCCTGATATATCAGGTTTATGTCACTGCCGCCATCCATGAGGACTTGTGTAAATTGGAATCCCTCGATTATAGGATCCAATATCAAGGCAGTCCATCCTGCGTTCCGGATACTTTTGGAGTAGTCCTGATGGTCGAAGGTGATTGGTTTTGACAACCAGTGTTGGTATTCCGCTAGGGTAGTATGTGCGGCGCGCGTCTTAATGGGCGCCGCTCTGTTTTTTCCTTTTATCGCGTGAAGTGAGTTTACTGTTTTAACTTCTTGTGGGAAATTCTTTTGTTTTCCGGGGCTCTGCTTGTGGTGCTCGTCATCATCTTCACTTGGTGTGTCGAGCCCCTTGTGTTCGGCGTTGAGTCTGCCGGACTGTTTGAAGACCCAAAAATTTCTGTGGGTATGGTTTGCAGGCCTCCCGGGAGTATTGTGGATTTGACATATCTTGTCCAAGATTTTGTTTAAGTTGGATAGCTCATCGCTATTGTCCTTAAGGGGCAGTTTTTTATTGTTCTGCCATGAGCTTTTGAATCCGGCATTGAGTGCCGCGCTCTTTGGACCGTTCCCTTTAATCCGGCGCTGGTCCTTATTGCGCCGTGGTTTCCCATTTCCGTCCCTGACTTCGGATGTACTTGGGTCGCTGGTGCTGCATCTTGCTAGCCAGCTATCCTCTCCCGCGCAAAAGCGGGTCATGAGGCTTGTTAATGCAGCCATTGTTCTCGGCTTTTCTTGGCCGAGGTGTCTTGCGAGCCATTCGTCTCAGACATTGTGTTTGAAAGCTGCTAAGGCTTCGGCGTCCGGATAGTCGACTATTTGGTTCTTTTTAGTAAGGAAACTGTTCCAGAATTTCCGGGCTGGCTCTCCGGGCTGTTGAGTTATGTGACTTAGATCGTCTGCATCCGGAGGGCGGACATAGGTCCCCTGAAAATTTGCTCGAAACGCATCCTCAAGCTCCTCCCAGCTTCCAATAGTTTTTTCGGGGAGGCTTTTAAGCCAATGCCGAGTTGGCCCTTTGAGTTTGAGGGGTAAGTATTTTATGGCGTGGAGATCATCTCCTCTAGCCATGTGTATGTGGAGGATGTAATCCTCAATCCAGACTCCAGGGTCTGTTGTTCCGTCGTATGCCTCTATGTTTAGGGGTTTGAATCCGTGAAATTCATGATCCAAGCACCTCATCGGTGAAACATAGGGGATGTGCGGTGCCCTGCATTTGGGTGTGCCGTGATGTTCGGATATTTGGCGTGTTGCATTACTTTGAAGAGCTTGCTTTCTCGGCCCATAGATGGACCTAATCGGGCCATCCTTTTGATGTGAATCCTTATGTGGATCGCGTATCGGCTTGTGTGCGCGCCATTTGCCGCTCTTTTTTGCCGTGGGGTCGCCCATCCGACCGGTGGCCTTCTTACTTTTGATTGTGGGGCTCTATGGCCTCCTCACAAATTCGGGCAGTAGTTTTCTCTTTGCGTAGCTCTTTAGTCGGCGATCGTCAGCCCGTATTTGTCTCATGTGTTGAATACTTTCCTCCATCTGATTCTCGAGTGCATCTTCCGCTGTTTTGAGCTTCCGCTTCGCTTTTTCAAAGCTACGCGCAGTGGCGACGAGCCTTTTGTGGAGGTTATTCTGCTCCAACAATTTGTCCGGCGTGAGATCGTCCGGACTGTTATCTTCGCCGGGGACGGGTTGTTTATCCAAGTTGTCTTGTTCGGACGATTGCTCGATAGCATGTTCGCCGCCCACCGGTTCGCCCCGCTCTATGGCTGGGTCTTTGTTGAGGCGGACTTGGTTCGGGCGTTTATGTTGCCGTTTGACTGCCGAGGGATTTATCCTTCAGAGCGCCCCGTTGTTCCTCGTCTTCATTTCCTTTAGGTGTATCCACCATGTATACATCATGGGGCGAGGTGGTTGTCCAAAGCATCCTATAGGCGCTGGTTCATGGTTATCTCCTACATCGCCGTCCATACCGCCGATGTCTTGAGTCGAAATTGAGCACGCCGTGTAAGCTTTGACAAGAGCTACTGGTGGGTGGTGGGTGGGCGTTGAATTTCTTCGTCGTCCGCATCCCAACCTTCCTGACCGTAGTCCGACCAGGGCTCTCCGGATAGAGATGGACTTTAGTGAATTCAGGATGTCGCCAGAGGGCGAGTGCGGAAAGATGTCCGTGGCAGTGAACTCCATGACCGGCGCCCAATCGGATTCGACTGGCAGGGGCGCGGAGGATTCGGAGTCCGGAGAGGAGTCCGGCACCTTGGAGTCACGGTCTTCGCAAAAGATAGGGATTGTGTTCGGCTCAATCGCCGTAGAGATTTCAGCCCCCGAGGTGGTGTCCAACCAACCGTCCTCGATCGGCGAGATCGGCTCCGAATCGATGTTCGAGCGGACACTAGTGCGCCTCCGTGGCACCGCTCGCGGCAGAGCTAGATCATACCCATCGAGACAAAGGCGGCATCGCCGGCCGCGGCTCGAATACGTCGAAGATCAAGTCTCCGCGGATGTCGGCCGATAATTCAAGCTTTCCAAATCGACCTGATGGCCAGGGCGTAGCTTTCGATCTGCTTCCAGATGGCCACGTGAATTGGCCCACAGTGCAAAGCCGCCGAATCTGAAGATCTGTCCGCAGAAAAGTCTCACCTGGACCACGCCGTTGTTGATGATCAAGGAGCCATCGGGCCTATCGGTGACGCATACGTAGGAACTCTCAATGAAAGCACCAATGTCGGTGTCAAAACCGCGGATCTCGGGTAGGGGGTCCCGAATCTGTGCGTCTAGGGCGGATGGTAACAGGAGACAAGGGACACGATGTTTTACCCAGGTTCGGGCCCTCTCGATGGAGGTAATACCCTACTCCTGCTTGATTAATATTGATGATATGGGTAGTACAAGAGTAGATCTACCACGAGATCGTGAGAGGCCAAACCCTAAAAGCTAGCCTATGGTATGATTGTTGTTCGTCCCTACGGACTAAAACCCTCCGGTTTATATAGACACCGGATAGGTTAGGGTTACACAGAGTCGGTTACAATGGTAGGAGATCTACATATCCGTATCGCCAAGCTTGCCTTCCATGCCAAGGAAAGTCCATCCGGACACGGGACGAAGTCTTCAATCTTGTATCTTCATAGTCTTGGAGTCCGGCCGTGATGATAGTTCGGCTATCCGGACACCCCCTACTCCAGGACTGCCTCAATAGGTATTTTACGGCGGGTGAACGAATTACTGTTGAGCAATTGACAGAATTGAGCATAGTTATGAGAATATCTAGGTATGATCATGTATATAGGCATCACGTCTGAGACAAGTAGACCGACTCCTCCCTGCATCTACTACTATTACTCCACTCATCGACTGCTATCCAGCATGCATCTAGAGTATTAAGTTATTGAAAAAAGAGTAACACCTTAAGCAAGATGACATGATGTAGAGGAATAAATTCATGCAATATGATAAATACCCCATCTTGTTATCCTCGATGGCAACAATACAATACGTGCCTTGAAACCCTTTCTATCACTGGGTAAGGACACAGCAAGATTGAAACCAAAGCTAAACACTTCTCTGTCGGCGTTCTGGGAACGGGGGTACCCAGACTTGCCTGCCTGCGGCCTGTGGCATGGCTCAAGGGGTGGCCCAGTACGGCCCATCTTCATCAACACAAGCTCAAGACCCTCACGAGGGGCCAACCCTCGCGGGGCGGACGACAGGAAGCTTCCTCAGGCACGGCCTCGTCAGGCTGGCTCGCGAGGAGGCGGAGAGATCAAGGCGGGGTACCTCACGAGGTGCCCATGACGCAAGCCATGACGACCGGGGGCGCCAGTGGCGCCAGCCGCCAAGAAGTTGTCCTCATTTCCCCTTTGGTGCAAAGGGGCAAGCGCAGCGAGAGCATGAAGCAAAGGCAACCATTTCGGTGCAACAAGACCAAGACCAGCAGAATGGCAGGAAGGAGGTCATCGTGGAGCCCAAGCCAAGGCCACCGCCGAGTCTTTGGCAGGCGAGGACCGACTATAGTCAGGATAAGTGTACTAGATGTTCCCCTTCAAAATGGCCAATTGTTGGCGCCCTTCCCGCTCAATATTTGGGAAGAGGCCCAGGGCCTCCGCCTATAAATAGGACTAGCCACCCACAGGGTACAGACACCTGATCTGGGAGGGAGAGAGAGAGAAGCGACTGAACTCCCCCTAGCAGTTCATCGCACCAGCCAAGAACAGACCCTCGCGAGGTTGTTCTTCCTTGTATTGTTCATCATCAGCCCCTGAGGCAATCCACCACACCACACACTGGAGTAGGGTGTTACACCACAATGGTGGCCCGAACCAGTATAAACCTTGTGTCCCTTGTGTTGTTCTTTGTGTAGTTCAGATCCTTGCAAGGCGACGAGGTGTAGGTAGGTTGGAGGTGCGATCTCCGCGTGCACCCCAGAGTTCGAACCTAGAGGGTCTGCCGGAACCCGAAATCCGACATTTGGCGCGCCAGGTAGGGTGCGCCGAGCTTTCCTTCCACCGACCCGCTCTCCACCAACATCGCGATTCGCCTATGATGAGCGACGCGCCGCCGCTTTGGTCGCCAGCCACAACAGGGCCGAGGCTCGAGTTTTGGCCCCTGCCTTGCGGCAGGTGCAGTGGTCGAACGAGTTCAAGCCGGAGATGCCACCGTGCTACAACGGGACGACCGATCCGCTGGCCTTCCTGCTGGCGTACGAGGGGGCCGTCCTCAAAGCCGGGGGCGACGACAGGGTCATGGCTAACTGGTTTCCCATGGCCCTTGCCGGCGCCCCGCGCATGTGGCTGCTCCACCTACCGACGGCTTCCGTGACCTCTTGGGGGGGAGCTGCGCGGCCTCTTCCTCGCTCAGCACGCTGCACCGGCGCCCCCGGTCGTCGCAGCTCTCCTGGGCGGCTCGCAGGCGCCACCTTCAGGCCGCCACATCAAGCTATTCGTCCGCTAGATCGGCTGCTTCTGCGCAGCATGGGGCTCCTCCGGGTCGGTAGGCACCCAAGGCCGATCTGGCCTTCAGCTCGGATGATCACCCCTCCAACTCAGCCTGCTCGGGCGCGCTCCCAATGCTGTGCACCCCCACCATCTGCCAAGTGGCCGTCACCAGGACTCTCATCGACGGCGCGGCGCAGGCCTCGCCGTTTCTCGGTTGAAGCCTTCAGCCTCCTCTATGTACCGCCGAGCGCTTCAGCCCAAAGAGTTCTTCTTGGGCGCCGGAGGCGGTTCCACCGGCTCCTCGGGCAGATCCGTCTCCCAGTGACCTTCGGCACCTACGACAACTTCCGCACGGAGCTGATCGACTTCGACATCGCTCCCATCGGCCTCCCATACAACGCCATCCTCGGCTATCCAGCGCTAGCCCGGTTCATGGTCGCGACTCACCCAGCATACAACCTCATGAACATGCCCGGAAGCAGCGGCGTCCTCACCGTATCCGGAGACACCGGGGACGCGTTGCAAGTGCTCAAGCTCGTCTTCAAGACTGCGGCGGTGGCGCAGCCCACCGACTCAGACGCCCCTGAGCCCAAGGGGGCTGCACCGGCCAAGAAGAAGCAGCTATTCTCCCAAGACAAGGCAGAAACCAAGCAGATACTGGTCGACGAGGACGGATCCACTGATGCCACCTTCACCATAGGCGCCAAGCTCGAGCACGAGCTGGAGGAGGCCCTGGTCAAGTTCCTACGCGCGAACAAGAAGGTGTTCGCGTGGGAACCTAATCAGCTGGCGGGGGTCCCAAGGGGCGTAATCGAGCACCACCTCAACGTGTGCCCCAACATGCGCCCTGTGAAGCAGAAAGCGAGGCGGCAGTCCACTGAGAAACAGGCTTTCATCGTCCAAGAGACCTGCAAGCTGGAGGCGGCAGGGGTCATTCGCGAGGACCGATACCCATATTGGTTGGCTAACCCGGTTGTCGTGCCAAAGAAAGGGGGGAAGGAACGCATGTGTGTCGACTTCACCAACCTCAACAATGCCTGCCCGCAGGATCCATTCCCGCTCCCTCGTATCGATCAGATCGTCGACTCCACCGCCAAGTGCGACCTGTTATGTTTCCTGGACGCCTTCTCTGGCTATCACCAGATCAAGATGGCGATAGAAGATGTGGAGAAAATGACTTTCCTGACCCCGTGCGGAGTGTACTGCTACACATGCATGCCGTTCGGGCTGCGTAACGCAGGTGCGACCTTTCAGCGGCTGATGCACATCGCCTTGGGTCGGCAGCTCGGGAGGAATGCTGAAGCTTATTGATGACATTGTGGTGAAGTCCCGGGAGGCAAAAACCCTGATACAAGACTTGGAGGAAACCTTCGCGAGCCTCAACGAAGTGGACCTGCGGCTCAACCCGGAGAAGTGTGTGTTTGGAGTCCCCTCGGGCAAGCTCCTGGGCTTCCTCGTGTCCCACCGGGGCATCGAGGCCAACCCAGAAAAGGTCAAAGCAGTCGAGGACATGAGCCCGCCGAAGACCATCAGAGAGATGCAGAAGCTCACTGGGCGTGCGGACCGCCGGGACGCTTCATCTCCAAGTTGGGGAACGAGCGTTGCCCTTCTTCAAGTCGATGAAGAAAAGGGCCCCTTTGAATGGATCAAGAGGCCGACAAGGCGTTCAGGATCTCAAAAAGTACTTAACCAGCCTCCCAGAATGGTGGCTCCGCGCCCTCAAGAGCCCCTGGTGCTCTACCTTGCAGCCACCCCCTACTCTGCCAGCGCAGCCCTGGTGGCGGTTAGGGAGGAGCGTTGGACAAAGTCGCGGCAGCTGCCCGGGTCGAGGCGAAGCAGGATCAATGGGGCCTCACGGAGACCACTACCACAGCCGAGAAAGATCAGCCGCCACAGGGAAGCGCACTTAGAACAGAAGAGGCCCCTCCCCCAGGCGACCAGCCGCTAGGGGCTCCACTATCTCAGGAGGCGCCATGGCCTCCGGAGGACACTAGCAGCACCAGCACTCCCAACCTCGTCGAACACCCTGTATATTTCGTCAGCACAGTGTTGTGGGACGCGAGGGCGTGGTACCCCATGCCCCAGAAACTCCTCCTCGCACTATTGGTAGCCTCGCGCAAGCTGCAGCACTACTTTCAGGGCCATCCCATCAAGGTCATCTCAGTGTACCCCTTGGAAAGGGTGCTCGGGAGCCCCAACTCGGCTGGAAGGGTCGCTAAGTGGAACATCGAGCTACAAGCGTTTCAGCTAGAATTCAGCACAACCAGAGTCATCAAGGGGGCCGCGCTAGCGGACTTCAGGGCGGAATGGACGGAGGCGCCGGGCCTTAAGGCTGATGAGGATCGATCCCTCTCCCCGGGAAGCGAGGCACCGGACGGTTGGGTCATGTACTTCGACGGGGCGTTCTCCCGACATGGGCAGGCTGGCGCAGTGCTCATATCTCCCACTCAAGACAAGCTCTACTATGCCGTGCAACTCTACTTCCAGCACGGAGAAAAGGTCTCCAACAACATAGCAGAATACGAAGGCCTGATAGCAGGCCTAAAGGCCGCAGTCGCTCTGGGGGTGAAGCGCCTTACCATCAAGGGTGATTCACAACTCCTCGTCAACTTCTCCAACAAAGTATACGAGCCGAGGGATGAGCACATGGAAGCCTACCTCGCGGAGGTCCGCAGGATGGAGAAGCAGTTCTGGGGACTGGAGTTGCAGCATGTGCCTTGCGGCACCAATCAAGAGGCTGATGACATCGCCAAGCGGGCATCCAGGCGACTACCTCAGGAACCTAGCGTCTTCGAGGAGCGGCTCTTCAAGCCCTCAGCGACGCCATCACTGTCAAGCACGGTGCAGCCTCGGGAAGAGCTCCCCCAGCCACCTGCCTCGGGAGCCCCGGGCTCATGCCCGGCCTCGAGCTGCCTCGCCTCTGGCGTTGGAGCCTCAGGAGCGCGTCTGCTCCTGGCATTGGAGCCTCAGGAGCGCGTCTGCTCCTGGCGTTGGAGCCTCAGGAGGGGTGCTAGATCGCAGAGCTCAGGAGTTACCTGACGCAAGGGACCTTGCCGGAAAAGGAGGAGGAAGCGGAGCGTGTGGCGCAGCAGGCCACGGCGTACTGCATCAGAGATGGAGAACTCTACCGGAGACGACCGAATGATGTGTCCCTACGTTGCATTTCTAGGGAGCAAGGGAGAGAGCTGCTAGCAGACATACACGATGGAGACTGTGGGCATCATTCATCATCACGGACCCTCGTTGGCAAGGCGTTCCGCAGCGGGTTCTATTGGCCCACGGCGCTCAACGATGCCGTGGAACTGGTGAAAGCTTGCGAGGCCTGCCAATTCCATGCCAAGCAGATCCATCAGCCGGCAGGAGGTCTACAAAGTCCCTCTCATGGCCATTCGCAGTCTGGGGGCTGGATATCTTGGGCCCGTTCCCTCGGGCGCCGGGAGGCTACCGCTACCTCTACGTCTCCGTGGACAAGTTCACCAAGTGGGCTGAAGTGGAAGCCGTCCGCACCATCCCCGCAGGTTCCGCGGTCAATTTCATCAAGGGCATCGTGAGCTGGTTCGGAGTGCCGAACTGCATCATCACCGACAACGGTTCACAGTTCACCAGTAACCTCTTCAAAACATATTGTGCTAACCTTGGGACGCAGGTATGCTACGCTTCGGTAGCACACCCACGGAGAAACGATCAGGCCGAGCGGGCCAACGCAGAGGTCCTGAGGGGCCTCAAAACCAGGACCTTCAAGAAGAAGCTGGAAGCCTGCGCTAGGGGCTGGTACGATGAGCTTCAGTCTGTGTTGTGCTCCATCCGCATGACCGCGACCAAGCCGACTGGCGAGACCCCGTTCTTCCTGGTTTATGGAGCTGAAGCGGTCCTCCCTCACGAGGTCAGACGTCGGTCCGCACGGGTCCTGGCGTTCGACGAGGCGCAGCAGGACGCCATGCGGGGGACGGACCTCGTGCTGGGGGAGGAGCATCATTGAGAAGCCGCGCTACGAGCGGCGAGGTACCAACAAGCACTGCGGCGATACCACTGCCGCAACATTCGCCCCAGGACTCTTGAGGTAGGGGATCTCGTGCTCAGACGGGTTCTCTCCAGGGAGGGACTGCATAAGCTCTCTCCCATGTGGGAGGGCCCGTTCAAGGTTGTTCATGTTTCCAGGCCTGGCTTCGTGCGCTTGGAAACTCAGGAGGGGGTGCCCGTCCAGAACGTGTGGAACATCCAGCATCTCTGGAGGTTTTCCCCCTAAAAAGGCCCGGTGCCTGTGAAGAAGGCGAATGCCTATGAAGTTGTTGCGTTTTGGAAAAGGCCCGGTGCTTGTGAAGAAGGCGAATGCCTGTGAAGTTGTTGCGTTTTGGAAAAGGCCCGGTGCCTGTGAAGAAGGCAAATGCCTGTGAAGCTGCTGCGATTGGAAAAAGGCACGGTGCCTGTGAAGAAGGCGAATGCTTGTGAAGCTGCTGCGATTGGAAAAAGGCCCGGTGCCTGTGAAGAAGGCGAATGCCTGTGAAGCTGTCGCGTTTCGGAAAAGGCCCGATGCCTGTGAAGAAGGCAAATGCCTGTGAAGCTCGCCGCCCGTGACACTCTCACGTAATAATGAGTAGGCTGTACACGCCCCGGAGTCTCCGGAGTGCCGCCCTCGGGCCTCGGGGGCTCCCGCCCATGCCCAGTGGCACCAGTTAGCTCCGCGCTGGTGAGAAGACGTCACAGACTAGATTAGGTGCCGGACGCGGCTTCTTTCATTTGCTTTCTGCAGTTGGCTTGTTCATTCCCATTTGAAGTTTTATTGAAGTTGTTGCCGTCTTTGGCTTGTGACTCTCTGCCTTTTCGCTCCCCGCCTCGATTTCTCTCAGACGAGTCTCATGAGGAGCGGCGCGGGCACCCTCTCGAGCATTTTTCTGCCCCTGTCGTCTGAGGCTTCCCAAGGCGGGTCCGCTACGGGAGCACCCCCTCCCAGTCCGTGCCCCACGGGCACCGTAACGCGAATAGAGAACCTGGGTCGGTCGCCTCCGCAACTAAGGCCGGAAGCTACCTCTCCTGACTAACCTTTGCAGGACATGGAGCGTTCGACGAGGCCTCGGCCTCGGGAAGCGAAAACCACGACAGGTCCCCCGAGCTAAGTAATTTCTACGCGCAGGCGTGTGGCACAAAGGCATAATACATAAATAGCGGAAACAGTGCGACAATTAACATCAACAGTCCAAGCACGCCCCCGCGGGGCCCTACACTACTGTCTCTTTGCGCAGGAAAGGGGGAAGAACAAAATAGGAGTGACTCGCTTGGCACCAGCTCGCGGCGAAGGCTTGTGCCGCCCCCGGAGCTCAGGCGGACTCCCTCTCGCGCTTCATCGGGACGCGACGGCGGGCAGACCCGCTACCTCCCTCAAGGCAGGCGCGGCGGCACGGAGTCTGGTCGCGACCACCGCTGGAGGAGCTGCTGTCCGAAGGAGAGCCACCGAAGCTCAACGAGCCCCGAGCACCGCCGACCACACGCACGTCGCCGTCTTCATCCCGATCGTCGCTAGGGCTGGGCCCACGGCCGCGGTCGTCGTCCTCGGGGCAGCACCCGACGCGGCGACCGTCTTCCCCGAACACGCTCACGTAGAGGGTGCCATCGCCGTCAAACTTGAAGTGCAGGGTGCACCGCCGGCTTAGACCATGCGTGCGGGAAAACGTTTGTCAGCCACGAGTCAGGGCCACGCTCCCGGCAGCGGAGACCTTCCAATGAAGCCAGGAGGCCCGCTGCAGCAACCGCCCACTGGAGCCGTGAGACCGCCTGGGCGCCAAATGAAGCTCACCTAAGAAGAAGCGGGGAAGCTGGAGCTAGGTGCTGGTCAGCTCCACCGACCACACGACAAACTTCGTCAGCACCTCTGCCGAGTGGAAGCGCGGCCTAGGAGGTCGCGCGGTCATAGCGCGCCCCCCAACAACAGCCTGGTGCCCATCGCCGCGTGAGAGATCGCCTCCATGGCCGCGGGAAGCCGCTGCGGGAGCCACAGGGTGCTTGCGAGGACGGCCTCAACCGCACTTGGCCGGGGGAGAGTCAGGCTCCACCTGGCGGGCTTTTCCTTTCTCCGCGGCCGAGAACCTCTTCGACGGAGCCATGGAGAAAGGGGAGGAGCAAGAAGAGATGTACTAGAAGGGCTTGCGCCATTCCGTACTTATAGCCGGAGGAGGCCAACTGTCGACCTCCACGATCACAGCTAATCATGACCCACTTTGCACGCAGGGACTTGTAAATTCGTGCAGTTGCCGAGCGTCGTGGGGAAGTAGAGAAGCCCATGTCCAATCAACCGCCACGCGGCGCCCAAGGCCGCAGGCTGTTGGGGCCCGCGGCGCTTCGCACTTGCCCTTTCGCTTCCCTGCTAAGCCAAGTCCAGGCACGCCTTGGGCCCGGGGGCTACTGTCATGCTCGGGAACGGGGTACCAGACTTGCTCGCCTGCAGCCTCGTGGCGTGGCTCAAGGGGTGGCCCAAGACGGCCCATCTTCATCAACACAAGCTCAAGACCCTCGCGAGGGGCCAGATTGCTGGGCGGACGACGTGAAGCTTCCTCGTGCACGGCCTCGTCAGCCGGGCTCGCGAGGAGGCGGAGAGATCAAGCCGGGTTACCTCACGAGGTGCCCATGACGCAAGCCATGACGACCGAGGGCGCCAGGCGGGCGCCAGCCCGCGCAGTGTCCTCATTTCCCCTTTGGTGCAAAGGGGGCAAGCGCAGGCGAGAGCATCAAGCAAAGGCAACAATTTTGGTGCAACAAGACCAAGACCAGCAGAACGGCAGGAAGGAGGTCATAGTGGAGCCCAAGCCGACGTCACCGTCAGAGTCTTTGGCAGGCGAGGACCGACTTTAGTCAGGATAAGTGTACTAGATGTCCCCCTTCAAAATGGCCAATTGTTGGCGCCCTTCCCGCTCAATATTTGGGAAGAGGCCCAGGGCCTCCGCCTATAAATAGGACTAGCCACCCACAGGGTAGAGACACCTGATCTGGGAGGGAGAGAGAGAAGCGACTAAACTCCCCCTAGCAGTTCATCGCACCAGCCAAGAACAAACCCTCGCGAGGCTGTTCTTCCTTGTATTGTTCATCATCAGCCCCTAAGGCAATCCACCACACCACACACTGGAGTAGGGTGTTACACCACAATGGTGGCCCGAACCAGTATAAACCCTGTGTCCCTTGTGTTGTTCTTTGTGTGGTTCAGATCCTTGCGAGGCAACGAGGTGTAGGTAGGTTGGAGGTGCGATCTCCGCGTGCACCCCAGAGTTCGAACCTAGAGGGTCTGCCGGAACCCGAAATCCGACATTCTCCCATTGCAAGAACTACCAATCTAGTTGGCCAAACCAAACGGATAATTCGAAGAGACTTGCAAAGATAACTCAATAATACATAAAAGAATTCAGGAAAGATTCAAATATTGCTCATAGATAATCTTGATCATAAACCCACAATTCATCGGTCTCAACAAACACACCGCAAAAAGAAGATTACATCGAATAGATCTCCACGAGAGAGGGGAGAACATTGTATTGAGATCTAAAAGAGAGAAGAAGCCATCTAGCTACTAACTATGGACCCAAGGTCCGAGGTAAACTACTCACACTTCATCGGAGAGGCTATGATGTTGATGTAGAAGCCCTCCGTGGTGGAATCCTTCCCATGAGCTCAAACAGGCCCCAAGATGGGATCTCGTGGATACAGAAAGTTGCGGCGGTGGAATTAGGTTTTTTGCTCCGTATCTGATCTATTGGGGGTACATAGGTATATATAGGATGAAGAAGTACGTCGGTGGAGCTTCGAGGGGCCCACGAGGCAGGGGGGCGCGCCCTAGGGGGGAGGGGCGCGCCCTCCACCCTCGTGACCGCCTTTGTGGCTTTCTTGACGGAGGGTCCAAGTCTCCCGGTCTTATCTCGATGAGAAAATCACGTTCTCAAGATTTCATTCCGTTTGTACTCCGCTTGATATTCCGCTTTCTTCAAGCTTTCAAATAGGCAAAAAAACAGCAATTTCGGGCTGGGCCTCCGGTTAATAGGTTAGTCCCAAAAGTAATATAAAAGTGGAAAATAAAGCCCAATATATTCCAAAACAATAGATAATATAGCATGGAGCAATCAAAATTATAGATACGTTGGAGACGATCAGGCATCCCCAAGCTTAATTCCTGCTCGTCCTCGAGTAGGTAAATGATAAAAGGAGAATTTTTGATGCGGAGTGCTACTTGGCATAATTTCAATGTAACTCTTCTTAATTGTGGTATGAATATTCAGATCCGAAAGATTAAAGACAAAAGTTCATATTGACATAAAAATAATAATACTTCAAGCATACTAACTAAGCAATTATGTCCTCTCAAAATAACATGGCCAAAGAAAGTTCATCCCTACAAAATCATATAGTTTAGTCATGCTCCCTTTTCGTCACACAAGAATGCTCTCATCATGCACAACCCCGATGACAAGCCAAGCAATTGTTTCATACTTTAGTAATCTCAAACCTATAAACTTTCACGCAATACATGAGCGTCGACCATGGACATAGCACTATGGGTGGAATAGAATATAATGATGGGGGTTATGTGGAGAAGACAAAAAAGGAGAAGGTCTCACATCAACGAGGCTAATCAACGGGCTATGGAGATGCCCATCAATTGATGTTAATGCAAGGAGTAGGGATTACCATGCAACAGATGCACTAGAGCTATAAATGTATGAAAGCTCACAAAAGAAACTAAGTGGGTGTGCATCCAACTTGCTTGCTCACGAAGACCTAGGGCATTTGAGGAAGCCCATCGTTGGAATATACAAGCCAAGTTCTATAATGAAAAATTCCCACTAGTATATGAAAGTGACAACATATGAAACTCTCTATATGAAAAACATGGTGCTACTTTGAAGCACAATATATGAGACTCACTATATGAATATATGAGACTCGCTATATGAAGAACATGGTGCTACTTTGAAGCACAAGTGTGGAAAAGGAGATAGTAACATTGCCCCTTTTTATTTCCTTTTTTTTGGGCCTTTTTTTTCTTTGGCCTTTCCTTTTTTTTTTGGGACAATGCTCTAGAAAATGATGATCATCACACTTCTATTTATTTACAACTCAATGATTACAACTCGATACTAGAACAAAGTATGACTCTATATGAATGCCTCCGTGATGTACCGGATATGCAATGAACCAAGAGTGACATGTATGAAAGAATTATGAACGGTGGCTTTGCCACAAATACTATATCAACTACATGATCATGCTAAGCAATATGACAATGATGAATGTGTCATGAAGAACGGTATGGTGGAAAGTTGCATGGCAATATATCTCGGAATGGCTATGGAAATGCCATAATAGGTAGGTATGGTGGCTGTTTTGAGGAAGATATAAGGAGGTTTATGTGTGAAAGAGCGTATCATATCGGGGGTTTGGATGCACCAAAGAAGTTTGCACCAACTCTCAATGTGAGAAAGGGCAATGCACTGCATCAAGAGGCTAGCAATGATGGAAGGGTAAGAGTGTGTATAATCCATGGACTCAACATTAGTCATAAAGAACTCACATACTTATTGCAAAAATCTACAAGCCATCAAAAACCAATGCACTACGTGCATGCTCCTAGGCGGATAGATTGGTAGGAAAAGATCATCGCTCGTCTCTGACCGCCACTCATAAGGAGGACAATCAAATAACACCTCATGTTTCAAATTTGTTACATAACGTTTACCATACGTGCATGCTACGGGACTTTCAAACTTCAACACAAGCATTTCTCAAATACACAACTACTCAACTAGCACGACTTTGATATTATCACCGCCATATCTCAAAACAATTATCAAGCATCAAACTTTTTCTTAGTATTCAACGCACTCAAAAGAAAGTTTTACAAATCTTGAATACCAAGCATATTATTATTAAGAAAATTACCATGCTATTTAAGACTCTCAAAATAATCTAAGTGAAGCATGAGAGATCAATAGTTTCTTTTTAAAAAATCCACCACCGTGCTCTAAAAGATATAAGTGAAGTACTAGAGCAAAACTATCAAGCTCAAAAGATATAAGTGTAGCACATAGAGCAAAACTATCAAGCTCAAAAGATATAAGTGAAGCACATAGAGTATTCTTTCAATTCATGTATGGCTCTCTCAAAAGGTGTGTACAGCAAGGATGATTGTGTTAAACTAACAAGCAAAGACACAAATAATACAAGACGCTCCAAGCAAAACACATATCAGGTGGTGAATAAAATATAGCTCCAAGTAAAGTTACCGATGGAAGTGGATTTAAAGAGGGGATGCCTTCCGGGGCATCCCCAAGCTTCGAATTTTTGGTGTCCTTGGATTATCTTGGGGGTTCCATGGGCATCCCCAAGCTTAGGCTCTTGCCACTCCTTGTTCCATAATCCATCAAAAAAAATCACCCAAAACTTGAAAACTTCACAACACAAAACTCAACAGAAATCTCGTGAGCTCCGTTAGCGAAAGAAAGCAAAAGACCACTTCAAGGTACTGTAATGAACTCATTATTTATTTATATTGGTGTTAAACCTACTGTATTCCAACTTCTCTATGGATCATAAACTATTTTACTAGCCATAGATTCATCAAAATAAGCAAACAACACACAAAAACAGAATCTGTCGAAAACAGAACAGTCCGTAATGATCTGTAACTAACGCAAACTTCTGGAACTCCAAAAATTCAGAAAAAATAGGAAGACCTAGGCAATTTGTTTATTGATCAGCAGAATTTGGAATAACTATTTTATCACATTCTCGTGATTTTTAACAATTGTTTTCGTGAACTGAAAGTTTCTGGAAATTACAGCAAGATCAAATAACTATTATCCAAGAAGATCCTATAGGTTTAACTTGGCACAAACACTAATTAAAACATAAAACCACATCTAAAAAGAAGGTATATGGATTATTTATTACTAAGCAGCAAGGAAAAACATTGGGTTGTCTCCCAACAAGCGCTTTTCTTTAAAGCCTTTTTAGCTAGGCATTGAGATTTCAATGATGCTCACAAGAAAGACAAGAATTGAGGCACAAAGAGAGCATCATAAAACTTGTGACAAACACACTTAAGTCTAGCATACTTCCTATGCATAGGCATATTATAGGCAAACAAATTATCGTAGCAAGTAAAAACTAGCATATGCAAGGAAGCGGAAAGGAACAATAGCAATCTCAACATAACGAGAGGTAATTTAGTAACATGAAAATTTCTATAACCATATTTTCCTCTCTCATAATAATTACATGTGGGATCATAAGCAAATTCAACAAAATAGCTATCAACATGATCCACATGCATGCAAAGTTGACACTCTTCCGAAATAGTGGGATTAACATTAACTAAAGTCATGACCTCTCCAAACCCACTTTTATCAAAAAATTCATAAGATTCAATATTCTCCAAATATGTGGGATCTAAAGTTGACACTCTTCCAAACCCACTTTGAATATTATTGCAAACAATATTATCAATCTCATATTCATCATGGGGATTAAATAAATTTTCAAGATCATAAGAAGAATCACCCCAATCATGATCATTGCAACAAGTAGTAGACATGGCAAAATTAGCATCCCCAAGCTTAGGGTTTTGCATATTATTAGCACAATCGACATCAAGAGAATCTATAATAAAATCATTGCAATCATGCTTTTTATTCAAAGATCTGTCGTGAAGCACTTCATCACAATTTTCAGATTTACGGATTTTAGGCAAAAGCTTATAAAGATAATCTAGTGCATACAAATCACTAGGAATTGGTTCATCATAATTGGATCTCTTAAAAAGATTGGCAAGCGGATGAGTATCCGTAGATATTGGATTCTTTGTTTAGGAATAAATACTCAACTATTTCAACCAAACGAGCAGACGAGCCAAGTAAGACATCAAGGCAAACGAAAAGAGAGGGCGAATAAAACGGCAAGGGTGAAGTGGGGGAGAGGAAAACGGGAGGCAAATGGCAAATAATGTAATGAGAGAGATAAGGGATTGTGATGGGTACTTGGTATGTTGACTTTATGTAGACTCCCTAAGAACGGCGCCAGAAATCCTTCTTGCTACGTCTTGAGCTTGCGTTGGTTTTCCCCGAAGAGGAGAGGATGATGCAGCAGAGTAGCGTAAGTATTTCCCTCAATTTTTGAGAAAAAAGGTATCAAACCAGTAGGAGGCCACGCACAAGTCCCTCGTACCTACACAAAACAAATAGCTCCTCGCAACCAACGTGAATAGGGGTTGCCAATCCCTTCACGGTCACTTACGAGAGTGAGCTCTGATAGAGATGATAGATAATATTTTTGGTATTTTTGGTATAAAGATGCAAAGTAAAATAAAAGGCAAAGTAAAGAGCAAAGCAATAATAAAGCGTAGGAAGATTAATATGATGAAAATAGACCCGGGGCCATAGTTTTCACTAGTGGCTTCTCTCAAGAGCATAGGTATTTTACTACGGTGAACGAATTACTGTTGAGCAATTGATGTAATTGAGCATAGTTATGAGAATATCTAGGTATGATCATGTATATAGGCATCACGTCCGAGACAAGTAGACCGACTCCTGCCTGCATCTACTACTATTACTCCACTCATCGACTGTTATCCAGCATGCATCTAGAGTATTAAGTTAATGAAAACGGAGTAACGCCTTAAGCAATATGACATGATGTAGAGGAATAAATTCATGCAATATGATAAATACCCCATCTTGTTATCCTCGATGGCAACAATACAATACGTGCCTTGCAACCCTTTACATCACTAGGTAAGGACACCGCAAGATTGAACCCAAAGCTAAACACTTCTCCCATTGCAAGAACTACCAATCTAGTTGGCCAAACCAAAAGGATAATTCGAAGAGACCTGCAAAGATAACTCAATCATACATAAAATAATTCAGGAAAGATTCAAATATTGCTCATAGATAATCTTGATCATAAACCCACAATTCATCGTTCTCAACAAACACACCGCAAAAAGAAGATTACATCGAACAGATCTCCACGAGAGAGGGGGGAACATTGTATTGAGATCCAAAAGAGAGAAGAAGCCATCTAGCTACTAACTATGGACCCGAAGGTCTGAGGTAAACTACTCACACTTCATCGGAGAGGCTATGATGTTGATGTAGAAGCCCTCCATGGTGGAATCCCCTTACGGCGGAGCTCCGGAACAGGCCCCAAGATGGGATCTCATGGATACAGAAAGTTGCGGCGGTGGAATTAGGTTTTTTGCTCCGTATCTGATCTGTTGGGGGTACGTA
Source organism: Aegilops bicornis (assembly GCA_021605145.1). NCBI lineage: Eukaryota > Viridiplantae > Streptophyta > Magnoliopsida > Poales > Poaceae > Aegilops > Aegilops bicornis. Next base: position 571,085,948 of record CM038670.1, read on the forward strand.
GGTATATATAGGAGGAAGAAGTACGTCGGTGGAGCTTGAGGGGCCCACAGCAGGCGGGCGCCCTAGGGGCGCGCCTCCACCTCATGACCGCCTCGTGGCTTTCTTGACGGAGGGTCCGAGTCTCACAGGTGTTATCTCGATGAGAAAATCACATTCCTCAAGATTTCATTCCGTTTGGACTCCGTTTGATATTCCGTTTCTTGAAACATCAAATAGGCGTAAAACTGCACTGGGCTGGGCCTCCGGTTAATAGGTTAGTCCCAAAAGTAATATAAAAGTGGAAAATAAAGCCCAATATAGTCCAAAACAATGGATAATATAGCATGGAGCAATCAAAAATTATAGATACGTTGGAGACGTATAAGTGCTCTCGGCGCGGCATGGTCAATGTGGTCAACGACCGACTTCCATCGGAAGAGTACTGTACGTGGAGAGGCTGACAGCTGGGTCCATGGCAGCCGCAAGGAAGTGCCTCCTTATTACGCGGGAAATAATTATTCCTCCACCTGACAGCAGGGACCCATTGGACGGGTGTAGGACCTTGAGAAGAGGTGTCTAGAGGGGGGGTGATTAGACACTAAGTACCAAAGTTGCAGTTTTTAAGTTTCTTTAAAGTTTGAGTGGAGTTTAGGCACAAGTTTATCATTCACAACATATAGCAAGCAAGCATGCAAAGAGTATATGAGCAGCGGAAAATAAAGCATGCAACTTGCAAGAATGTAAAGGGAAGGGATTGGAGGTTTCAAACGCAATTTGGAGACACGGATGTTTTTGGCGTGGTTCCGATAGGTGGTGCTATCGTACATCCACGTTGATGGAGACTTCAACCCCACGAAGGGTAGCAGTTCTTGTGAGTCCACGGAGGGCTCCACCCACGAAGGGTCCATGAAGAGGCAACCTTGTCTATCCCACCATGGTCGCCGCCCACGAAGGACTTGCCTCACTAGCGGTAGATCTTCACGAAGTAGGCGATCTCCTTGCCCTTACAAACTCCTTGGTTCAACTCCACAATCTTGTCGGAGGCTCCCAAGTGACACCTAGCCAATCTAGGAGACACCACTCTCCAAGAAGTAACAAATGGTGTGTTGATGATGAACTCCTTGCTCTTGTGCTTCAAATGATAGTCTCCCCAACACTCAACTCTCTCTCATAGATTTGGATCTGGTGGAAAGAGGATTTGAGTGGAAAGCAACTTGGGGAAGGCTAGATATCAAGATTCATATGGTAGGAATGGAATATCTTGGCCTCAACACATGAGTAGGTAGTTCTCTCTCAGAAATAGGATCTTTGGAAGTGTAGGTTCGGTCGATGGCTCTCTCCACGAATGAAGAGGAGGTGGAGGGGTATATATAGCCTCCACACAAAATCTAACCGTTACACACAATCTACCAAACTCGGTGGGACCGAATCGTTAAACTCAGTCAGACCAATTTAGCAAATAATCTGACCATTAGGGTTTTTGGTGGGACCGAAATGCAACTCGGTGGGACCGATTCGATTAGGGTTAGGGCATAACGTAATCTCGGTGAGACCGATTACACAAACTCGGTGGGACCGATTTTGGTAATAAGCTTTCCAGAGAGTTGGTCAGGCAAACTCAGTTTGACCGATTATCAAACTTGGTGGGACCGATTTTGATAATAAGTTAACCAGAGAGTTTGCATTGTAATCTCGGTAGTACCGATTGCTCAAACTCGGTGAGACCGATTTGCCTAGGGTTTGTGGCAGTGGCTAAGACATCCAAACTCGGTGGCGCCGGATAGAAAGAATCAGTGGGGCCGAGTTTGACTTTAGGTTTAGGACATATGTGTGGAAGTGGGAAAGTAGTTGAGGGTTTTGGAGCATATCACTAAGCACATGAAGCAAAAGGCTCATTAAGCAGCACCTCATCCCTCCTTGATAGTATTGGCTTTTCCTATAGACTCAATGTGATCTTGGATCACTAAAATGTAAAATGAAGAGTCTTGAGCTTGAAGCTTGAGCCAATCCTTTGTCCTTAGCATCTTGAAGGAGTTCCCACATCCTTTAGTCCATGCCACTCCATTGTTGAACTTATCTGAAACATACTAGATAAAAGTGTTAGTCCAACAAGAGATATGTTGTCATTAATTACCAAAACCACCTCGGGAGCACTTGTGCTTTCAATCTCCCCTTTTGGTAATTGATGGCAACATACATCAAAGCTTTAGATAAAGATATAAAGAATAGCAAGTAAAGCTTTGGAAAGACATGTAACAAGCATAGGCTCCCCTACATGTATGCAATCATGTGAATATGAAATATAGAAGCATGTGATAGCATAACCATGATAGAGCGAGGCAATGTGTTACATGTATCTTGGCTATATGCATCCGAGCAAAAAGTATTAAAGAGAATACCTTCATGCCCATGAGTCCTTCTTGCAAACAGTATGTACATCAGCAAGAATTCCTCATACACATGATTGTGATGCATATACTTACCTTGTGGTCTTGAGCTGGCTTAGGATGGAATGAACCTGCGTAAACAAGGTTAGATAACACAGATGCATCTACTAGCCAGAGCAAACAGAAGAAACCACAAGAATACCAAGACTGGGATGACATGTAGAGAGTGAGTACTAAGTACCACATTGGATTAGACATGTCCCCAAGAGTAAAGATATGCAATGAATTTAAATGATCTCTTTCCCTTAGATGTCTTGCTCCCCTGAATCTAACATGGGATCTTTGGGGAGAAGATAGGGAGCAGAAAATCATAAGTGAAGGAAAAGCAGAGCTGAAAGATATGAATGATGATCGAGCTAAAGTTTAGAGCTAATGTATGCTAATGCAAAATTGAGCACAACAGATCATATGAACATGTCTCTCCCTCAAGAAGACATGTGGACATCTCTCCTCTTGAACACAAAGCATCTGGGATCCTTGAGAAATACTTTCTACTAGTATTCTCTCCCCACGGAGATCTCTCTCTCCCTGAAGGATCTCTCTCTCCTTCTCTGATGTGATCTCTCTCTCTAAATGATAAGCTTTGATGTGATCTCTCTCTCCCCCTTTGACATCAATTTCCAAGAAGGGCTTGATAAAGATGTAATCTCTCTCTCCCTCTGGAATTTGTCGTGAATGGGTTTGATCCTTGAGTCACAACATAAAGCAATGATAAAAATGTGATGCTTGTAGAGGACAAGATTCATTGAGTGGAGCTGGATTCAGAAGAAACACATAATATGTGGCAAAGAGTTTTTCCTGTTATGAAATCGGTGGCACCGAGTGGTATGCTTCGGTCGTACCGAAAAGATTCGGATGGACCAAAAATAACAAATCGGTGTAGCCGAGTTCATCGCAGAGAGAACACTTGTCACCTCAGCTCACTAGACTAGTAAGATCTCACAAAGATTTGCAAGGAATTAACTGAAAGATATGCAAGGAATTAGATGCAGAAAATGCAGAGAAAACAGAAAGAAATCTAGACGAAGTTTTTTTTTGAAAGGGGAGACACAAATGCATCAGACAAATGTAAAACCAAAAAAAAGAACACAGGAGAACTTCATCTAGAGATGGTCGGTGACAAAGTCACATATGTTAGAGTATATTGACTTAGGAGTCAAGTGAGATCACTTGATCATAGGCCATACTCATCGTTTAAGCTCAAAATGGGGTTGCCATTTTTCGTTTAAGCATCTTGATGTATTCACATCTTGTCGAGTTGCTTTAACTCATGACTCGGAGTAAAGCTTCTCTAAGATGGAATAACATACCTTGGTTGGTGGTGTTTTACATGTAGTTGAACTTGCGTGGGTTGCTCAAGGTTGATGTAGCACATCAAGAATTTGGAGCACCACTTGGAATTTGAGTCCATCTACCTACATGGGTTAGTTCTTGCAAGGAAGAGCACTTGTATATCCAAAAACAACAATCATGAAACTCAACATAGAATTTGTCAAAGGATATGTTTGAATGGTTTCGTGCTTCCTTGTCTTCAACCACCTTGTGTAGAGACTTGGTGATGTAGAGATTGCTCAAGATATGAGTAGGTTTAAACCTCATGGAATTTGATTCAACCAAGTACCTACATGGGTTAGATAACATGCAAGATACAAATATATCCAAGACATAAGTTTTTCATCATAGGAGAAATATCAAGGATTAGTCATAAGCTCATGTCTTGCATGTATCCAATGGAGTTTCTACTCCAAGTTTGAAGCATCAATGATGTTCAATTCTCCTCTTAACCTGCAAAACACTTTCTCATCAAGAGGTTTAGTGAATATATCCGCTAATTGCTTTTCGGTGCGAACATGCTTAAGATCAATGTCACCCTTAGCAACATGATCTCGAATGAAATGATGACGAACTTCAATATGCTTAGTTCGAGAATGTTGCACAGGATTATGACCAATTTTGATAGCACTTTCATTATCACAAAGCAATGGAACATGTCTCACATATATCCCATGATCTTTAAGAGTTAGGGTCATCCAAAGTAATTGAGCACAACATGAACCAGCGTGACAATATATTCAGCTTCAAGGTGGATAAGGATACCGAGTTTTCTTTCTTGGAGGACCAAGACACAAGAGATCTACCAAGAAATTGACAAGTACCCAAAGTGGACTTTCTATCAACCTTGTCTCCGGCATAGTCCGAGTCGGAATAGCCAACAAGATCGAAAGAGGCCCTCTTAGGATACCAAATGCCAAAATTTGGTGTATGGATTAAGTATCTCACTATCCTTTTCACGGCCTTAAGATGACATTCTTTAGGGGCAGCTTGATATCATGCACACATGCACACACTTAGCATAATATCGGGACGTGAAGCACATAGATATAACAATGAACCAATCATAGAGCGATAAACCTTTTGATCAACCGGTTCACCTTCTTTGGTTAAGTCAAGATGTCCACTAGTAGGCATGGGTGTAGACATACCTTTGCATTATTGCATATTGAACTTCTTGAATAAGTCCTTGGTGTACTTTGTTTGCGAGACAAAAGTACCTTCCTTAGTTTGCTTGATTTGCAAACCAAGAAAGAATTTGAGTTCACTCATCATAGACATCTCAAACTTCTCCGACATTAGCTTCCTAAACTTTTCACTAAAATGAGGGTTAGTTGAACCAAATATAATATCATCAACATAAATTTGGCACACAAAGAGTTCACCATTAACCCTTTTAGTAAAAAGAGTAGAATCAACTTTCCCAATTTCAAAGCCTTTTTCAAGAAGAAACATGGCCAAGCATTTATACCATGCTCTAGGAGCTTGTTTAAGTCCATAAAGAGCTTTGTGAAGTTTGTAAACGTAACATCCCTAGCCTTGCTATGCACTTGGACTAGTTTGGTTGTTGCATCATGTCTAAATTTCTTTTAAACTTGAAGTGGGGATTGATCAAACCCCTAGCACCAAAATAATGCAAATAGGTTCAACTTCAAAATATTTTCAATGAACCAAATTGGTCTGCAAAAATGTTCGTGATTTATGGAAAAGGGTGAAAACCATATCCAGAGATGATTCATATTTTTCCAGGACATTTTGGATTTTTGAATAAACCATATTGTATTTGAATTGGGGCATTTAAATACTATTAATATTTTTCAATGCTCCAACAATTCTGAAAATAGTTAAGGGCCTCTCTAATAATTCAGTTAATGCCCACAATTATTTTCAGGATTTATTAAAATGATTTGGTTTATAAACTAAATCAAAACAGAGCAAATAAATAGAAAAACAGAAAATAGGAAAGGGAGAGAGAGAAGAACTCACTGGCCTTCCAGCCCCACTGGTGGCCCAGCCCACCGAGGCTCCGTGTCTTCTCCTTCCTCTTGCCCGGAAGGACCGAGGCGTGGCCACACCTACGCCCGGCCTGTCCCGCCCCTCATGCTTGCCGCCTCCCTCTGGACCCCCGGACGACGCCACGCACGCCGCGTGCCCAACCCTCTCACCCTCGCCCATTTTCCCCTTTCTTCCGCAAGAACACGAGCTCGACCGAGCGAGCTCGCCGACGCCGATCACTTGCCACCCATGACCACCGCCCTCCCTTGCCCTACCGACCCGCCCAGAAGAACCGTAGTGTCGTATTCACAATATAAGAGGAGCCACGCGATGCCAGGCACACCGCATCATCGGCTACCTCGTCTTCTTCCTCATCTGCCGCCGGAGATTGCCACCGACCTCCCGTCTTCACCAGTCCCTCCCCGGCCTTGCCGTTGCCTCTACTGGATCCGCTATGAGCTCCCGAGCATTTCCCCCTTCTCCCTGCAGTGAATCTCTTCCCCTAACCAGCCTAGCCACCGGAGCCGTGAGCTCCTCACCGCCGGAAATGGCGCAGTCATGGCCATAGTCGTTCCAGCTCGCATACGAGCACACCAATGTGCTCAGAGCCTTCCCAGGAAGTTGTAGAACTCACCAACTCGTCCTATGGATCACCCTAGTGCCGAACCCGTCGATCCCGTAGCTCCGGCCGCCGCTAGCCTCAACGCCCCCGCTGCTTCCGGCCACCCTGCGGCCTCCCGTCCGGTCCATTGTATGTGGACGAGCAAGAGATCCTCCCCGGTGCGCTCAGCGTGCCAAACCACTGCCCGAAGCTCAAATCCGAGCCGCGCCGCCGTCGTTTTGGTCGAAGCCGGCCAGGCTCCGGCGACTGCCGACGTGGCCTTCATTAGCGCTAACCACCGCATTCGCGCCCTATTATCCACTAACGGCCAGGCCCCCACCGCTGGTCAAACCCCTGTCAGCGCAGTTTTTGACCGGGATTAGTCCAGGTGTCACTGACGTCTGGACCCCACATGTCAGGTTTGACTCTGGGCGATCCAGTTGACCTGCTAACGTCACTAATATGTCATGCTGACGCACTAATTAATTTCTGGGATTTAAAATAAATCAAAATGATTTATTTATTTCAGAAAATATCCAAAATTTCTAAAAATCATATAAAATCAACCGTAGCTCCAAATGAAATAATTTATATATGAAAAATTATCAGAAAAATTCAAGGAATCCATCTGTACAATTTTCATGCATGTTTGAACAATGTTTGTCCTCTGTTTTGGACAAAAAAAATAAAGGGCATTTAAATAATCATATATGGAGTTGGAATTTGAATCATGTATTCAAACCAACTTCATTTAAATCATAGCTAGATGCATTAGCTCAAATCAACAGCATATTGCCATGTCACATTCATGCATCATATTGTGCATTGCATTGATTGTGTTTCTTCTTTGTTTGTCGGTGATTGTTCCCTCTCGATAGATGTGGGTTTGACGATGAGTTCGATGACACCGATGAAGAACTATATTATCTTCAGAAGTGCCAGGCAAGCAAAAAACCCCTTGTTCATTCCGATATAATCCCACTCTCTCGCTCCTGCTCTCTTCTACTGCATTAGGACAACAACGATTCATCTGTTACTTGCTGCGGTAGCTGAACCCCTTTATCCTCTACATGACCTGTCATTCCACAGTAGATAGATGAAACCCACTAGCATGAGTAGGAGTTGTTTGAGCCCTGTTGTGCCTACTCATTCATGCTTGTTTGTCATGCACCTTTCTTGCATAGAGTTGAGTCACGTCTGATTCATCGGGGATGAATCGGAGGTGTGTGAACATGTCCTACTATGGAGAGATAAGTGTGTGAACACGATTTGGTAAAGGTAGCGGTGAGAGGCCATGTAGGAGTACATGGTGGGTTGTCTCATTGAAGTCGTCCTCAGGAACTGAGTTCTGTGTTTGTGATCCATGACCAGTTACTATCACGCATTGGAATGCTTAAGTGCCCCTCTCGACTTCTTAACCACCCTTGTCCTCTGTCCAGGAGTTGCAAGTAGTTTACGGTGTTTGTAGGATATGTGTTGGAGGTCTGTGAAGCGCTGACCCTAGGGGTGGGCTAAGATGCGGTAGATACACCGTGGCCCGGTGTACCGATTCGCCAGTTTGGTGTCTCGGGAACCCTGCACACATCGTTCGGGGCCGTTAGTGGAAACCTCGGCCGGACTCCCTGCGGATGGAACCCAAATAGGCGATAAACCTGGACTAGGGACTTGAGTGTTTAGGTAGGCCGTGGCCGACACCCTCGCTGGGCTTCCGCTTGAAGGTTGTCGAGTACATGTCGTGTAAACGGCGATAAGTGGTGAGAGCGTGTGTGAAGAAGTACACCCCTGCAGGGTTAATATGATCTATTCGAATAGCCGTGTCCACGGAAAAGGACTTCTGGGTTGCCTATAAAAGTTCATAGACAAGTGAAAGTGGATACTCTAAAATGCGCAAGATAAGCGTGAGTGCTATGGATGGCGTTCTCGTAGGGGACGGGAGCGGATCCATAGTGGTGTATTGATATGGTGAATATGTCGACTCGTGTGCGCCACCTCAAAAGAGTTACTTGCGATTAAGTAGTTCAGGATAGCCACCGAGTCAAAGCTGGCTTGCTGCAGTTAAACCCCACCACCCCTTTGTTGATAATGATGCATATGTAGTTAGTTACGATGTAAGTCTTCTTTGAGTACATTTGTACTCACATTTGCCTATTTTATGTTTTTGCAGAGAGACATCAGTCTCACTAGTAGTTCCGCCTGGACTTCGACGTTTAGCTTGATACCTCAGCTACGATCTTGTGCCCTCGGCAGGATCTGGTAGATAGTCAGGCTTCTCAGCCTTTTTCATTTGTAGATGTCTGTACTTTCGGACATGTTAAGCTTCCGTTTGTGCTTTGACTTGTATGCTTTCAATGTTGGGTCATGAGACCCATGTTTGTAATATCGCGCTCCTCGAGCCTAATGAATAAATACTTTGAGTCATAGAGTTATGTTGTGATGCCATGTTGTATTTACACATATTGAGCATATTCTGTGTATGTTTGAAATGCTTGGTATCTGTGGGATCCGACAATCTAGTTGTTTATCCTTGGCAGCCTCTCTTATGGGGAAATGTAGTCTAGTGCTTCCTGAACGATAGTAGTCCGCTATAGCCCGGTTCACCGGAGTCCTGCTAGCCCAAAGACTACCGCTTTCTGGACACTTGACTGGTCGGCATGTGATTCACTTGCCGTTCACGTGGTTCCCTTTGGGGAAATGTCATGCGGTGACATCCGGAGTCCTGCCTAGCCTGCTACAGCCCGGGTTCCCGGAGTCCTGTTAGCCCAGTGCTACAACCCGGATTCACACGCTGCTGACCGACATGCTCGATGTGATTCATGTATGCATGTTCCCATGGGTTAGTGCCGCTTTGGGTTCATGACTAGCCATGTCGGCCCGGGTTCTCTGTCATATGGATGCTAGCGACACTATCATATACGTGAGCCAAAAGGCGCAAACGGTCTCGGGCCATGGTAAGGCAACACCCATGGGAATACCGTGCGTGAGGCCGCAAAGTGATATGAGGTGTTACAGGCTAGATCGGTGTGACTTAGAATCGGGGTCCTGACAGTAAACATGATTGGGTTTCTTAGGATTGACAAAGCCGGGAGGTTGTTTAACATAAACTTCCTCCTCTATTTCACCATTTAGAAAAGCACTTTTAATGTCCAATTGGTACAAGGTGATATCATGGTGATTAGCATAGGCAAGTAAGATGCTTGAATGGACTCAAGTCTAGCAACGGGGCGTAAGTCTCACCATAGTCCATACCTTCGACTTGTGTGTAGCCTTGGGCGACAGGCGTGCTTTGTTGCGAACTACTTGTCCATCTTCATCTTGCTTGTTGCGAAACACCCATTTGGTACCGATGATGTTGTGGTTGTTGTCGGGCTTCTCAACCAATGTCCAAACTTGGTTCCTCTCAAAGTTGTGTAGCTCTTCATGCATAGCATTTATCCAATCCGGATCTTCCAATGCTTCTTCGACCTTCATAGGATCAATGCTAGAGATGAAAGAATAGTTTTCACAAAAGTTAGCTAAACGAGTTTTAGAGCGAGTGATTCTCCCGGCTTGAATATCATTGTAGATTTGCTCGACGGCATGGTCTTTAGCAATTCTTGCTCGAACTCGTGAAAGCTTTTGCTTGGGTCTTCGTTGAACATCTTCTTCATCTTGTTCTTCTTCTTGGCCTTCTTCATTGTTGGCGTTGTCGTTCTCTTGTCGTGGTGGAGAAGGAGGTTGTTGGCGTTCGTCTTGATGCACTTCCTCGTTTTCTTCATCATGGTGTGCCCCACTTGTGGATGCTTCGTATCAACTCTTGGTTCACCTTGTCGTGAAGTAGAAGCTTCCACTTGGACGGACGAGGTACTCTCCTTCACCTCCGTTGGACGGTCCTTGCCAATAGACAAGTCTTGGATTGCTTCCGAAGGATCTTTGTCTCCTAAATCAATTGGCAATTGCTCTACTTGCAAGCCGTTAGATTCATCAAACTTCACATCTACCGTCTCTTCAACCTTTCGGGTGAAATTGTTGTAGACACGGTAAGTGTGAGAGTTTGAGCCATAACCTAGTAGGAAACCTTCATGAGACTTAGGAGCAAATTTAGAGCAGCGATGCTTATCAAGAATGTAGCACTTTGAGCCGAATACTCGAAAGTACCCAACTTGGGGTTTGTTACCGGTGAGTAGCTCATATGCCGTCTTGCCGAGTAGCTTGTGAAGATACAAGCGATTTGTTGCATGACAAGCTGTCTCAACCGCTTCGCCCAAAAGTACTTGACGTCTTGTACTCATCAAGCATCGTTCTCGCCATTTCGATGAGCGTCCGGTTCTTCCTCTCAACAACTCCATTTTGTTGAGGTGTGTACGTGAAGCGAGAACTTCGGTGAAATCCCTTCTTCGTCAAGAAAGGTGTCCACATTTGCGTTCTTGAACTCCGTTCCGTTGTCGCTGCGAACCTTCTTTATCTTCACTTCAAATTGGTTTTGGGCCTTCCTAGCAAAGTTTTCGAAGATCTTTTGGACCTGCGATTTATCATTGAGAAAGAACACCCACGTAAATCTGGAAAAATCATCAACTATAACTAGACCAAAAGAATTTCCACCGAGACTCTTGTAAGAGTTGGGACCAAAGAGATCCATGTGAAGTGGCTCGAGTGGCCTCTTCGTGGTCATGATGTTCTTCACGGGATGCCTTCCTCCAACCTGTTTACCTGCTTGACAAGCACTGCAAAGTCTATCCTTATCAAATATGACATCATTAACTCCAAGGATATGATTCCCCTTAATAAGCTTGTCAAGGTTTCTCATGCCAACGTGACCTAATCGTCTATGTCATAACTAGCCTTTTGAGGATTTAGCAATGAAGCAAGTTTTAGGTTGAGCCTTTTTAGTGAAATCAACAATGTATAGATCACCTCTACGCACACCAGTAAAGACCATTTTATGATTATCTCGACGAAACACTTGGCAATCTACTTCAGTAAATAAGACGATCACCAAACGTAGGATCACTAGTATTCATTTTGCTCAAAGCAATAGATTTTATAGAGAATTTCATCTAGATTTTTCAAAGAATAATCTGGAAAGCGTTCCTCAAGAAATTTCCATATAGTGTAGGCACACTCAAAAGTAGGCAAGATCTAATCAAGTTTCTAGGCAAGCCTCTAGTGATAAGATTAACAGTCCTAAGATTTCTAGTCATGTCAATAGCTTCATCAAGGGTAGGATGCATAGGATCAACATGAGGAGCACAAGGGCTAGCAATGTACTTGTTAAAGTGATATTGGTTGAAAATAACAAGCATCTCATTTTTAAACTCACGAAAATACTCTCCATCAAGAATAGGCACTCTATGTCTAAGACTCCCCAAAGTAGACTCATCCATCTTCCTCCAATGGTGATTAAACCAAGGCAATGGAGATCAATGCTCTGATACCACTTGTAGGACCTTGAGAAGAGGTGTCTAGAGGGGGGTGATTAGACACTAAGTTCCAAAGTTGCTGTTTTTAAGTTTCTTTAAAGTTTGAGTGGAGTTTAGGCACAAGTTTATCATTCACAACATATAGCAAGCAAGCATGCAAAGAGTATATGAGCAGCGGAAAATAAAGCATGCAACTTGCAAGAATGTAAAGGGAAGGGATTGCAGGATTCAAATGCAATTTGGAGACACGGATGTTTTTGGCGTGGTTCCGATAGGTGGTGCTATCGTACATCCACGTTGACGGAGACTTCAACCCACGAAGGGTAACGGTTGCATGAGTCCACGGAGGGCTCCACCCATGAAGGGTCCACGAAGAAGCAACCTTGTCTATCCCACCATGGCCGTCGCCCACGAAGGACTTGCCTCACTAGCGGTAGATCTTCACGAGTAGGCGATCTCCTTGCCCTTACAAACTCCTTGGTTCAACTCCACAATCTTGTCGGAGGCTCCCAAGTGACACCTAGCCAATCTAGGAGACACCACTATCCAAGAAGTAACAAATGGTGTGTTGATGATGAACTCCTTGCTCTTGTGCTTCAGATGATAGTCTCCCCAACACTAAACTCTCTCTCATAGGATTTGGATCTGGTGGAAAGAGGGTTTGAGTGGAAAGCAACTTGGGGAAGGCTAGAGATCAAGATTCATATGGTAGGAATGGAATATCTTGGCCTCAACACATGAGTAGGTTGTTCTCTCTCAGAAATAGGATCTTTGGAAGTGTAGGTTCGGTCGATGGCTCTCTCCATGAATGAATAGGAGGTGGAGGGGTATATATAGCCTCCACACAAAATCTAACCGTTACACACAATCTACCAAACTCGGTGGGACCGAATCGTTAAACTCGGTCAGACCGATTTAGCAAATAATGTGACCGTTAGGGTTTTCGGTGGGACCGAAATGCAACTCGGTGGGACCGATTCGGTTAGGGTTAGGGCATAACGTAATCTCGGTGAGACCGATTACACAAACTCGGTGGGACCGATTTTGGTAATAAGCTTTCCAGAGAGTTGGTCAGGCAAACTCGGTTTGACCGATTATCAAACTCGGTGGGACCGATTTTGATAATAAGTTAACCAGAGAGTTTGCATTGTAATCACGGTAGTACCGATTGCTCAAACTCGGTGAGACCGATTTTGATAATGGACATACACAGAGAGATTACATTCCCATCTCGGTGAGACTGAGATCCCTATCGGTGAGACCGATTTGCCTAGGGTTTGTGGCGGTGGCTAAGACATCCAAACTTCGGTGGCGCGGATAGAAAGAATCAGTGGGGCTGAGTTTGACTTTAGGTTTAGGACATATGTGTGGAAGTGGGAAAGTAGTTGAGGGTTTTGGAGCATATCACTAAGCACATGAAGCAAAAGGCTCATTAAGCAACACCTCATCCCTCCTTGATAGTATTGGCTTTTCCTATAGACTCAATGTGATCTTGGATCATAAAATGTAAAATGAAGAGTCTTGAGCTTGAAGCTTGAGCCAATCCTTTGTCCTTAGCATCTTGAAGGAGTTCCCACATCCTTTAGTCCATGCCACTCCATTGTTGAACTTATCTGAAACATACTAGATAAAAGTGTTAGTCCAACAAGATATATGTTGTCATTAATTACCAAAACCACCTAGGGAGCACTTGCGCTTTCAACGGGCCACCAGTATTTCGTGAAAAAAAAATCTGCCCCTGACTGTTGGGACCCACAGGTGGGCCACCATATTTCGTGAAAAACGCCCCATTAGCTCGGACCCACCGGAAGTGCCTCCTTATTAAGCACAAAAATGAATACCCCCACTAGCCGGGACCCACCTTGGTGGGAGGCTGACTTAATGGGGCTACTAAGTTGATTTGGGACGGATGCCTTTGTCAACTTAAGTCAATATATGAACGATTCTAGCTCCAGTGACTGTATGATGTCCATCCAACGGCCGTAGTGCTTCTACAACCTCTGGTCTTCTTGCTCCAGCCGCCCAAAGCCGCGCCGGACGTGACGCGCGCTCCAGCCACCCGTGGCTGGCTATGATGCCACGGAGGCCTCACCGCCCCGTACTACTCCCACCGGCCGGGCCATCCCTCTACGCACCCACACCCCTGTTATTCTGCGACGGCAGCCTCACACCGCAGCCGAGCGAGTGAACCCTCATACTCCTCTACACGTGGGCATCCATCGCCGCGTCTTCCCGGCTCGCCGTCCCCTTCCTAGGCCTCGCCGTCGTCCACCACCACTGGTGCTCTCGGTATGACGTGGTCAACGTGGTCAAGGAATGGCTTCCATTGGGCGTGGATCAGACGTGGAGAGGTGACAGTGGGTCCACGGCGGCAAGAAGGAAGTGCCTCCTTATTACTCGGAAAATAATGATTCCTCCACGACAATTTGGGACCCACCGGATGGGCCACTGTATTTCACGGAAAAAACATTTCCCCCTGACTGCTGGGACCCACCAGCTTCATCTTCGCACGCAAGGAAGTGCATCCGGGCAAAAAAATGATTCGCCCCCCTGACTGCTGGGACCCACCAGCTACACCTTCGCACCCAAGGAAGTGCGTCCGGGCAAAAAAAAACCATTTGCCCCCCTGACTGCTGGGACCCATCGGCTACATCTTCACACGCAAGGAAGTGCGTCCGGGCAAAAAAAACGATTCGCACCCCTGACTGCTTGGACCCGCCAGCTACATCTTCGCATGCAAGGAAGTGCCTGACAGTCGGGACCCACCTGGTCGAAGCGTACGTAGCGTTGTCATTCTGGTCTCGAACGTGTACGTACATACTGGTCGTTGTAGAGGCGCGCACGTAGCATGTACACGTACGTACACCGGCCAGGGTGCAAGAAAGAAAACACAGCCACGTATGTGTACATACGGGCGGGGTCTCGAACGCCTACTCGCACATACATACGGCCAGGGCTCGTGTGCATGGCTGGGTCGGAACGGAGAAACAGCGTCGTCGCCGTGTTCATGGGGAGGCAACGGAGTGCGTCGTGTTCATCGGGAGGCAACAAAACGTGTGGGAGCCAACCGGCTGGGTTGGAACGGTATGCGTGGCCATGCTCATCGGGAGGGCTTGGACGGAACATGCGATGGAAACGAGGCCTAGCGTACCGCACAACGGAGGAAAAGGACCTCCTACGTTCGAAACGGGGTCCTGTTGATCGGGAGGGGTGTGGCGTACCGCAAAACGGAGGAAACAGACCTCCTACGGTCGAAAACGGGGGTCCTGTTGATCAGGAGGGGTGTGGCATACCGCAAAACGGGCGAAACGGACCTCCTACGGTCGAAACGGGGGTCCTATTGATCGGGAGGGGTGTGGCGTACCGCAAAACGGGATTTAAACGGACCTCCTACGGTCGAAACAGGGGTCCTATTGATCGGGAGGGGTGTGGCGTACCGCAAAACGGACGAAACGGACTTGTGTTGGAGCGCTATGGTCGAAACGGGGGTCCTGTTCATCGGGAGGGGTGTGGCGTACCGCAAAACGGGACTCCACGGGATACTGTTCATCTCCACCGTCGACCTCCTCCAGCCTCCACGGGCTCCTGTTCATCCATCCTCCACCGCGCGCTACTCCATTGGCTACTGTTCAACCACCCCTCCACCGTCTACTGTTCATCCAGCCCTCCACACCACGGGGTCCTGTTCATCCAGAGGCAAACGCCACCGCTCACTGTTCATCCAACCCCCCCCCCCCCCGACAACGCTCTTCATCCCAGAGGCAGCATCGATCGGCTTCAGTTAGCAGCAGTAGCGAAGGAATCGCTCGATCGGGTTCAATTAACAGCCATCGATCGATCGCTCGGGTTCGATGTACGCGTAACTGCAGTGCAATCGCCGGGTTCGATTAGAGCCCAACGCCTCGCTTCGGTTTGATTAGAGCCAACGCACTTTGCACACACGTGCGTACGTGTACGAGAGAAACGCGCATCGCTCGTCCCCCGACCTCCCACCGTAACCGGGAACTCCCGAAAATTTTCCTCCCCCTCGCTTCTACCACAGTTTTTTCTGTCATGGACGGCCCGAAGAATGTCATGCAGCTGCGTCTCTGGCCCACCCAGGACGAAAAGCCCATTTTCTGTCATGATTTTTTGTCATAGAAGTAGGAGCCCACCACATCTATGATGATACCGGGTTTTGTCACAATTATCGTCATAGAAGTGTCATATGTATGACAGAATTTTTTTTCGTTCGGCCCAAAATGTCACGGATGTGTCTTTTTTTTGTAGTGCATCATCACAGCTTAATTGATAGAATATCTTGTCGATCAGCTCCACAAATATGTCCGGATCCTCTTCGAGGCCGGGGTTTAGGGCCCGGTCAGGATCCTCCGGCTGTGGAGGTGGGCAGTTGACCTCCCTTACAGCCTTTCGCAGTTCCTGCTATGAAATGGCAAGGTAAATACTTATTACAAAAATACAGGAAGGATGGGAGTAAAAAGTGACAGCTCACCCAGCTTGGGGGGTTGTACATGGAGAATCCATCCCGTGGTTTGATGCGGAGGAACTCCTCTTCCTCTCCCTTATACAAATCGGACGGAATTTTTGCTAGAGCAGCAACTGAGTCCGGTCCCTTACGACCGCAGCGAGTGGCATCATCTTCCCCATTGAAGTGCCACATGGGGTGGCCTCGTTATTGAAGCGGCTGCACCCACCGCATAATGCATATTGACATAACCTCGGTTATCGTCAGTCCTGATTGAGCCAGCACCTTTATTCGGCCCATCAGGTAAAGGACGTCTCTGTTATCTTCCTCCCGAGGGCTCCGTGGGCGCCAGCTTCGGCGTTTCTTCAAAGGGGCATTGTCGAACTCGGGAAGACCAATCCGAATAGGATCCGGAAGGGGGACGTCCTCCATATAAAACCACTCTGAAGGCCAGTCTTCGGATGTCTTCTTTGGGGTACCGGATAGGTATCCGGTCCCGGCGATGCGCCATATTTCGGCTCCGCCCACTTGATATATTGACCCCCTCTGTGTATGGGGCACAAGGCAGAATAGCTTCTTCCACAGCGTGAAATGAGCTTCGCAGCCCAGAAACAGCTCACAAAGGGCTACATAAACAGCGATGTGTAATATGGAGGCAGGGGTGAAGTTATGCAACTGGAGGCCGTAAAACTCCAGGAGCCCTCGAAGGAACAGATGGATTGGAAATCCAAGTCCCCTTAATAAATAAGGGACGAGGCATACCCGCTCCCCCTTGGAGGGGTTGGGGAAGCTCTCCGCCTGCTCCCCGCCATTATAGGTGGCGATCCCGGCTCGAACGTGGACCATATACACTGGAGGGAGAAACCCATGGGTCTGTAACTCCACTAATTGACTGTGCGGGACAGAACACTACTTCCAATCTCCGGGCTTAGGGCTACGGGAGAGAGAGGAGGAGCTGCGATGGCCGGCCATGCTAGAATGGATTTTTCCGAGCGCGCTCCAATGGATACTCGCCGTGGAGGGATGGTGTGATTTGGATCTAAGAATCACCGCCTCCTTTATAGACAGTTTACTCACATAGCGAGGGAGGAAAATGTAAAAATGCCCTGGCCTCTGGCATTCGCTCGACACGTGGAAGATAGCCATTATTGGACGTGGAAGCCAAGAAGCGCAACATTTATGGGAAGCTGGACACTATTCAACAGGTATTCAGGATTTGGAGAAGAACCCGCCTTGCAATGCCGAAGATAAATCTGCGCGCCGGACTCATCATCATTGAAGCCTGGTTCGGGGGCTACTGAGGAAGTCCTGGATTAGGGGGTATCCGGACAGCCATACTACATCCTTTGGCCGGACTGTTGGACTATGAAGATACAAGATTAAAGACTTTGCCCCATGTCCGGATAGGACTCTCCTTGGCGTGGAAGGCAAGCTTGGCAATAGGGATATGTAGATCTCCTCCCTTGTAACCGACTCTGTGTAACCCTATCCCCCTCCAGTGTCTATATAAACCGGAGGGTTTAGTCCGTAGGACAACAACAATCATACCATAGGCTAGCTTCTAGGGTTTAGCCTCTACAATCTCGTGGTAGATCAACTCTTGTAATACTCATATCATCAAGATCAATCAAGCGGGAAGTAGGGTATTACCTCCATCGAGAGGGCCCGAACCTGGGTAAACATCGTGTCCCCCGCCTCCTGTTACCATCCGCCTTAGACGCATAGTTCGGGACCCCCTACCCGAGATCCGCCAGTTTTGACACCGACAGCGGGTACTCCTGGTTGTCCCCGACTATGAGGCGCATGACGGCATCCAATTCATCGTCAGGCAGGTCCCCTGGCCTCAGGCGGGTCTTGTTCTCCTCTTCTTCAAGCTCCCGGAGGCCTTGTACCGAGTGGGGCAACCCACAGCGTCAAGAACTCCCTCAGGAGCATCGCCCCCGTTACCTTGGCCACCCTCGCGTTGCCCGGCTTCAGGTCGGTCATCATCTGCCCCAACACTGAAAATGCCCGCTCGTCGACAAGCTCCGCCTTGGGCCACCCCTTGCCCTGCAGGGGCACCTCCGTCGGCAGCGCCAGGCGCGGATCGGCACGCTGGGCATCCATCATGACCCATTTGGATCGGATGTTGTCGGCCCTCTTTCTGGTGCTCGAGATTGAGTTGGCTTTGCCGCATGCGATGAAGTTAGCGCATCCGGAGATGTGACCCTCGTCGACACGAAGGAAGAAGAAATGGCGAAGCAACGCCATGGACGGCATCACGCCCAGGTACGCCTCACTGTAGTAGGCGACAATGGACAGGAGGAGGGACAGAGTTGGGATGGAGATGCACTGCCTGCAGACTGTAATGGTCGAGGACTTCATAAAAGAAATCAGAGAAAGGGGGGACCAACCCAACGGCAACGCTGCTCGAGAAGAAAGGGAAGAAGGTGCTCCCCTCAGACTCCGGCTCGTCAGAGGCGAGCCTAAGCTCCGTCTTCCCCCACTCATTGCTCTCGCCCGCCGTCAGGAGGCGCACGGAAGCGAGGCTTTTTTCCGTGACGGTGGGCGCCTCAAGGGCCGGCTCGTACCAAGCCGGAGACGAGGAAGTCTTGACTTTGCGTGGCGCCGTGGATGGTGGGTACAAGATGAGATTGGAGCGGATCTGGAGGTAGCAGTGGCAAGGAGCAAGAAAGGGGATCTGGAGCGAGGCAAAGAAGAGGCAATGAAGGAAAGAACTGCCTGCGCCAGCCTTTGTCAGGGCAAGGAGTTGCCGAGGCAGCATGGGGAAGCGGAGACGCCCACGTCCAATCAACCGCCACGCGTCGATCGAGGCCGCAGGCTTTTGGGGCCCGCGGCGCTCCGAACTTGACCCTTGGCTTCGCTGCAAAGCCAAGCCCGAGCGCACCTTGGGCCCGGGGGCTACTGTCGGCGTTCTGGGAACAGGGGTCCCCAGACTTGCCTGCCTGCGGCCCACAGCGTGGCCAAGCAGCAGGCCGTACGGCCCATCTTCGTCAACAAGGCACCCAAGACCCTCGCGAGGGTCCAAGCCTCGCGAGGCGGACAACGCAAGACCTCCTCTGGAGTGGCCTAGCCGGGCAGGCTCACGAGGAGCGAAGATATCATGGCAAGGCAAACCTCACGAGGCTCTTGTGATGTGGGCCATGACGAATGGTACCAGGAGGGCGCCAGTGCACGCAGCGTCCCTATTTCCTCTTTGGTGCTAAGGAGGCCAGCGCAGGCGAAGAGTACCGAGGCATCAGGCAAAGGTTGCCATATTGGTGCAACGAGACCAAGACCAGAAGGACGGCAAGGCGGAGGTCATCATGGAGCCCAAGACGGCGTCACCCCCAGAGCTTTTCATAGGCGAAGACCGCTTTTGTCAGGATAGCTTGTACTAGTTGTCCCCCTTCAAATTTGCCCGCCGTTGTTGGCTCCCTTCCCGCTCAATATTTGGGAAGAGGACCAGGGCCTATATAAGTAGAGCTAGCAACCACAATAGAGGCATCGAATCCTCATGCCACAAGTTCATACGCACAAGAACACCTCAACCTCAGGAGGTTGTTCTTCCCTTGTACTGTTCATCATCAGCCCAAGAGGCAATCCACCACCACCACACTGGAGTAGGGTATTACACCACAACGGTGGCCCAAACCAGTATAAACCTCGTGTCTTTCTGTGTTGCGAGTTCGTCGAGTTCGTCCGCGAGATCTTAGCGAGCTAGAGCGTAGATCGGTAGAAGGGAAAGACTTCGCGCGCACCCCAGTGTTCGAACCTTAAGGGTTAGCCGGAACCCCACATCCGACAAACTGCTTATAAGAACCCTATGGGTATGTCTCCATATAAAATGGTTTATGGAAAAGCATGTCACTTACCTCTTGAATTAGAACATAAAGCTTATTGGGCAATCAAAGAGCCCAACTATGATTTCAAACTTGCTGGTGAAAAGAGGTTATTTGACATTAGCTTGCTTGATGAATGGAGAATCCAAGCCTATGAAAATGCCAAGTTGTTTAAAGAAAAAGTTAAAAGATGGCATGATAAAAGGATACAAAAGCGTGAGTTTAATGTAGGTGATCACGTTTTGCTATACAACTCTCGTTTAAGATTTTTTGTAGGAAAGCTTCTCTCTAAATGGGAAGGACCTTACATTATCGAGGAGGTTTACCGTTCCGATGCCATCAAGATCAACAACGCCGAAGGCACTAATTTGAAGGTGATAAAAGGTCAAAGAATCAAACATTATATTTCAGGTACTCCCATAAATGTTGAGACCAATATAATGAATACCATAACACTGGAGGAGTACATAAGGGAGACTTTCCAGAACGTTTCAGACTCTGAAAAGGAATGGGTATGTGGTACGGTAAGTAAACCGACTCCAAAACGTTTCCAATGGCAATTTTTCTTCGTTCTAAAATATTTAAAAAATTAGGAAAATTAAAAGTAGTCCGAAGAGCGCACGAGGAGGCGACAAGTCAGGGTGCACCCTACCCCCTGGGCGCGCCCCTGTACCTTGCCACCACCTCGTGTACCCTCCGGACTCTAGTTTCTTGCACAATACTTCTTTTGGTCGATAAAAAATCATTATATAATCTCCCAAAGATTTTAACCACCGTACCACGACAAAACCATCTGTTCTTGTTTCGAGTTGTTTTTCTAACAGATCTAGATCACCATGACGTCTCCAAGTGCCCCAAGGACAAGTTTTTCGAGAAGGTCATCAACCCTTACCTCGTGGAGGTGCTGCAACACCCTCAAACTATTGAGATGCGTGAGGGGGTGCTGCATCCGCGATGTTGAAGGGCCAAAGAAGACCAGAAGCATGGAGTGTTGGGGAACGTAGTAATTTCAAAAAAAATCCTACGCACACGCAAGATCAGGGTGATGCATAGCAAGGAGAGGGGAGAGTGTCGTCCATGTACCCTCGTAGACCGTAAGTGGAAGCGTTATGAGAATGTGGTTGATGTAGTCATACGTCTTCACGATCCGACTGATCCAAGTACCGAACGCACGGCACCTCTGAGTTCAGCACACGTTTAGCTCGATGACGTCCCACGAACTCCAATCCAGCAGAGCTTCGAGGGAGAGTTCCGTCAGCACGACGGCGTGATGACGATGATGATGATGCTACCGACACAGGGCTTCGCCTAAGCACCGCTACGATATGACCGAGGTGGATTATGGTGGAGGGGGGCACCGCACACGGCTAAAAGATCAATGATCAATTGTTGTGTCTCAAGGGATGCCCCCCTCCCCGTATATAAAGGAGTGGAGGAGGGGGAGGGGGCCGGCCTCCTATGGCGTGCCCCATGAGGAGTCCTACTCCCACCTTCCAAGTAGGAGTAGGAGAGGGGAAGGAAGGGAGAGAGGTAGAGAAGGAAAGGGGGGCGCCGCCCCCCCCCCCCTCCTTGTCCAATTCGGACTAGAGGGGGAGGGGGCGCGCGGCTGCCCTGGCCGCCCCTCCTCCTCTCCCACTAAGGCCCATTAGGCCCAATATACTCCCCGGGGGGTTCCGGTAACCCCCCGGTACTCCGGTATATGTCTGAAAACTCCAGAAACACTTCCGGTGTCTGAACATAGTCGTCCAATATATCAATCTTTATGTCTCGACCATTTCGAGACTCCTCGTCATGTCCATGATCATATCTGGGACTCCGAACTACCTTTGGTACATCAAAACACAAAAACTCATAATACCGATCGTCACCGAACGTTAAGCGTGCGGACCCTACGGGTTCGAGAACTATGTAGACATGACCGAGACACGTCTCTAGTCAATAACCAATAGCGAAACCTGGATACTCATATTGGCTCCTACATATTCTACGAAGATCTTTATTGGTCAAACCGCATAATAACATACGTTGTTCCCTTTGTCATCGGTATGTTACTTGCCCGAGATTCGATCGTCCGTATCTCAATACCTAGTTCAATCTCGTTACCGGCAAGTCTTCTTACTCGTTCCGTAATACATCATCCCGCAACTAACTCATTAGTTGCATTGCTTGCAAGGCTTATAGTGATGTGCATTACCGAGTGGGCCCAGAGATACCTCTCCAACAATCGGAGTGAAAAATCCTAATCTTGATCTATGCCAACCCAACAAGCACCTTTATATTCACCCAGTTACGTTGTGACGTTTGGTAGCACACAAAGTGTTCCTCCGGTAAATGGGAGTTGCATAATCTCATAGTCATAGGAACATGTATAAGTCATGAAGAAAGCAATAGCAATATACTAAACGATCAAATGCTAAGCTAACAGGATGGGTCAAGTCAATCACATCATTCTCTAATGATGTGATCCCGTTAATCAAATGACAACTCATGTCTATGGCTAGGAAACTTAACCATCTTTGATTCAACGAGCTAGCAAGTAGAGGCATACTAGTGACACTTAGTTTGTCTATATATCCACACATGTACTAAGTTTCCGATTAATACAATTCTAGCATGAATAATAAACATTTATCATGATATAAGGAAATATAAATAACAACTTTATTATTGCCTCTAGGGCATATTTCCTTCAGTCTCCCACTTGCACTAGAGTCAATAATCTAGATTACACAGTAATGATTCTAACACCCATGGAGTCTTGGTGTGATCATGTTTTGCTCATGAGAGAGACTTAGTCAACGAGTCTGCAACATTCAGATCCGTATGTATCTTGCAAATCTCTATGTCTCCCTCTTTGACTTGGTCGAGAATGTAATTGAAGCGTCTTTTGATGTGCTTGGTTCTCTTGTGAAATCTGGATTCCTTTGCCAAGGCAATTGCACCAGTATTGTCACAAAAGATATTTATTGGACCCGATGCACTAGGTATGGTACCTAGATCGGATATGAACTCCTTCATCCAGACTCCTTCATTTGCTGCTTCCGAAGCATCTATGTACTCCGCTTCACACGTAGATCCCACCACGACGCTTTGCTTAGAACTGCACCAACTAACAGCTCCACCGTTCAATATTAGAGTCATCCGGATCAGTGTCAAAGCTTGCATCGACGTAACCATTTACGACGAGCTCTATGTCACCTCCATAAACGAGAAACATATCCTTAGTCCTTTTCAGGTATTTCAGGATGTTCTTGACCGTTGTCCAGTGATCCAATCTATTACTTTGGTACCTCCCTGCTAAGCTAATAGCAAGGCACACATCAGGTCTGGTACACAGCATTGCATACATGATAGAGCCTACGGCTGAAGCATAGGGAACATCTTTCATTTTTTCTCTATCTTCTGCAGTGGTCGGGCATTGAGTCTGACTCAACTTCACACCTTGTAACACAGGCAAGAACCTTTTCTTTGCTTGATCCATTTTGAACTTTTTCAAAACTTTATCAAGGTATGTGCTTTGTGAAAGTCCAATTAAGCGTCTTGATCTATCTCAGATAGATCTTGATGCCCAATATATAAGTAGCTTCACCAAGGTCTTTCATTGAAAAACTCTTATTCAAGTATCCTTTTATGCTATCCAGAAATTCTATATCATTTCCAATCAACAATATGTCATCCACATATAATATTAGAAATGCTACAGAGCTCCCACTCACTTTCTTGTAAATACAAAGCTTCTCCAAAAGTCTCAGATAAAACCATATGCTTTGATCACACTATCAAAACGTTTATTCCAACTCCGAGATGCTTGCACCAGTCCATAGATGGATCGCTGGAGCTTGCACACTTTGTCAGCATCCTTTGGATCGATAAAACCTTCAGGTTGCATCATATACAACTCTTCTTCCAGAAATCCATTAAGGAATGCAGTCTTTACATCCATTTGGCAAATTTCATAATCATAAAATGCGGCAATAGCTAACATGATTCAGACGGACTTAAGCATCGCTATGGGTGAGAAAGTCTCATCGTAGTCAACTCCTTGAACTTGTCGAAAACCTTTCGCAACAAGTCGAGCTTTGTAGATGATAACATTACCATCGTTCGGTCTTCTTCTTGAAGATCCATTTATTTTCTATGGCTTGCCGATCATCGGGCAAGTCAACCAAAGTCTACACTTTGTTCTCATACATGGATCCTATCTTAGATTTCATGGCCTCAAGCCATTTTGCGGAATCTGGGCTCATCATCGCTTCCTCATAGTTCATAGGTTCGTCATGGTCTAGTAACATGACCTCCAGAACAGGATTACCGTACCACTCTGGTGCGGATCTTACTCTGGTTGACCTACGAGGTTCAGTAGTAACTTGATCTGAAGTTACATGATCATCCTTAGCTTCCTCACTAATTGGTGTTGGAGTCACAGGAATAGATTTCTGTGATGAACTACTTTCCAATAAGGGAGCAGGTACAATTACCTCATCAAGTTCTACTTTCCTCCCACTCACTTCTTTCAAGAGAAACTCCTTCTCTAGAAAGGATCCATTCTTAGCAACGAATGTCTTGCCTTTGGATCTGTGAAAGAAGGTGTACCCAACTATCTCCTTTGGGTATCCTATGAAGACACATTTCTCCGATTTGGTTCGAGATTATCAGGTTGAATCTTTTTCACATAAGCATCGCAGCCCCAAACTTTAAGAAATGACAACTTTGGCTTCTTGCCAAACCACAGTTCATAAGGCGTCATCTCAACGGATTTAGATGGTGCTCTATTTAACGTGAATGCAGCCGTCTCTACAGCATAACCCCAAAACGATAGCGGTAAATCAGTAAGAGATATCATGGATCGCACCATATCTAGTAAAGTACGATTACGACGTTCGGACACACCATTACGCTGTGGTGTTCCGGATGGCGTGAGTTGCGAAACTATTCCGCATTGTTTCAAATGAAGACCAAACTCATAACTCAAATATTCTCCTCCACGATCAGATCGCAAAAACTTTATTTTCTAGTTACGATGATTTTCCACTTCACTCTGAAATTCTTTGAATTTTTTAAATGTTTCAGACTTATGTTTCATTAAGTAGATATACCCATATTTTCTCAAATCATCTGTGAAGGTGAGAAAATAACGATACTCGCCGCGAGCCTCAACATTCATCGAACCACATACATCAGTATGTATGATTTCCAACGAATCTGTTGCTCGCTCCATAGTTCCAGAGAACGGTGTTTTAGTCATCTTGCCCATGAGGCATGGTTGGCAAGTACCAAGTGATTCATAATCAAGTGATTCCAAAATTCCATCAGAATGGAGTTTCTTCATGCGCTTTACACCAATATGACCTAAACGGTAGTGCCACAAATAAGTTGCACTATCATTATCAACTCTGCATCTTTTAGCTTCAATATTATGAATATGTGTATCACTACTATCGAGATTCCTCAAAAATAGACCACTCTTCAAGGGTGCATGACCATAAAAGATATTACTCATATAAATATAACAACCATTATTCTCAGATTTAAATGAATAACCGTCTCGCATCAAACAAGATCCAGATATAATGTTCATGCTCAACGCTGGCAGCAAATAACAATTATTCAAGTCTAAAACTAATCCTGAAGGTAGATGTAGAGGTAGCGTGCCGACCGCGATCACATCAACTTTGGAACCATTTCCCACGCGTATCGTCACCTTGTCCTTACCCAATCTTTGCTTAATCCGTAGTCCCTGTTTCGAGTTGCAAATATTAGCAATAGAACTAGTATCAAATACCCAGGTGCTACTGCGAGCATTAGTAAGGTACACATCAATAACATGTATATCACATATACCTTTGTTCACCTTGCCATCCTTCTTATCCGCCAGATACTTGGGGCAGTTCCGCTTCCAGTGACCAGCCCCTTTGCAGTAGAAGCACCCAGTCTCAGGCTTAGGTCCAGACTTGGGCTTCTTCACTTGAGCAGCAACTTCCTTGCCATTCTTCTTGAAGTTCCCCTTCTTCCCTTTACCCTTTTTCTTGAAACTAGTGGTCTTTTTTACCATCAACACTTGATGCTCCTTCTCGATTTCTACTTCCGCAGCCTTTAGCATTGCGAAGAGCTCGGGAATTGTCTTATCCATCCCTTGCATATTATAGTTCATCACAAAGCTCTTGTAGCTTGGTGGCACTGATTGAAGAATTCTGTCAATGACACTATCATCCAGAAGATTAACTCCCAGTTGAATCAAGTGATTGTTATACCCAGACATTTTAAGTATATGCTCACTGACAGAACTATTCTCCTCCATCTTGCAGCTATAGAACTTATTGGAGACTTCATATCTCTCAATTCGGGCATTTGCTTCAAGTATTAACTTCAACTCCTGGAACATCTCATATGCTCCATGATTTTTTTAACGTCGTTGAAGTCCCAGTTCTAAGACGTAAAGCATGGCACACTGAACTATCGAGTAGTCATCAACTTTGCTCTTCCAGACGTTCATAACATCTGGGGTTGCTCCTGCAGCGGGTTTGGCACCTACCGGTGCTTCCGGGACGTAATTCTTCTGTGCAGCAATGAGGATAAACCTCAAGTTATGGACCCAGTCCGTGTAATTTCTACCATCATCTTTCAACTTTGCTTTCTCAAGGAACGCATTAAAATTCAATGGAACAACAGCACGGTCCATCTATCTACAAACAACATAGACATGCAAAATACTATCAGGTACTAAGTTCATGATAAACTAAAGTTCAATTAATTATATTACTTAAGAACTCCCACTTAGATAGATATCTCTCTAATCATCTAAGTGATCACGTGATCCATATCAACTAAACCATGTCCGATCATCACGTGAGATGGAGTAGTTTTCAATGGTGAACATCATTCCGAGGCCATATCTGCATATGCTAGGCTCGTCAAGTTTAACCCGAGTATTCTGCATGTGCAAAACTGGCTTGCACCCATTGTATGTGAATGTAGAGCTTATCACACCCGATCATCACGTGGTGTCTCGGCACGACAAACTTTCGCAACGGTGCATACTCAGGGAGAACACTTATACCTTGAAATTTAGTGAGAGATCTTCTTATAATGCTATCGTCGATCTATGCAAAATAAGATGCATAAAGGATAAACATCACATGCAATCAATATAAGTGATATGATATGGACATCATCATCTTGTGCCTGTGATCTCCATCTCCAAAGCACCGTCATGATGACCATCATCACCGGCGCGACACCTTGATCTCCATCGTAGCATCGTTGTTGTCTCGCCAACTATTTCTTCTACGACTATCGCTCCCGCTTAGTGATAAAGTAAAGCAATTACGTGGTTGCTACGGGCTGAGCAAGAACCGTTCTTACCTACGCATCAAAACCACAATGATAGTTCATCAAGTTAGTGTTGTTTTAACCTTCACAAGGACCGGGCGTAGCCACACTCGATTCGACTAAACTTGGAGAAACTGACACCCGCCAGCCACCTGTGTGCAAAGCACGTCGGTAGAACCAGTCTCAGTAAGCGTCTGGCGTAATGTCGGTCCGGGCGGCTTCATCCAACAATACCGCTGAATCAAAGTATGACATGCCGGTAAGCAGTATGACTTGTATCGTCCACAACTCACTTGTGTTCTACTCGTGCATATAACATCTACGCATAAACCTGGCTTGGATGCCACTGTTGGGGAACGTAGTAATTTCAAAAAAATTCCTACGCACACGCAAGATCATGGTGATGCATAGCAACAAGAGGGGAGAGTGTCGTCCACGTACCCTCGTAGACCGTAAGTGGAAGCATTATGAGAACGCGGTTGATGTAGTCGTACGTCTTCACGATCCGACCAATCCAAGTACCGAACGCACGGCACCTCCGAGTTTAGCACACGTTCAGCTCGGTGACGTCCCACGAACTCCGATCCAAAGAGAGCTTGAGGAGAGTTTCACAAGACGACGGCGTGATGACGGTGATGATGATGCTACCGACGCAGGCTTCACCTAAGCACCGCTTCGATATGACCGAGGTGGATTATGGTGGAGGGCACCGCTGCGGCTAAAAGATCAATGATCAATTGTTGTGTCTCAAGGGGTGCCCCTCCCGTATATAAAGGAGTGGAGGAGGGAGGGGCCGGCCTCCTATGGCGCGCCCATGAGGAGTACTACTCCCACTGGAGTAGGACTCCCCTTCCAAGTAGGAGTAGGAGAGGGGAAGGAAGGGAGAGAGGTAGAGAAGGAAAGGGGGCGCCACCCCCCTCCTTGTCCAATTCGGACTAGAGGGGGAGGGGGCATGTGGCTGCCCTGGTCGCCCCTCCTCTTCTCCCACTAAGGCCCATTAGGCCCAATATACTCCTCGGGGGGTTCCGGTAACCCCCCGGTACTCCGGTATATGTCCGAAACCTCCCGAAACACTTCTGGTGTCCGAACATAGTCGTCCAATATATCGATCTTTACGTCTCGACCATTTTGAGACTCCTCGTCATGTCCGTGATCATATCCGGGGCTCCGAACTACCTTCAGTACATCAAAACACAAAAGCTCATAATATCGATCGTCACCGAATGTTAAGTGTGCGGACCCTACGGGTTCGAGAACTATGTAGACATGACCGAGACATGTCTCTGGTCAATAACCAATAGCGGAACTTGGATGCTCATATTGACTCCTACATATTCTACGAGGATCTTTATCGGTCAAACCGCATAACAACATATGTTGGTCCCTTTGTCATCGGTACGTTACTTGCCCGAGATTCGATCGTCAGTATCTCAATACCTAGTTCAATCTCGTTACCGGCAAGTCTCTTTACTCGTTACGTAATACATCATCCCGCAACTAACTCATTAGTTGCATTGCTTGCAAGGCTTATAGTGATGTGCATTACCGAGAGGGCCCAGAGATACCTCTCCGACAATCGGAGTGTCAAATCCTAATCTCGATCTATGCCAACCCAACAAGTACCTTCGGAGACACCTGTAGAGCACCTTTATAATCATCAAGTTACGTTGTGACGTTTGGTATTACACAAAGTGTTCTTCCGGTATTCGGGAGTTGCATAATCTCATAGTCATAGGAACATGTATAAGTCATGAAGAAAGCAATAGCAATATACTAAATGATCAAATGCTAAGCTAATGGAATGGGTCAAGTCAATCACATCATTCTCTAATGATGTGATCTCGTTAATCAAATGAAAACTCATGTCTATGGCTAGGAAACTTAACCATCTTTGATTCAACGAGCTAGTCAAGTAAAGGCATACTAGTGACACTTAGTTTGTCTATATATCCACACATGTACTAAGTTTCTGGTTAATACAATTCTAGCTTGAATAATAAACATTTATCATGATATAAGGAAATATAAATAACAACTTTATTATTGCCTCTAGGGCATATTTCCTTCATGGAGGCAAGGCTCGAAGCAATGGCGAAGCAAGTTTTCAAGTGCCAAGGGATGGTGGGACATGGACTCGACGCCAATCACTTAATGATCACAGAATTTACTAATAATCACAAGCTCGATGCAAAGAACATTGGGGAGGCCATCTTCAAGCTTCACAAGAAAATCGAGCATCTCCAAGCCCAGATCTATGACCTGCAAAACCAAAAATGTGAGTATGAATACATATTTAAGAGGATGAGTTTGGCTGCAGATTTGAGGATCCCGGAGACTCGCTCATATTTTTACGACAGTGAACCTATGCCTTGGAAGACGGAGGATAAGATTATTTCATCGTCAACAACTCCATCATCACCACCCCCAAAGAAAGAGATCTAAATATATGGGTATGGGCACTCCCCTTGGCTTGTGCCAAGCTTGGGGGAGGTGCCCCGGTATCGTATCACCATCACATCTTTACCTTTATCATTTTTCTTAGTTCGATCCTTTTGGTTACATCTTGATCTAGTAGAATAAAGCTTTTAGTATGATCTAGTTTTGAGTTTTGCTTTGATATCTATCTATGTAAGCGAGTCTGTGAGTTATATAATAAAGAGTAGTTTTAAGTTGAGGGCTTTGCTTCCTTGCTATGATCTTGAAGGAATAAGAAAAAGAAAGAATAAAAAGAAATAAAAGGATCATATAGTGATCTTATGGGGAGTGATGACTTCTCATATAAGAAGTATGATGAATAAAGTTTGTTGGGAGTTGACAAACATAGTTTTAGTCATTGTTGCAATTAATAGGAAGTAATAAAGAAAGAGGGCTTCACATACAAAAATACTATCTTGGACATCTTTTGTAACTGTGGGCACTCATTAAAATATGACATGCTAAAAAGTTGATGTTGGACAAGGAAGACAACATATGGGTTATGTTTTCTTATATCCGAATAGAAGTTATATCATCATGGATCCTCCAACATGTTGAGCTTGCTTTTCCCTCTTATTCTAGCCAAATCTCTTGCACTAAGTAGAGAAAACTACTTGTGCATCCAAACATCCCTTAAACCAGTTTTGCCATGAGAGTTCACCATACCTACCCATGGATTGTTTCAAGTAAGTTTTCATCGGTGCAAGCAAATAAAAATTGCTCTCTAAATATGTATGATCTATTAGTGTGAAAAAATAAGCTTTATACGAACTTGTGATATGGAAGAAATAAAAGTGACGGACTGCATAATAAAGTTCTTATCACAAGCAGCAATATAAAGTGATGTTCTTTTGCATTAAGATTTTGTGCATCCAACTATAAAAGCGCATGACAACCTCTGCTTCCCTCTGCGAAAGTCCTATCTTTTACTTTTATCTTCTACCCTTATACAAGAGTCATGGTGATCTTCACCTTTCCCTTTTTACACTTTTTCTTTTTGGCAAGCACTATGTGTTGGAGAAAGATCCAGATATATATATATATATATATATATATATATATATATATATATATATCCACTCGGATATAGGTTTTCATAAAGTATTATTGTTGACATTACCCTTGAGGTAAAAGGTTGGGAGGCGAAACTATAAGCCCCTACCTTTCTCTGTGTCCGGCTGAGGCTTTGAACTCATAAGTATCGCTTGAGTGTTAGCAATTGTGAAAGATTAAATGATAGTTGAGTATGTGGACTTGCTGAAAAGCTCTTGAATTGAATCTTTCCGATGTTATGATAAATTGCAATTGCTTTAATGATTAAGATCATAGTTAGTTAGTTTCAATAAAGTTTCTGATTCATACTTTACCTTGTGAACGAATTGTTACTTTAGCATAACAAATTATATGACAATATATGTTGCTGTTCTAAAGATGATCATGATGCCCTCATGTCCGTATTTTATTTTATTGACACCTCTATCTCTAAACATGTGGACATATTTATCGGCTTCATCTTTCGCTTGAGGACAAGCGAGGTCTAAGCTTGAGGGAGTTGATACATCCATTTTGCATCATGCTATATTGATATTTATTGCATTATGGGTTGTTATTACACATTATAACACAATACTTATGCCTTTTCTCTCTTATTTTGCAAGGATTACGTGAAGAGGGAGAATGCCAGCAGCTGGAATTCTGGATTGGAAAAGGAGCAAATCTGAGAGACCTATTTTGCACAACTCCAAAAGTCCTGAAAATTTACGAAGAATTATTTTGGAATATATAAAAAATATTGGCCGAAGAGAGTACTAGAGGGGACCCACCAGGTAGCCACAAGGGTGGGGGCACACAGTACCCCCTGGGTGCGCCCCTTGCCTTGTGGGGCCCCTGGCAGGCCTCCGGTGCCCATCTTTTGCTATGTGAAGGGTTTTGACCTGGAAAAAATCAAGAGGACGCTTTCGGGAAGAAGCGTCGCCGTCTCGAGGCAGAACTTGGGCAGAACCAATCTAGGGCTCCGGTGGAGTTGATCTGTCGGGGAAACTTCCCTCCCGAAGGGGGAAATCATCGTCATCGTCATCACCAATGATCCTCTCATCGAGAGGGGGTCAATCTCCATCAACATTTTCACCAGCACCATCTCCTCTCAAACCCTAGTTCATCTCTTGTATCTGATCTTTGTCTCAAAACCTCAGATTGGTACCTGTGGGTTGCTAGTAGTGTTGATTACTCCTTGTAGTTGACGCTAGTTGGTTTATTCGGTGGAAGATCATATGTTCAGATCTTCAATGGTAATTAATACTCCTTTGATTATTAACATGAATATGCTTTGTGAGTAGTTACGTTTGTTCCTGGGGACATGGGAGAAGTCTTGTTATAAGTAATCATGTGAATTTGGTATTCGTTCGATATTTAGATGAGATGTATATTGTCTCTCCTCTAGTGGTGTTATGTGAACGTCAACTACATGACACTTCACCATGATTTGGGCCTAGGGGAAGGCATTGGGAAGTAATAAGTAGATGATGGGTTGCTAGAGTGACAGAAGCTTAAACCCTAGTTTATGCGTTGCTTTGTAAGGGGCTGATTTGGATCCATATGTTTCATGCTATGGTTAGATTTACCTTAATTCTTCTTTCATAGTTGCAGATGCTTGCGAGAGGGGTTAATAATAAGTGGGAGGCTTGTCCAAGTAAGGACGGCACCCAAGCACCGGTCCACCCACATATCAAATTATCAAAGTAACGAACGCGAATCATATGAGCATGATGAAAACTAGCTTGACAATAATTCCCATGTGTCCTCGGGAGCGCTTTGCTTTATATAAGAGTTCGTCCAGGCTTGTCCTTTGCTACAAAAAGGATTGGGCCACCTTGCTGCACCTTAGTTAGTTTTGTTACTTGTTACCCGTTACGAATTATCTTATCACACAACTATCTGTTACCAATAATTTCAGTGCTTGCAGAGAATACATTGCTGAAAACCGCTTGTCATTTCCTTCTGCTCCTCGTTGGGTTCGACGCTCTTACTTATCGACAAGACTATTATTGATCCCCTATAGTTGTGGGTCATCAATAATCATGCTTCACGTCCAGGTGGTACTCGTAGGTGGAGTTGTAGTGTAGGCAAGCTCGTACTCCGAGTGCACCCATCGAAACGTGTGACGGTACCCTCTTTGCCAACATTCAATGCCTCCTTCACGATGAATCGTGCGACCTCCATTTCGCGAAGAGCCTTCGTCGACGGCCAGAGCACGGTGTATAGCTCGTCAAGCGCCGCCACCCACGGCTACCGCTACTGCGGGAGAGGGTGCCGCACTAGCGAGCCTGCTAACGGCGCCACGACTCGACGACGTGGTCGCTGGAGGGTCCTCTATGTAGTCAAGCAATAGTGCTACTCTCCATATGACTGTACATTGCCAGATGATATGGCCTGAGACCCATGTCAGCATCTTCGAGAGACCGAGCCGGTATATCTTGAGATTGACGAAGTCGCCACACACACTCCAGTCGACGGACACATCAAACAACATAAAAAATAGCACCTATAAGTTTGAAATAAATCCAATAAATATGTGGCACTCATGCTAAGTCTCTAGCACTTGAATCTGGGTGGGTAAGTTTCACCATAAAGAATCTAGCCATCTAATGGTATCTACAAAGCACTATACCTCAAACGGACACCCTCAAATGTTCACATGTCTAGGGACAGCCGGGTAGGCGAGGGCCATCCAAGGCCAGCACTCCAACCCCCCCACCTATTTGTTCGCCCCTCCTTCCCCCCTTCTCCTTTATTCACTAAGTCAAGTTCTTTGTTGAGAAACATTCAATAGCAATTCAATGACACATACAACACTTGTAAAAGAAATAACCAAAAGCATAAATCATTGCATGTTGGACGAGTTTCATAATCCGATCATCAAACAAATAACGAACCGAATGAACCATTGCCCATCTTTTTTCTGCATAGCGTGGAAAGATGCCGCTCGCACTTGGTGAACATACTTCGCCACCTCGAGATCTAAGACGTTGGCCTTCGTGGACCTTGTACTTCTCGTGGCAGCAAGCTACTTCGCCTAATGGCTAACCTTCATTTCTTACATCTCCCTTAACACTCTAAATCTCTCCTCCTTCATTTCCTCATTAGTCTCATTTCGTTTGGCACTTGCCTCCTGGCGAGGATACAACACACGAGCTCCATAGGTCCAAGAAAGACAAGGAAGATCCTCTCTTATTGGGACATGCTAGCCACTCATGGCGAGGCCCTCGCCAATCACCACGCTATCTGAGAAGGCATGGCAGCTGGAGTCCAAGGGTATATGGCCTTGTCTGAGCTAGGCTAGCGGCGCAAGCCTAATAGCCCGACCGGAGTAATATAACCCTAGTTGTAAGGTTGTCCTACGCAGAAGAATTTGAGAGTTCAAATTTCTGACCATTAGGACGATTGGTGACAACATGTTGGTGGGTGCATCCCGAACAACGGTGATATTTCCCCCTCGGGTTGCGACTCTAGGTATAAATAGCCCCTACCTCAACCATAAGCGGTTGGTTGCTCCGTATGATTTGAGGCAAGTGTTGTCTGAGCAATCAATCCTCCTGGCGAATTTGAGTGAATCCTAATTGAGGAAAAAACTGAAAGCCCAATAACAAAGTGATTGAGCAACACTAAAGAAAATTGGTCGTAGTTCATTGAAGATTTATTACTCTTGAAGATTGTGTATCTTCCAAATGGTTAGGTGTCAATTTAGAGCATACAACTTGTGGACTTATTGAAGAACAAGTTTGTGACGGTCTGAAGTTCACCGCAAGATTTACCTTGGGTGTTTGCTGGGTTTCGTGGAACCTAGCTAAAGGAGAATATGGTGAAGTGTTTCATGTCTTCCAAGCTTTGACTTAGTCTCTCCACCTAGACGTAGAGTTGTGCTACCAACTTGAACTCGATCAACAAACATGTGGCATCATTGAGCTAACTGGTTCCACTTTTCTTCATTGTACTTTACTATGTGTAATTTGCATCGTATGAATAATTCGCTCCCTAATTTCATGTTCCGTCGTTTAGCCCTATGCTTAGTTTCGTATCCATTTTGTTGTTTTGAAGTGATTCTATCTTTTCATTAGACTCTTTTACTTATACTATGTTGGAAATATGCCCTAGAGGCAATAATATCGTATTATTCTATTTTCGGATCTTGAGATATCATTGAGGCAATAATATCATATTATTATGTGCTATTTATATTCTATGTTATAACTTCTATGATCCTAGAATATGCAATTTAGTAGAATAAACATATGCATGTGTGGAATAATAAACAGTAAAATCTGATTCCTAGTCTCGCCTCTAAGACTAGCTCAAGTGTTGTTCGTGATCATGTTTTTCGGATCTTGAGATATCATGAAGTGTAATGGTAGTCCCAAAACAACATTGAGAACATGACACTAGAAGAACGATCATATTGAATTGACCCAAACTTGATTGTTATACTTTGAGATGTTATCATCACAAGTCAATCGTTATAACATGGAGAGTTAACATATGCTTTAATTCCTTAGTCCATGAGAGTATCATAGTCATTCCTTACCATACAATGGACTTTGGGGTTGATCAAACATCATTTGTAACACGGTGATCATAACGATAACTTACAAGTTCACCAAAAAGTTTGACAAGGGACTAGATAGCTCAATATTAGGATTTGCTCCTCCGGTAATCGAGAGACATTCTTAGGGCCCTCTCAGTGTGACGACATTCATCATTGTCTGGCCAGACAAATGTGATTATGTCACGGGGATGCCGGAACATGTCAACGAGAAAGAAGAACAAAGTCGGTAACGAGGAGACCAGTATAGTGAGCATGAGAATGACTCAAGAGGATACCGATAGATCTCACCTCGGGTTTCATAAATTATCATGAAGCAAAGTGTAGGACCTTGAGAAGAGGTGTCTAAAGGGAGGGTGATTAGACACTAAGTACCAAAGTTGCAATTTTTTTCCTTATTAAAGTTTAAGTGGAGTTTAGACACAAGTTTAACTTTTTCAATGCATAACAAGCAAGCATGCAATGAGTATATGAGCAGCGGAAAGTAAAGCATGCAACTTGCAAGAAAGTAAAGGGAAGGGTTTGGAGGATTCAAACGCAATTGGAGACACAGATGTTTTTGGCGTGGTTCCGATAGGTGGTGCTATCGTACTTCCACGTTGGCGGAGACTTCAACCCACGTAGGGTAATGGTTGCGCGAGTCCACGGAGGGCTCCACCCATGAAGGGTCCACGAAGTAGCAACCTTGTCTATCCCACCATGGCCGTCGCCCACGAAGGACTTGCCTCACTAGCGGTAGATCTTCACGAAGTAGGCGATCTCCTTGCCCTTACAAACTCCTTGGTTCAACTCCACAATCTTGTCGGAGGCTCCCAAGTGACACCTAGCCAATCTAGGAGACACCACTCTCCAAGAAGTAACAAATGGTGTGTTGATGATGAACTCCTTGCTCTTGTGCTTCAAATTATAGTCTCCCCAACACTCAACCCTCTCTCATAGGATACGAATCTGGTGGAAAGAAGATTTGAGTGGAAAGCAACTTGGGGAAGGCTAGAGATCAAGATTCATATGGTAGGAATGGAATATCTTGGCCTCAACATATGAGTAGGTGGTTCTCTCTCAGAAATGGTAAGTTGGAAGTGTAGGTTTAGTCTGATGGATCTATCCACGAATGAAGAGGAGGTGGAGGGGTATATATAGCCTCCACACAAAATCTAACCGTTACACACAATTTACCAATCTCGGTGGGACCGAATCAACAAACTCGGTCAGACCGATTTTAGTAAACCTAGTGACCGTTAGGGTTTTCTTGGATCGACATGCATCTCGGTGGGACCGATATGGTTAGGGTTAGGGCATAACGTAATCTCGGTGAGACCGACATACAAACTCGGTGAGACCGATTTTGGTAATTAGCTAACCGTAGAGTTGGTCAGGTAAAGTCGGTGGAACCGATTTGCTCTTTTCGGTGAGACCGAAATGTTACAAAAGGGAAACAAAGAGTTTACATTGCAATCTCGGTGGGACCGATCTGCTCTTTCGGTGAGACCGAAAAGTTACGAAAAGGAAACAAAGAGATTACAATCCCATCTCGGTGAGACCGAGATCCCTATCGGTAGAACCGATTTGCCTAGGGTTTGTGGCAGTGGCTATGACATATGGAATCGATGGCGCCGGATTGGAAGAATCGGTGAGACCGATTTTGGCTTTAGGTTTAGGTCATATGTGGATGTGAGAAAGTAGCTGAGGGTTTTGGAGCATATCACTAAGCACATGAAGCAAGAGGCTCATTAAGCAACACCTCATCCCTCCTTGATAGTATTGGCTTTTCCTATAGACTCAATGTGATCTTGGATCACTAAAATGTAAAATGAAGAGTCTTGAGATTGAAGCTTTAGCCAATCCTTTGTCCTTAGCATCGTGAAGGAGTTCCCACATCCTTTAGTCCATGCCACTCCATTGTTGAACTTATCTGAAACATACTAGATAAAGGTGTTAGTCCAACAAGAGATATGTTGACATTAATTACCAAAACCACCTAGGGAGCACTTGTGCTTTCAATCTCCCCTTTTGGTAATTGATGACAACATACATCAAAGCTTTAGATAAAGATATAAAGAATAGCAAGTAAAGCTTTGGAAAGACATGTACTGTGCATAGGCTCCCCCTACATGTATGCAATCATGTGAATATGGAATATAAGAGCATGTGATAGCATAACCATGATAGAGCAGGCAATGTGTTACATGTATCTTGGCCATATGCATCAGAGCAAAGAATATTAAAGAAAATAGTATGTGCATGAGTCCTTCTTGCAAACAGTATGTACATCAGCAAGAATTCCTCATACACATGATTGTGATGCATATACTTACCTTGTAGTCTTGAGTTGGCTTAGGATGAAATGAACTCATGTAAACAAGGTTAGATAACACAGATGCACCTACTAGCCAGAGCAAACAAAAGAAACCACAAGAATACCAAGACTAGGATGACATGTAGAGAGTGAGTACTAAGTACTACATTGGATTCGACATGTCCCCAAGGGTAAAGATATGCAATGAATTTAGATGATTTCTTTCCCTTAGATGTCTCGCTCCCCCTGAATCTAACATGGGATACTGGGAGAAGGTAGGGAACAGAAAATCAGAGCTGAAAGATATAAATGAACAGAGCTAATGCAAGCTAATGCAAATAAGCACATATGAACATGTCTTTCCCCTCAAGAAGACATGTGGCATCTCTCCTCTTGAACACCAAGCATCTGGGATCCTTGAGAAATACTCTCTACTAGTATTCTCTCCCCCTGGAGATCTCTCTCTCTCTCTCTCCCTGAAGGATCTCTCTCTCTAAATGATAAGCTTTGATGTGATCTCTCTCTCCCCCTTTGACATCAATTTCCAAGAAGGGCTTGATAAAAAAATGTGAGCTCTCTCTCCCCCGCTGGAATTTGTCGTGAATGGGTTTGATCCTTGAGTCACAACATAAAGCAATGATAAAAATGTGATGCTTGTAGAGGAAAAGATTCATTGAGTGGAGCTGGATCAAAAGAAACACAGAATAAGTGGCAAACTAATTTTCCTGTTGTGAAATCGGTGGCACCGAGTGGTATGCTTCGGTGGTACCGAATGTTTTCGGTTGGACCGAAAGTAACAAATCGGTGTAACCGAGTTCATCGCAGAGAAAAGACTTGTCACCTCAGCTCACTTGACTAATAAGATCTCACAAAGATTTGCAAGGAATTTACTGAATGATATGCAATGAATTGGAATGCAGAAAATGCAGAGCAAACAGAGAGAAATCTAGATGAATTTTTTTTTTGAAAGGGGAAACACATATGCATGAGACAAATGCAAAAACTCAGAAAAGAACACAAGAGAACTTCATCTAGAGATGGTCGGCGACAAAGTCAGTGTTAGAGTATATTGACTTAGGAGTCAAGTGAGATCACTTGATCATAGGTCATACTCATCGTTTAAGCTCAAAATGGGGTTGCCATTTTTAGTTTAAGCATCTTGATGTATTCACATCTTGTCGAGTTGCTTTAACTCATGACTTGGAGTAAAGCTTCTCTAAGATGGAATAACATACCTTGGTTGGTGGTGTCGTCCATGTAGTTGAACTTGTGTGGGTTGCTCAAGGTTGATGTAGCTCATCAAGAATTTGGAGCACCACTTAGAATTTGAGTCCATCTACCTACATGGGTTAGCTCATGCAAGGAAGAGCACTTGTGTATCTAATAATGAAAATCATGAAGCTCAACATATAATTTGTCAAAGGATATGTTTAAATGGTTTTGTGCTTCCTTGGCTTCAACCACCTTGTGTAGAGACTTGGTGATGTAGAGATTGCTCAAGATATGAGTAGGTTACAACCTCATGGAATTTGATTCAACCAAGTACCTACATGGGTTAGATAACATGCAAGATACAAATATATCCAAGACATAAGATTTCCATCATAGGAGAGATATCAAGGATTAGGCATAAGCTCATGTCTTGCATGTATCCAATGGAGTTTCTACTCCAAGTTTGAAGCATCAATGATGTTCAATTCTCCTCTTAACCTGCAAAACACTTTCTCATCAAGAGGTTTAGTGAATATATCCGCTAATTGCTTTTTCAAAAGTAACATGCTTAAGATCAATGTCTCCCTTAGCAACATGATCTCGAATTAAATGATGACGAACTTCAATATGCTTAGTTCGAGAATGTTGCACAGGATTATGACCAATTTTGATAGCACTTTCATTGTCACACAGCAATGGAACATGTTTCACATATATCCCATAATCTTTAAGAGTTTGGGTCATCCAAAGTAATTGAGCACAACATGAACCAGCGGCAATGTATTCCGCTCGGCAAGAGACAAGGATACCGAGTTTTGTTTCTTGGAGGACCAAGACACAAGAGATCTACCAAGAAATTGACAAGTACCCGAAGTGGACTTTCTATCAACCTTGTCTCATGCATAGTCCGAGTCGGAGTAGCCAACAAGATCGAAAGAGGCCCTCTTAGGATACCAAATGCCAAAATTTGGTGTATGGATTAAGTATCTCACTATCCTTTTCACGGCCTTAGGATGACATTCTTTAGGAGCAGCTTGATATCGTGCACACATGCACACACTTAGCATAATATCGGGATGTGAAGCACATAGATATAACAGTGAACCAATCATAGAGCGATAAACCTTTTGATCAACCGGTTCATCATCTTTGGTTAAGTCAAGATGTCCACTAGTAGGCATGGGTGTAGTCATACCTTTGCATTCTTGCATATTGAACTTCTTGAATAAGTCCTTTGTGTACTTTGTTTGAGAGACAAAAGTACCTTCCTTAGTTTGCTTGATTTGCAACCCAAGAAAGAATTTGAGTTCACTCATCATAGACATCTCAAACTTCTCCGACATTAGCTTTCCAAACTTTTCACTAAAATGAGGGTTAGTCGATCCAAATATGATATCATCAACATAAATTTGGCATACAAATAATTCACCATTAACCCTTTTAGTAAAAAGTGTGGAATCAATTTTCCCAATTTCAAAGCCTTTTTCAAGAAGAAACTTGGTCAAGCATTTATACCACGCTCTAGGAGCTTGTTTAAGACCATAAAGAGCTTTGTGAAGTTTGTAAACATGATTGGGTTTCTTAGGATTGACAAAGCCGGAGGTTGCTTAACATAAACTTCCTCCTCTATTTCACCATTTAGAAAAGCACTTTTAATGTCCATTTGGTACAAGGTGATATCATGATGATTAGCATAGGCAAGTAAGATGCAATGGACTCAAGTCTAGCAACGGGGCGTAAGTCTCACCATAGTCCATACCTTCGACTTGTGTGTAGCCTTGGGCGATTTAGACGTGCTTTGTTGCGTAACTACTTGTCCATCTTCATCTTGCTTGTTGCAAAACACCCATTTGGTACCGATGATGTTGTGGTTGTTGTCGGGCTTCTCAACCAATGTCCAAACTTGGTTCCTCTCAAAGTTGTGTAGCTCTTCATGCATAGCATTTATCCAATCCGGATCTTCCAATTCTTCTTCAACCTTCATAGGTTCAACGCTAGATATGAAAGAATAGTTTTCACAAAAGTTAGCTAAACGAGTTTTAGAGCGAGTGATTCTCCCGGTTTGAATATCATTGTAGATTTGCTCAACGGGATGATCTTTAGCAATTCTTGCTCAAACTCGTGAAAGCTTTTGCTTGGGTCTTTGTTGAACATCTTCTTCATCTTGTTCTTCTTCTTGGCCTTCTTCATTGTTGGCGTTGTCGTTCTCTTCTCGTGGTGGAGAAGGAGGTTGTTGACGTTCGTGATGATGCACTTCCTCGCTTTTCTTCATCTTGGTGTGTCCCACTTGTGGATGCTTCCGTATCAACTCTTGGTTCACCTTGTCGTGAAGTAGAAGCTTCCACTTGAATAGACGAGGTACTCTCCTTCACCTCCGTTGGACGGACCTTGCCAATAGACAAGTCTTGGATTGCTTCAAGGGTCTTTGTCTCCTACATCAATTGGCAATTGCTCTATTTGCGAGCCGTTAGATTCATCAAACTTCACATCTACCGCCTCTTCAACCTTTCGGGTGAAATTGTTGTAGACACGGTAAGTGTGAGAGTTTGAGCCATAACCTAGTAGGAAACCTTCATGAGACTTAGGAGCAAATTTAGAACGACGATGCTTATCAAGAATGTAGCACTTTGAGCCGAATACTCGAAAGTATCCAACTTGGGGTTTGTTACCGTGAGGAGCTCAGATGTCGTCTTGCCGAGTAGCTTGTGAAGATACAAGCGATTTGTTGCATGACAAGCTGTCTCAACCACTTCTGCCCAAAAGTGCTTCGGTGTCTTGTACTCATCAAGCATCGTTCTCGCCATTTCGATGAGCGTCCGGTTCTTCCTCTCAACAACTCCATTTTGTTGAGGTGTGTGCGTAGCCGAGAACTCATGTGAAATCCCTTCTTCGTCAAGAAGGTGTCCACATTTGCGTTCTTGAACTCCGTTCCGTTGTCGCTGCGAACCTTCTTGATCTTCACTTCAAATTGATGTTGGGCCTTTCTACCAAAGTTTTTGAAGATCTTTTGGACCTGCGATTTATCATCGAGAAAGAACACCCACGTAAATCT
The DNA here is from genome assembly GCA_021605145.1 of Aegilops bicornis. Taxonomy (NCBI): domain Eukaryota; kingdom Viridiplantae; phylum Streptophyta; class Magnoliopsida; order Poales; family Poaceae; genus Aegilops; species Aegilops bicornis. Next base: position 571,127,944 of record CM038670.1, read on the forward strand.
TGAAAAATCATCAACTATAACTAGACCAAAAGAATTTCCACCAAGACTCTTGTAGGAGTTGGGACCAAAGAGATCCATGTGAAGCAGCTCGAGCAGCCTCTTTGTGGTCATAATGTTCTTCACGGGATGCCTTCCTCCAACCTGTTTACCTGCTTGACAAGCACCGCATACCTATCCTTATCAAATATGACATCGTTAACTCCAAGGATATGATTCCCTTTAATAAGCTTGTCAAGGTTTCTCATGCCAACGTGACCTAATCGTCTATGCCATAACCAACCTTTTGAGGATTTAGCAATGAAGCAAGTTTTAGGTTGAGACTTTTTAGTGAAATCAACAATGTATAGATCACCTCTACGTACACCGGTAAAGACCATTTTATGATTGTCTCAACGAAACACTTGGCAATCTACTTCAGTAAATAAGACATTGAAACCGAAATCAGTAAGTCTAGATACTGAAAATAAGTTGTAGCCAAGAGATTCAACGAGCATGACATTTTGAATGGATATATCATGTGAGATGGCCACCTTACCGAGGCCAACCACCTTACCCTTTGAGTTGTCACCGAAAGTGACATACTTTCGAGGACTATCATTATCAGCAAGCTCACGAAACATGTCTTTATCTCCTGTCATGTGATCGGTACATCCACCGTCAAGAACCCATTCCTTTCCTCCCCACACATATCCCCGAAGATTTTCCATAAGACCAAAGTGTCTCACTGCATCATCAAGATCGAAGTCACTATCATCATCCTCATCATAGTATCCATGTTCAACATCGTCATGTGGTGGATCAAATCCTAGAGAGGGTAATTTGTTAGAGTGAGTTTGACAATGATCTTGCTTATGAATTCTTATAGCTTTGGAAATAATATCACTAATAATTCCAACATCTCCTTTGGCACGCATAAGGTCGGTAAGTTCAAATAGACGATCACCAAACATAGGATCACTAGTGTTCATCTTACTCAAAGCAATAGACTTATAGAGAATTTCATCTAGATTTTTCAAGGAATAATTTGGAAAGCGTTCCTCAAGAAATTTCCATATAGTGTAGGCACACTCAAAAGTAGGCAAGATTCTAATCAAGTTTCTAGGCAAGCCTCTAGTGATAAGATTAACAATTCTAAGATTTCTAGTCATGTCAATAGCTTCATCAAGGGTAGGATGCATAGGATCAACATGAGGAGCACAAGGGCTAGCAATGTACTTGTTCAAATGATAGTGATTGAAAATTACAAGCATCTCATTTTTCCACTCATGAAAATACTCTCCATCAAGAATAGGCACTCTATGACTAAGACTCCCCAAAGTAGACTCATCCATCTTCCTCCAATGGTGATTAAACCAAGGCAATGGAGACCAATGCTCTGATACCACTTGTAGGACCTTGAGAAGAGGTGTCTAGAGGGGGGTGATTAGACACTAAGTACCAAAGTTGCAATTTTTATCCTTATTAAAGTTTAAGTGGAGTTTAGACACAAGTTTAACTTTTTCAATACATAACAAGCAAGCATGCAATGAGTATATGAGCAGCAGAAATTAAAGCATGCAACTTGCAAGAAAGTAAAGGGAAGGGTTTGGAGGATTCAAACGCAATTGGAGACACGGATGTTTTTGGCGTGGTTCCGATAGGTGGTGCTATCGTACTTCCACGTTGGTGGAGACTTCAACCCACGAGGGTAACGGTTGCACGAGTCCACGGAGGGCTCCACCCACGAAGGGTCCACGGTAGAAACCTTGTCTATCCCACCATGGCCGCCCACGAAGGACTTGCCTCACTAGCGGTAGATCTTCACAAAGTAGGCGATCTCCTTGCCCTTACAAACTCCTTGGTTCAACTCCACAATCTTGTCGGAGGCTCCCAAGTGACACCTAGCCAATCTAGGAGACACCACTCTCCAAGAAGTAACAAATGGTGTGTTGATGATGAACTCCTTGCTCTTGTGCTTCAAATGATAGTCTCCCCAACACTCAACTCTCTCTCATAGGATTCGAATCTGGTGGAAAGAAGATTTGAGTGGAAAGCAACTTGGGGAAGGCTAGAGATCAAGATTCATATGGTAGGAATGGAATATCTTGGCCTCAACACATGAGTAGGTGGTTCTCTCTCAGAAATGGGAAGTTGGAAGCGTAGGTTTAGTCTGATGGATCTATCCACGAATGAAGAGGAGGTGGAGGGGTATATATAGCCTCCACACAAAATCTAATCGTTACACACAATTTACCAATCTCGGTGGGACCTAATCAACAAACTCGGTCAGACCGATTTTCGTAAACCTAGTGACCGTTAGGGTTTTCGGTGGGACTGACATGCATCTCGGTGGGACCGATATGGTTAGGGTTAGGGCATAACGTAATCTCGGTGAGACCGATTACAAAAACTCGGTGAGACCGATTTTGGTAATTAGCTAACCAGAGAGTTGGTCAGGTAAAGTCGGTGGAACCGATTTGCTCTTTTCGGTGAGACCGAAATGTTACAAAAGGGAAACAAAGAGTTTACATTGCAATCTCGGTGGGACCGATCTGCTCTTTCGGTGAGACCGAAAAGTTACGAAAAGGAAACAAAGAGATTATAATCCCATCTCGGTGAGACCGAGATCCCTATCGGTAGAACCGATTTGCCTAGGGTTTGTGGCGGTGGCTATGACATATGGAATCGATGGCGCTGGATTGGAAGAATCGGTGAGACCGATTTTGGCTTTAGGTTTAGGTCATATGTGGATGTGAGAAAGTAGCCGAGGGTTTTGGAGCATATCACTAAGCACATGAAGCAAGAGGCTCATTAAGCAACACCTCATCCCTCCTTGATAGTATTGGCTTTTCCTATAGACTCAATGTGATCTTGGATCACTAAAATGTAAAATGAAGAGTCTTGAGATTGAAGCTTTAGCCAATCCTTTGTCCTTAGCATCGTGAAGGAGTTCCCACATCCTTTAGTCCATGCCACTCCATTGTTGAACTTATCTGAAACATACTAGATAAAGGTGTTAGTCCAACAAGAGATATGTTGACATTAATTACCAAAACCACCTAGGGAGCACTTGTGCTTTCACAAAGGGAATAGCACATGATAACCAAATGTTCGCTCAAATGTCATTCGTGTACTCATAGGGACTGATATGGACGTCCACGGTTCCACTATTTGTCATTGAACGAAAGGGGTTTTGTTCATGTCTATGTTTTACTGAACCTACGGGGTCACAAGCTTAAGGTAATTACAATCTGTTGAGTGTTAGTAGGACATGAGTAATGAGGAAATATTTATGAAATAGTTTCATTAATATTCAAAATGGTTTCAAGAGGAACCGAAAGTGTTTCGGGGTCACCGAAGGGTTTTGGGGTTTACCGGGTAATACCGATAAACTATATATAGGTGGAAATAGTTTCTGGTGATGTTAAATTAATATTAAAAGGCTCTAATATGATTAGGAGGCTTTTATATTTATTTAAATATCAACGGGCCTTAAAAGGTCAAGTGGCGGAAAGATATTGGGTCACTTGGGCCCAATAGGGGAGGTGCCCCTTAGCTTCTTGGAGAAGCCAAGGGGGGGGGGGGGGGCAAATTGGAGGGGAACTCCCCATCCTTGGCCGGCCAAAGGGGGGATGTTTCCTTCCCCCCTTGCGGCGCCCCTCCCTCTCCTCCAACCTATATATACTAGAGGTTTTTGGCACTTTTAAACACAAGTTTTAGAGCCTCCTTAGTTCGCTAGTTCTCTAGTTATAGTTCCATTTGATCCAATTGGAGCTAGATCTAATCCTCTCCAGGCCTCGCAATTAGAAGCCCAGTGTGGTTCTAATCTTCTCCCTCTGATTCTCCGGCAGTGATTAGCTCTGGATGGTGAAGCACTGCCGGATCATGAAGATTGTACACTTATAAACTATGGAGAGGCTGTGATTTCGGTCTTCCGTTCGAGGGATCGTTCGTGAGCGGTTCGAGGGATCGTTCATCCAAGGTTCGAGGGACTTGAAGTACGATCTACACCGACTCTTCTTCCGCTGCAACTCGGAGTTGACGATGATCCGATCTAAACCACATCTTCATAGTGTTCATGGGTGATCGTAGGGCAATTTTTTTTCCTACTATGTTTCCCAACATACTGTTACCCTATCATGCTATTGTATGTTACGATGTCTCTGTTTCAGTTTTGATCACGTGACTGGCTGATTTCTTAAATTTGTTGTTGCATAATTGAAGTATTTCATCAGAATTAGTTCATACTATTTTGTGTTGTTCTTGGTTACCCTATTTTTCTTCGAAGAATTGACTTTTTTGAAGAAATTGTTGAAATCTCCCATTCACCCACCTTTGGTAAATTAACTTGATCTTATAGGAGGTAACAGACAACATCGAATTGATGTGTGGCATCAACCCATATTGGGAAGCAACATAGTAGTACGACAGCGAGTACTGGGTGGGCCATGGCACAGATGCCCAAGTGAAAGTGCAACTAATCCTCAGGTGGTTTTGGTAATTCAAAACAACATATAGATCATTGAACTAATACCCATTCAAGATAAATATTTCAGGATGTTCAATTATTGGCATGACATGAGATAGAGATGTGGACCCCTCAAAATGCTAAGGACAAAGATTGGCAAAAGCTCAAGACTCCTCATTTCTATTTTTAGTGATCCAAGATCACATTGAGTCCATAGGAAAGCCAATGCTATTAAAAGGGGATGAGGTGTTGCTTAATGGTCTACTTGCTCAAAGTGCTTAGTGATATTGCTCCAAAACCCTCAGCCACTTTCTCCATCCAAATATGTCCAAACCCTAATTCCAATCTTGGCCCCATCGGTACTTTCTACCCGGAACCACCCAGTCCATTTGACATAGCCACTGCCAGAAACCCTAACAATTCGGTCACACCGATACGGATCTCGGTCGCACCGAGATGGCCTTGATAGCGCTCTGTGACTTGTTGCATTCACTTTGGTCTCACCGAGTTGATGTAGTCGGTCTCACCAAGTTGGCTTGACAAATTCTCTGTTACCCGTTGCACTACTTTGGTCTCACTGGGATGATGCAATCGGTGCCACCAAGATGAAGTTTGCCCTAAGCCCTAGCACATTGGTCCCACCGAGTTGTTCCAGTCAGTCCCACCGAGATTCCTAACGTTCATATTTTTGAACAGATTGGTGTCACCGAGTTTCCTAATCGGTGCCACCGAGATGAGTCAAAAGTGTGTAACAGTTGGATTTTGTGTGGATGCTATATATACCCCTCTACCCCTTCTTCCTCAAAGAGGAGAGCCATCAGAACGTGCCTACACTTCCACCATTCATTTTCTGAGAGAGAACCACCTACTCATGTGTTGAGATCAAGAGATTCCATTCCTACCATTTGAACCTTGATTCCTAGCCTTCCCCAAGTTGTTTTCCACTCAAATCCCTCTTCCACCATAGCCAAATCTGTGTGAGAGAGCTTACTGTTGGGGAGACTATCATTTGAAGCACAAGAGCAAGGACTTCATCATCAACACACCATCTATTACCTTTTGGAGAATGGTGCCTCCTAGATTGGTTAGGTGTCGCTTGGAAGCCTCCGTCGTGATGTGGAGTTGAACCAAGAAGTTTGTAAGGGCAAGGAGATCGCCTACTTCATGAAGATCTACCCGAGTGAGGCAAGTCCTTCATGGGCGATGGCCATGGTGGGATAGACAAGGTTTCTTCTTTGTGGACCCTTCGTGGGTGGAGCCCTCCGTGGACTCACGCAGCCGTTACCCTTCGTGGGTTGAAGTCCCCATCAACGTGGACGTACGATAGCACCACCTATCAGAACCACACCAAAAATCTTTGTGTCTCCATTGCGTTAGCCTTCTCCAAACCCTTCCCTTTACCTTCATATGCAATGTTTTACATTCCAGTTCTATACTCTTAGAATTGCATGTGTTGATTGCTTAACTTGTGATAATTGCTAAAATCTGCCAACAACTAAAATGGTAAAATGATAGATTTTTATTTGGTCAAGTAGTCTAATCACCCCCCTCTAGACATACTTTCATTCCTACACCAAACGACATTGTCACGAGGGTCTGATGTGGGGGAGGAACTTGTGCTCGGGTCATCACATTTATTTTCGTGCCCTCTCCCTCACGTGCCGTTGTTGGCGTCTGACGGACTTGAAATTTGGCTCACACGCGATGGCTCGGGCTCTAGGTCCGCCGAGACAACAAAGATGTTGATGGTCATGTCTGTGTGGCAGGCAAGATCGATTGCGACGATGAAGGGTGACGGGGAAGACAACGTTCAGAGTCGGGCGTAGAAGAGAGTGGGCAGAGTGCGGAAAACATGGGGTCTAGGGTGGGTCAGCCTGGGCTGTTGCAGATCAACGTGGCGAATGTCTGGAGTCCCCTTTTATTCTGCTCCTTGATTTGTGACTAGACTAAGGATTTCAGATGTCTTGCCACGCCGACCCAAAATAGAGGTCTCTCTCAGAGGCCTAAAAGTGTTCGAACAATTCGGTCGAGACATTTGAGGGTTATGTTGGGCTCTACGTTGGCCCTAAGCGATGCTTACTTCACATTTTGTTAATTCTTACTTCACTTTTTTATTCATGTTTATTCTGAAAATGTACATGCTTAGTGATATTTCCCTTTAACATCCATTCCTACGAGACTATGGTTCTGGGCCCGTGATACGTCTCCAGCACATCTATAATTTTTTATTGTTCCATGCTATTATATTATCAATCTTGGATGCTTTATATGCATTTTTGTGCTATTTTATATCATTTTTGGGAACTAACCTATTAACCCAGTGCCTAGTACCAGTTGTGGTTTTCTACTTGTTTTTGGTTTTCCAGAAAATCAGTACCAAAAAGAGTCCAAATGCTACAAAACTTTTTGACATTTTTTTCTAGACAAAAGAGACCCTAGAAGCTTCGGGAGGAGACTAGACGACAAATGAGGAGACGGCAAGGCAATAGGGCACACCCAAGGGGGTAGGGCGCGCCCCGTTACCTTGTGGGACCCATGTGGCTCCGTTTGACCTAATTCCACCTCGATAAATTCTCTAATATTGGAAAACCCCAGAGAGCCACATGAATCACTTTTTCTGCCACCGCAAGCTTCTGTTCTTCCGCGATCCCATCTGGAGGCCTTTTTCCTATTTCACCTAAGGGGAATCGATCACGAAAGGTTTCTATATCATCCTTACTACCTTCCGATGATGCATGAGTAGTTCACCATAGACCTACGGGTCCATAGCTAGTAGCTAGATGGCCTTTTCTCTCTCTTTGATCTTCAATACAATGTTCTCCCCGGTCTTCTTAGAGTTATATTCGATGTAATCTTGTTCTGTGGTGTGTATGTTGGGATCCGATGAATTGTTTGTTTATGATCAGATTATTCATTGAAGGTAATTAAGTATTTTCTGAACTTTATTATGCATGTTTATGATAGCTTTGCATTTATCTCTGATCTATCTGTTTGGTTTGGCCAACTAGATTGATTTATCTTCAGTGGGAGAGGTGCTTTCTAGTGGGTTCAATCTTGCGGTGTCCTCACCCGGTGACAGAAGGGGTAACGAGGCACGTATTGTATTGTTGCTACTAAGGATAAAACGACAAGGTTTATTCGTATTGATTGGGTTTACTTTGTCTACATTATGTCATCTTGCCTGAAGCGTTACTCTATTTTTCATGAACTTAATACCATAGATGCATGCTGGATAGCGGTCGATTGGTGGAGTAATTGTAGTAGATGCAGGCAGGAGTCGTTCTACTTGTCACGAACGTGATGCCTATATGTGTGATCATTGCCATGAATAACGTCATAACTATGCATTTTTCTATCAATTGCCCAACAGAAATTTGTTTACCCACGTATGCTATGTGTTCGAGAGAGAAGTCTCTAGTAAAATTATGGCCCCCCGGGTCTACTTTAATAATCATATTATAAAAATAAAAAACATCTTGCTGCAAATCCTTGCAAGTAACGAGTTCAAGGGGATTGACAACCCACTTGCCCGTGTTGGGTGTAAGTACTTTCTTTTGTGTGTGCAGCTGCTGTTCACAGGGTTTTGTGTGATTCTCCTATTGGTTCGATAACCTTGGTTCTCACTGCTTAACTCTATCGTACTGCCTCACCCTTTCCCTTTGGAGAAAATCCCAGTGCAGCTCACAAGTAGCAGCCCGCCACTTTACTGATAATCTACGGGCCCTTAAGTTTTCAGTTTTCCATATGAAAAATAGTGAAAGGCGAAGAGAAACAAAATTTCACTTTGGAGCCCAAGCACATGGTAGCTTGACATCTATTCCCCCTCCACTTACTCAAAAAAATATTCCCCATCCACATCCCATCCCATTGGCAGGCGTGGCTACTATAACTCGTGGCTGCTGTAGCACGAGGTAATTTGTGGCCCTTTTTTGAATTTGTGAGTAAATTTTGTAAATGGGGGTATTTTCGAAATTCAGGAAAAATTAAGAACATGGAATTTTTTGAAAATTCAAATATAAAAAAAACAAAGAAATTTTCAAAATGGAAACATTTTTTGTATTTGATAACAAATTTTAAATAATGGGAACATTTTTTAAAATTTCAGAACAATTTTTGAAAGCATATTTTTTTCAAATTTATAAAAAGCAAACATATTTTGAAATTCAAAACAAACTTTGAATTTTTGAAACATTTTATGAATTTGGGAACACGTTTTGAAAAAATAATTATATTTTGAAATTCTAAACAAATTTTGAAAACACAAACATTTTTTGAAATTGCTAAACATATTTTGAAACGCGGACAGTTTGAAAAATTGAACTAATTTTGAAAGCAAAAACTTTTTTTTAAATTCCAAACATGTTTTAAAAAAGGAAAAAGAAACATGAAAAGGAACTAAAAACTAATCCCTCCATTCCAAGTTATTGTCATGGTTTTAGTTCAAAAATTATTGTCATTGTTAATTTTGTAACAGAGGGAGTAAAAAGCCAAAAAAATAAAATAAAAACAGTCCAAGAACCTTCTACTCAAAAAAAGCAAGGTTGTGTAGCACGTTCTATTTGCTCAACTAGTTGACCCGTTGCGCCAAATGGCACAGAGACCCGCTAAAGCCATGTTGTCGATGAAAAGAGTTTCATTTTGCAAGGACATATTCGAGACTCGTAGTAAAAAGCTCATGTGTTAAACCATGCTATTTTGAAAATGTTTTATCACATTGCAAAATCTGAGTTTGAAAAAAAATGTATAACTCGTTGCGCCAAAAAATTATACTTGTATAACATGACCCATTGTGCCAAATGACACAGAGTCCCATTTAAAACCTTGTACTTGTTAAAAATATTTGCATTTTTTCAGTAACCGTGTTTGAGCAAATACATACGGTAAGAACTTAGTAAAAGTTTAATTGACTGTGTACATAAAAGGCAAGATGGCAACATCAAAGTAAAATTGTACGATAAAGCGACAACAGCCAAAAATAGTTAGCTAATAAATTGTTTGAAGGGAACTAAACATTTCAGAGACATCTCATTCTCCTCAAAAATGAGCCCAAGCTGCCATCAACAAAAATACAATTGTTTTCATACAACAACGGCAAGAGAAATGAGTAACCATGGAGGAGAGTTGCATGTAAACTTTATAGGAGGCCAATGTCAAGGAACAACATGTTGACATACTCATCCCGCTCTCGGTTCTGGTCATCAGTCTGGGTAATCAACTCCTGACAAATGCCTTCAACAACAACCATGACAGCATGCCCCTTCTTCTTTACCCTTTCATACAGGAACTCAAATAGGTTTCCCTTCCATTCAACATGGAAATCAATCTCGACCAGCAGTCAACATCTCGGCTGCTCAGAAGGGCATGAAGAGTAATGTGGCCCGTGCTCCTGCTCATACGTATGACAAGACCGGTGCCATTCACAACTGATGTTGCCATGCCGGCGTGCGTGCGGACGCCGTGGTCGAGCCATCGGCTCGAGTGGTGCGCGGCCTTGGGGTCAGTTTGGAAGTCTGAGTGGAGGCTTCGGATTTTGCTTTCATGGAAGGGTGTCGGCACTGGTCACTTGGGTGGCAGTATCGAGGGCTAGCCTTGGGGTCGGCGTGGATGTCAGGGCGGCGGCTTCAGAGGTGCTTTTTGAGTGTCGGCTTCGGTTGCTCGGGTGACGTAGTAGGCGACTCATCTGGTGCGCGGCCTTGGGGTCGGCGTGTGTGTAGCTTGCGTTTTTAAGGCAGGGCGACGACTTCAGAGATGGTTGTAGGGTGTCGACTCGGGTTGCTCGGGTTACAGGGCAGGCAGCTCACCTGGTGCGCGGCCTCGTGGTCGGCATGTGTGTTCTTTGGGGTTTGTAGGTCGAAGCAGCGGCTCCGAAAATGGTTATGGGGCGTCGACTCTGGTTGCTTGTGTGACTGTGACGGAGTAGGCAGCTCACCTGGTGCGCAGCCTCAGGGTCGGTGTGGATGTTGGAGCGGCGGCTTCAAATATGGTTAATCGGGTGACAAAAATCAGCGACTGGTCAGGGCGCGGCCTCAGGGTCAGTGTGCATTGATTATGTATCAGTTTTCGGTCAGTTTTCCTTATTAACTGGTCAGAGCTCCTACTGGTTCCTCAAAAAAATTATAGTTGAACAATAGTTCGCAACATCTCCATAATAGCTATCATCTATGGCATTTGTTTATATCAAACATGCCTAAAACATCATTTATATTGAATCCACATAACAAGTATTTATGGCAAGGAGCACCATCACATAGATTAAAGAAATAAGAGGGATTAATCAATAGTTCAACACTAAAGCACTGATCACTTCCATGGTCGTAGAAGCAAGTGGCAATGCGTCAAGTCTTTAAGGCTGTGTTCGGCAATCCTCTGCTCCTCCTCCTTCACCAGGGAGCGGAGCGTGCGGAGCAACCTATTGGCCGCTCCTCAAATTTATACTGTATGAAGCTCCGCTCTGCAAGGGAGTTACGGAGCGGAGGGATTCCCACGCAGCCTAAGTTGCCATCCACATCCTGAAGCCTTGCATTGCTCTATGGTCAGCAATGCATCATCATACACAGATTTTTGTCACAACCGATGCATGCACCAACATGCTAGTGTTTTTACCTGATAAAATAGATAGTTATACAAATTTATTTGCCAGTTGCAGATTATACCAGCGACTTATGCAATGTTTCATTAAGATCACTGTCCGACTATTTTTACCAAAAGAACCAAAACTGAATCCTGAAAACAAATATTCCTTTTCCCTGTGATACCTGAATGAGCTAGTCCATAGATTTAATATGAATTCCACATCACAAGGGTTTCTATTCAATTTTGTGAGCATGTTAAACACAACATAAATGCAATGTTTCATTAAGAGTTGCATGGGTACAAACAGAGAGAAAATAAACCATGGAAAGAAGCATGCTCGCTCTCTCAAGCATGTGATTTATAGTCCAGTAGATATCACATGACATTGGGAGGAAAACAACATAACCCAATACCCAGAATATTGAATAAGGTGTGATGGTAAAGTTAGTACAAGTATCTCCCTCTCAGAACATCCACAACATTTCACCTCTACATACTTTCTTACTAAACAATGTTTTGCCAGAATGTCATACACCTTTTCAGCACAACAATCCTTTTTTATATACAGAGCAATGTGAACATAAACTAATCTTAGTGAACTAAAAGTTATTCTCCATGCTAATAAAAGAGTCAATCAGACAGCATAGAAGAGCATATTGCCACTGTAAGCAATTTCCCCTTGTGGTGATAGCAAGAGGAATCGAACAACATATAAAGAATCTCGTTTGAAGTATATCAAAAGCCTGTGGCTTGGAAAGCGGAAACAACACAAGACACGTAAGACTTGCAGGACGTATATTTCACAAAGAACACATGCAAACCTTAGTATACAGAGATCATAGGGCTCGAAAACTCATCAATTCTTGAACTGGTTACATAATCCTGCTGTAGAATAGAACCATTATGACCTACTAAACCCAAACTGACAAATGCTCCATTTCAATACAGAACATTTCAATACAGAACAGGGTTAATGACCAGTTGTTTAAAAAATTGGAATAGAATCATGGCGCAAACATAGCTTGTATTGCCATTTACAGAACGAAGGAAATTCAAACAATATTTTAACATTAATTTATCTTCCATCCTAATGATCGCCTCATACAGCGCCACATCTACAACCTTGAGCTTTTTAAAAAATATCATACAAATATGTTAGATGGATGCAAATGCTTCTATTCTCCTTATTAATTGGTTGCATTGTGAATTTGTAAGATATACATACAACAAAGAAGCTGCTGGACGTACAGTTCAGATTGGGTGAAAAATTGGTTCCATCATCGCAGACTGATATAAGGATTAAAAACAGATTAAAGAACCAGATGATGATATTTTGTTTGGCATGGAGAGAAGTGAACACACTTGTCAATGCTTTATTGCTAAGTTGAATTTACAAAATGGGCGACATAATCAACCAACTGATCGATATTGTAGCTGATATGCCCTTGCTCGGGCTGGAGCTTTCTTTGAAGAAAGGAAAGCCCACAGAATGAAAACGGGGTCACTAACTTGACGATCTTCCCCTCCAATTTGTTTTGGCTGAGGGATTACCTTAATATATGATGCTGCAGTACACCTATTTTTCTAAATGAAATTAAGCCTACCACTTCCTGCTCTCAGATTTCAGTTCATTTCTAAACTCTGCATTCTACTTATAAAAGCACATCTAATATTCTACTATATATCCTAGATTATTGTTACCTTACTAAGCTCTTAATTATTATTAGTTTATAATGGAAATAAAGTACCCTAATGCATCCCCTATTAAATGACATTAAAAACTGCAGTGTGCGTGTGTATTGATATGTTTACCCACATGTTGTGAAGCATGGAACATGACAAGAGAAATGCAAAGGATGCCCAGCGGAACTCTTGCTCCATGGCCTTATTTCTACTTTGGTTGCAGACTTGGAGTCCCAATTAGCTAAACCTTTTGTACATCATGATTTCATAAATAAGTTGAACATCATTTTAACATACTAATGAACACTACCTGGGCACTATTCAAATCTAGAGTCAAAACAGAAGGCGCTAATCAATTCCTAGGATTGACAAATGTAAACCAGCGACAAAAGTGAAGAGTGCTACATCTCAAACTTGCTGATGTCTGCTACACTGAATTCAATATAGAAAGTACCAACAAAATGGCAGTATCCTCTCACATAATTCAGACAACATGTATAGGATAATGTAGCAGTACATGTGTGTGAACAGAAACCAAGTTCAATATGGAAAGTACCAACAAAATGGCAGTAAAAGGTTTTTCAGTTTTATGTTTAGTAGCACAGGCAGCAAGTAGAACAATCCATTTTTCAGTTCAGGGAAATTCAAGACAATTTAGAAATGCCTAATTATTTTATATCCAATACAGAAGAATTGGCAGATTATCCTCAAACTGCATTCTTATAGTTATAATATAATAAAGGCTATACAGTGCAGAGAAATAGGCATGCTAATTGATAAGTTTGGTAACCAAGCATAAAAGAAGCTCGCTACAAAAATATAGGCCATAGGAATGAAAATAGAAAAACCAGTTAACCTGTGGTAGAAAAGACAGCGTTGACTTTAGAAGTGATGACTACAACCAGTGACACAGATTATATGTTGGATAGTAAACATGAAATAAAAACAAAACCTGAGAATAAAAGCGATGCTTCTATACTTAACTTTAAAGAAAACACAGTTATAGATGAAAAAGCTCAACATTCAACGAAGATTGCCGATTCTATACCTCAGATGTACCGGAAGCTGTTTCCATTTTACTCTGCTCATGTTTCTATGAAAAATTCATATGGCTCTGAAAAGAAAAATAGCAACGTTAAATGAATATTTTGGAAGTTTATCATACGAATCATGTCAATAGGGACCTTTAAAAGATTCTAAGCTTGCAATAATCTTTCAGCCCAAAATCACTATCTGGCTGCAAATAAGCATGAACATAGAAAGCGGCAGTCAGTTAGGTACCTGAAACGGCAAGCTTCCCAAGAAGTTTCTGGCATACTGATAAGCACAAACACCTAGTAAGCGGTAGTCAGTTAGGCACCTGAATAAGATCAAGCTTCACAAGAAGTTTCCGTTGTGCAAAATGTCTCTGAGCATCACACAATTATGTGTAAAGCATCTTCTGATCCTGCAATCAACAATGTGAGCTTATTCCGTAGATTGCATCAAAACCTTTCTCGGTGATTAATAGGCTGGACAGAGCAATTGCCAAAGGTAGTACTTACGCATAAAAAAAATAAATGAAGGAAAACGACATGAATTTCTTCAGCCTGAGCAAACATCGCAAACAAATTCCAATAACACAGAGGAGTAAATGGTCCACATGGGAGCTTCATTAGGCAAGCAACCTAGCTAAGAAATATTTATTGCATCCCTACTATGTGGTCGTACATGAAGCATCAAGAACACACATGCAAAAGGCTAGTTCTAACTGAATTTCGCTTTCAGTTGGCATTTTCTCAAACAGTCAAGTGCACCTATTAGTATTTGGCTATCAAAAATATGAACACCCAAACATACCTGATGGAATTCATATTCGCGCAAAAGGGGTACGCCAAGCTCCGTGATGCAAGCATGGAGGCGGTCGTCGCTTCCATACAACCTGGGGTACCTCTCGATGCACACGTCGAGTGTCGCGCGAGCACAGCGCGAGGGGGGAGCTGAGCGCGATGCATCCGCCTCCGAACGCCATGCCGTGGATGAAATAGTTGTTGACCGAGTGGCTCTCCGATGAGGCCCCGACGTACACCATCTCCCTCCAGTCGTACTTCCCGAGCACGCCACCAGGCTGTCCGGGGACAACACGGTGTCGTCGTCCACGAGCACCACCCACCGCGCGCCCCCACCTCCCACAAGCCGCACGGCCTCGGCAGCGGTGCGCGTGATCCGGAGCCCAGAAGGGTGGCCCATCGGGTTGGTGTACCGGAAGCGCAAGGTTTCCTCGGACACCCGAATCGGCGGAAGCTAGTCCTCCCCGGCAGCGCTGGGCCCCGGCGCGCCGGGCGCGCTAGATTCGAGCCAGACGTGGCCGTGCATGGAGGCGGGATCCCACCAGAGGCGGACATACTCGCGGCGGCACGGCCAGAGGTGCGCCGAGCCCGCGATCCTGAAGATGATGCGAGCGAGCGAGAGCGGGGAGGACGCGTCGCCGGCTGCGCACCATCTTCAGTCGTCAGGACCTCACCTTCCCTACAGATCCATGACGATGTTGCTCCTTCCCTATCGCCGGCCTCTCCGCCACCCCATGAGGCGTCCGCCGCCCGGGTCTCCGGCCTCTCTGCTCCAGCCCACACCGCTGGCCTCTTGGCCCTCCCCTGCTCTCTCACATCCGACGCCTTGCCTCCTCTCCTCTTCCTCTCTTTCTCCCTCCTCCCCTTCTCTCTCTCTCTCTCCCTCTCATCTTCTCTCTCCTGCGCGCCGCCGCTGTCGTCCTTTGCCTGGAAGGCGGCGCCGTAGCGGCGATCCGGGAAGGAGGAGGGGGCGGAAGGGAGGAACGGTGCAGCGACTGTGAGAGGGAGGAGGAGGAGGCACCGCGTGAGGAGTGGGTGTGGATCGAGGGTGCGGTTATGTCCAATCCCTCTCCACATGCATGTGCCCACCCCTCTGCAGCTGCCGCAGGACACAACAACTCCCCACGACACACGATGCGGGCACCGCGTGAGGAGCGCTGCGGCAGGAGCAGTTGACCATGAAGATACAGCCACCCCAGCCGACGAGTGGGACCAGGATCAGCATAGGCCCACCCATCATAGGCAAAGCACAGAAGCTGGTGCAGAAACCAGGTACATACACGTCGGCCAACCCCTTCGCTGTTCGCCCACAACGCACGGCGCGGTCTGCGCACATCGAGCCACGCGACGCAACGGGACGAGCGAGCCAAGCCCAGCCAGCGCTACCGACGAGCGGGCCCAGCATCACCATGAGCCCACCTGGCAGGGAGAGCAGGCCACGCTAGGCGGGTACGAAACCCGTCGCCCAACCCACGCGGCCGCCCAGCACGGTCAGCACGGAAACAGGACACGCAACGCTCGCCGAATGGCCACCCGAAATTTTCAAACCCAGCCAACCAGAAACCATGCCGAGCCCACCAGTCATCTGCTTCGACGAAAAAACAGGCAGTTAAAACAGGCGGTGAAAATCAAACGGCCTGCACATGCACGTTGACCTGACCAGGCTCAATCCGACGACCACGCGCGGCGCAAAAACGAGGAGGCCTCAGGAGAGCGGGTCAGCTAGGATCCTTATATGTTAAAATGGGCCGACCTATCTCGTTCACGCATGTGCATGTGTGAATCCGCGACTATTTGTCAAATGCGGCAAATAGGATTTGCCACTTTTCTCTGACTTGCGTAAGGTCTGATTTAAAATTATATTGCTTCATTATACCTAGAAAAATTTTCATGGCAAATCCCACCCAATTAAAGGAGATCTCCCACGAACGAGCGGTTCGCTCCTGTAACCGGTCCAGAGGGCGATCAGGAGGCGATCCCTTTGCATGCAACTTCGCCGACCAAGCCGTTGCTCGTTGGTCCCTTCATGAAGGTGATGGCGCCGTGTCGGAATAATCTGCCTCTGCTCTTCCTCCATCTCGTCGTCGCTTCAACCGGTGACGTCGGGGGGCAGGTGGCCCGGTCGTCTCGCCGATCTCTGGATCCGGCTAGATTCGTGTCTGGTGGTCGGCCGTCGACACTCTCGCGGGTGACGGTCGTGTCGGCTGTTGTAGTTGTGTTTGCTGTCTTGCAGTTGGGTGTGTGGATGACGGCAGACGGTGACGTTCCTCTTCTTCGATTACATTGGATGAAGTTAACGGCGTCAAGATATGGTGACCACGGGAAAGATCCCCGGTCTCGTCACTTGCGGCGGCCCGGTTCATCGGCTCGAAAAACATCTTTGTATGTGGTGGTGCTCTCCCGGATCTCGGTATGACGGTTGTTCTTCTCTTTTTCCGGAGTTGCCATGGTGACGGCAGAGGACGTTTATGAACTATGTTTCGGCGAGGTACAAGTTTCTGCAAGGGTGAAATAGTAATTTTACTTCTTACGTAATGCTTTGTGCGAAGTTGCTTGACCAGCATGTTTCTCTCTTATGACGACCATATGTGTAATCTTTGTGAACAGATTGTCTAATGAAATATGTGGTTGTTTAAGAAAAAAGGGAATTTGCCATGGCACCCAAACTCGCATCTGCGTACCAGCGCCAAACGCTAAAGATTCGGCCTGGTGACAAGTGTGCATGTAGCGCTTCCTGCTGTAGTTGGCAGATATTTTTTCTGGGCGGTTTTTTCAGCAGGATTTATTTATTGTTGGTCGGTTTTCTACTAAAATACTTTCAAAAATTTATAGAATGTTCAAAAATTTCGAAAAATCTTAATGAGAAATAACTATTAATGAATACAAAAATATCTGTGAATTTTAACATAAATTCATAATTATACGAAAAGTTCATGAATTTCAAAAAATATTTGCAAATTTTCCAAATATTCTGAATTATAAAATTGTTCTTAAATTTGAGACATGTTCGGGAGTTAAGAAAATTTTCATGAATTTCTTTCTGCAAAAACACAAAAAAAAGTAGAAAGAAAAACAGGAAAAAAGGAAAAGGAAATAACAAAACTAAAGAAAACTAACGGAAAGAAACATAGGAAAAAGTAAAACCTGTTAGGGGAAGGTTAACCTTATCAAAACCTGTGGGAGAAAGACATGGAAAAAAACCCACAAATGGGTTGGCTCATTTAGCCTTGTTGGCGCTCCAGCTGTGTCCATTTGCGGGGGAGTGATATGCCTCGCTTTTTTTAGGGGCATCACCAAGTTTTGTTGCTCAAATTCCACACTAGGTGGGATACAAAGGGGATCATGGTTGGGGAACGTAGTAATTTCAAAAAATTTCCTACGCACACGCAAGATCATGGTGATGCATAGCAACGAGAGGGGAGAGTGTTGTCTACGTACCCTCGTAGACCGAAGCGAAAGCGATCACAACGTAGAGGAAGTAGTCGTACGTTCTCCTCGCGATCCAACCGATCCCAGCGCCGTTACTCCGGCGCCTCCAGTTCTTGGCACACGTTCAGCTCGGTGACGCTCCTCAGTTCGATCCAAAGAAAGCTCCGGGAGAGAGAGTTCCACAAGACGACGGCGTGGTGACGATCTTGATGTTCTACTGACGCAGGCTTCGCCTAAGCACCGCTACGATATGACCGAGGTGGAATATGGTGGAGGGGGCACCGACACGGCTAAGAGATCCAAGAGATCAATTGTTGTGTCTTTGGTGCTAGCCCCGCCTCTATTTATATGTTGAGCCCGGTCGAAACTTGGAGCAAAAGCCTCCTCAAAGTCGGTTTTGCCCGAAAGGCAAGAGTCCCACTGGACTCTAGGACCAAACGCCACAATCCTTGGCGTCTGCCCGAACGCCATGGGCCTCGGCGTCTGGCCCAGGCCGACGCCAGGTCTCCGGCGTTTGGCCCCCGCCTCATAAAACTCCTTTTGACCGACCTAAAGCCTCATGGGCTTGACCCCTTGGCCTAAACATATCATCCAATATATGAATCTTTACGTCTCGACCATTTCGAGACTCCTCGTCATGTCCCCGATCTCATCCGGACTCGAACTCCTTCGGTACATCAAAATACACAAAACTCATAATATAACCGTCCATCGAAACCTTAAGCGTGCGGACCCTACGGTTCGAGAACAATGTAGACATGACCGAGACATCGTCTCCGGTCAATAACCAATAGCGGGACACGGATGCCCATATTGGCTCCTACATATTCTACGAAGATCTTTATCGGTCGACCGCGCATAACAACATACGTTGTTCCCTTTGTCATCGGTATGTTACTTGCCCGAGATTCGATCGTCGGTATCCAATACCTAGTTCAATCTCAAGCATCTTGGCAAGTCTCTTTACTCGTTCCGTAATACATCATCTCACAGCTAACTCATTAGTTGTAATGCTTGCAAGGCTTAGTGATGTGTATTACCGAGAGGGCCAGAGATACCTCTCCGAGCAATCGGAGTGACAAATCCTAATCTCGAAATACGCCAACCCAACATCCGCCTTTGGAGACACCTGTAGTACTCCTTTATAATCACCCGATTACGTTGTGACGTTTGGTAGTACCAAAGTGTTCCTCCGTAAACGGAGTTGCATATTCTCATAGTTATAGGAACATGCATAAGTCATGGATAAAAGCAATAGCAACATACTATAAGCTAATGGAATGGGTCATGTCAATCAGATCATTCAACCAATGATGTGACCTTGTTAATCAAATGACAACTCCTTTGTCTATGGTTAGGAAACATAACCATCTTTGATTAACAAGCTAGTCTAGTAGAGGCATACTAGTGACACTCTGCTTGTCTATATATTCACACATGTATTATGTTTCCTGTTAATACAATTCTAGCATGAATAATAAACATTTATCATGATATAAGGAAATAAATAATAACTTTATTATTGCCTCTAGGGCATATTTCCTTCAGTCTCCCACTTGCACTAGAGTCAATAATCTAGATCACATCACCATGTGATTAACATCGATAGTTCACATCATCATGTGATCAACACCCATAGTTCACATCGCCATGTGACCAACACCCAAAGGGTTTACTAGATTCAGTAATCTAGTTCACATCGCTATGTGATTAACACCCAAAGAGTACTAAGGTGTGATCATGTTTTGCTTGTGAGAGAATCTTAGTCAACGGGTCTTTCATATTCAGATCCGTTATGTATTTTGCAATTTTCTATGTCTACAATGCTCGCACGGAGCTACTCTAGCTAATTGCTCCCACTTTCAATATGTATCTAGATCGAGACTTAGAGTCATCCGGATCGATTGTCAAAACTTGCATCGACGTAACCCTTTACGCCAGACCTTTTGTCACTTCCATAATCAAGAAACATATCCTTATTCCACTAAGGATAATTTTGACCCTGTCGATGATCTACTCCTAGATCACTATTGTACTCCTTGCCAAACTCAAAGGTAGGGTATACAATAGATCCGGTACACAAAGATGGCATACTTTATAGAACCTATGGCCAAGGCATAGGGAATGACTTTCATTCTCTTTCTATCTTCTGCCGTGGTCGGGTTTTGAGTCTTACTCAATTTCACACCTTGTAACACAGGCAAGAACTCTTTCTTTGACTGTTCCATTTTGAACTACTTCAAAATCTTGTCAAGGTATGTACTCATTGAAAAAACTTATCAAGCGTCTTGATCTATCTCTATAGATCTTGATGCTCAATATGTAAGCAGCTTCACCGAGGTCTTTCTTTGAAAAACTCCTTTCAAACACTCCTTTATGCTTTGCGTAATAATTCTACATTATTTTCGATCTACAATATGTCATTCACATATACTTATCGTAAATCTTTGTAGTGCTCCCACTCACTTTCTAGTAATTACAGGCTTCACCGCAAGTGCAGATAAAACTATATGCTATGATCAACTTATCAAAGCATGTATTCCAACTCTGAGATGCTTGCACCAGTCCATAGATGGATCATCGAGCTTGCATATTTTGTTAGCTCCTTTAGGATTGACAAAACCTTCTGGTTGCATCATATACAACTCTTCTTTAATAAATCCATTAAAGAATGTAGTTTTGACATCCATTTGCCAGATTTCATAAAATGTGGCAATTGCTAACATGATTCGGGCAGACTTAAGCATCGCTACAGTTGAGAAAATCTCATTGTAGTCAACACCTTGAACTTGTCGAAAACCTTTTTGTGACAAGTCGAGCTTTGTAGATAGTAACAGTACTATCAGTGTCTGTCTTCCTCTTGAAGATCCATTTATTTAACATGGCTTGTCGATCATCGAGCAAGTCAATCAAAGTCCATACTTTTGTTCTCATACATGGATCATATCTCAGATTTTATGGCCTCAAGCCATTTCGCGAATCTGGGCTCATCATCGCTTCCTCATAGTTCGTAGGTTCATCATGGTCTAGTAACATGACTTCCGTAATGGGATTACCGTACCACTCACAGTGCGGATCTCACTCTGGTTGACCTCTGAGGTTCGGTAGTAACTTGATCCGAAGTTACATGATCATCATCATTAGCTTCCTCACTAATTGGTGTAGTAGTCACGAGGAACTGATTTCTGTGATAAACTACTTTCCAATAAGGGAGAAGGTACAATTACCTCATCAAGTTCTACTTTCCTCCCACTCACTTCTTTCGGAAGAAACTCCTTCTCTAGAAAGGATCCATTCTTGGCAACGAATGTCTTGACTTTCGGATCTGTGATAGAAGGTGTACCCAACATTTTGGGTATCCTATGAAGACGCATTTCTCCGTTTTGGGTTCGAGCTTTTCTGGTTGAAACTTTTTCACATAAGCATCGCACCTCCAAACTTCAAGAAACAACAACTTTGGTTTCTTGCCAAACCACAGATTCATACGGTGTCGTCTCAACGGATTGAGATGGTGCCCTTTTTAACGTGAATGCATTTGTCTCTAATGCATAGCCCCAAAACTATAACGGTAAATCGGTAAGAAACATCATAGTTGCACTATATCCAATAAAGTACGATTATGATGTTCGGACACACCATTATGCTTTGTGGTGTTCCAGTGGCATGAATTTGTGAAACTATTTCACATTGTTTTAATTGAAGACCAAACTCGTAACTCAAATATTTTACCTCTGCGATCATATCGTAGAAACTTTTATTTTCTTGTTACGATGATTCTCCACTTCACTCTGAAATTCTTTGAGCTTTTCAAATGTTTCAGACTTATGTTTCATCAAGTAGATATACCCATATCTGCTCAAAAACATCTGTGAAAGTCAGAAAATAACGATACTTGCCACGAGCATCAACACTCATTGGATCGCATACATCGGTATGTATTATTTCCAATAAGTCAGTAGCTTGTTCCATTGTTCCGGAGAACGGAGTTTTAGTCATCTTGCCCAAATGGCACGGTTCGCAAGCATCAAATGATTCATAATCAAGTGATTCCAAAAGTCCATCAAGCATGGAGTTTTCTTCATGCGCTTTACACCAATATGACCTAAACGGCGATTGCCACAAATAAGTTGCACTATCATTGTTAACTTTGCATCTTTTGGTTTCAATATTATGAATATGTGTATCACTACTATCGAGATCCAACAAATCATTTTTGTTGGTGTGTAACCATATAAGGTTTTATTCATGTAAACAGAACAACAATTTATTCTCTTACTTAAATGAATAACCGTATTGCAATAAACATGATCAAATCATATTCATGCTCAACACCAAATAACACTTATTTAGGTTCCGCACTAATCCGAAAGTATAGGGAGTGCGATGATGATCATATCAATCTTGGAACCACTTCCAACTCTCATCGTCACTTCACCCTTAACTAGTCTCTCGTTCATTCTGCAACTCCCTTTTTAGTTACTAATCTTAGCAACCGAACCGGTATCAAATACCGAGGGGTTCATGCGAACACTAGTAAAATACACATCAATAATCTGTATATCAAATATACCTTTGTTCACTTTGCCATCCTTCTTATCCGCCAAATACTTGGGGTAGTTCCGCTTCTAGTGACCAGTTCCATTGCCTTAAAAGCACTTAGTCTCGTGCTTAGGTCCGGACTTGGGTTTCTTCACTCGAGCAGCAACTTGCTTGCCGTTCTTCTTGAAGTTCCCCTTCTTCCCTTTGCCCTTTTCCTTGAGACTAGTGGTCTTGTCAATCATCAACACTTGATGCTCTTTCTTGATTTCTACCTTCGTCGATTTCAACATCACGAAGAGCTCGGGAATCGTTTCGTCATCCCTTGCATACTATAGTTCATCACGAAGTTCTAGTAACTTAGTGTTGGTGACTAGAGAATTACATCAATCACTATCTTATCTGGAAGATTAACTCCCACTTGATTCAAGCGATTGAAGTACCCTGCATAATCTGAGATCTTGCTCACTAGTTGAGAGATTCTCTTCCATCTTTTAGATATAGAACTTGTTGGAGATTTCATATCTCTCAACTCGGGTATTTGCTTGAAATATTAACTTAAATTCCTGGAACATCTCATATGGTCCATGACGTTCAAAACGTCTTTGAAGTCCCGATTCTAAGCTGTTAAGTATGGTGCACTAAACTATCAAGTAGTCATCATATTGAGCTAGCCAAACTTTCATAACGTCTACATTTGCTCCTGCAATAGGTCCATCACCTAGCGGTGCATTAAGGACATAATTCTTACGTGCAGCAATGAGGATAAACCTCGGATCACGGATCCAATCCGCATCATTGCTACTAACATTTTTCAATACAATTTTCTCTAGGAACACATATAAAAACATAGGGAAGCAACAACGCGAGCTATTGATCTACAACATAATTTGCAAAATACTACCAGGACTAAGTTCATGATAAATTAAAGTTCAATTAATCATATTACTTAAGAACTCCCACTTAGACAGACATCTCTCTAGTCATCTAAGTGATCACGTGATCCAAATAAACTAAACCATAACCGATCATCACGTGAGATGGAGTAGTTTTCAATGGTGAACATCTTATGTTGATCATATCTACTATATGATTCACGCCGACCTTCGGTCTCCGTGTTCCGAGGCCATATCTGCATATGCTAGGCTCGTCAAGTATAACTGAGTATTCTGCGTGTGCAAAAGCGGCTTGCACCCGTTGTAGATGGACGTGAAGCTTATCACACCCGATCATCACGTGGTGTCTCGACACGACGAACTTTGGCAACGGTGCATACTCGGGAGAACACTACTTGATAATTTTAGTGAGAGATCATCTTAAAATGCTACCGTCAATCAAAGCAAAATAAGATGCATAAAGGATAAACATCACATGCAATCAATATAAGTGATATGATATGGCCATCATCATCTTGTGCTTGTGATCTCCATCTCCGAAGCACCGTCGTGATCACCATCATCACCGGTAGCGACACCTTGATCTCCATCGTAGCATCGTTGTCGTTTCGCCATCTATTGCTTCTACGACTATCGCTACCGCTTAGTGATAAAGTAAAGCAATTACAGGCGTTTGCATTTCATACAATAAGCGACAACCATATGGCTCCAGCCGATTGCCGATAACTTCGGTTACAAAACATGATCATCTCATACAATAAAATATAGCATCACGTCTTGACCATATCACATCACAACATGCCCTGCAAAAACAAGTTAGACGTCCTCTACTTTGTTATTGCAAATTTTACGTGGCTGCTACGGGCTTAAGCAAGAACCAATCTCACCTACGCATCAAGACCACAACGATACTTCGTCAAATAGACTCCGTTTAACCTTCTCAAGGACCGGCGTAGCCACACTCAGTTCAACTAAAGTGAGAGAGGCAGACACCCGCCAGCCACCTTTAAGCACGAGTGCTCGTAGCGGTGAAACCAGTCTCGGCGTAAGCGTCTGGCGTAATGTCGGTCGGGCCGCTTCATCTCACAATACCGCTGAACTAAAGTATGACATGCTTTGGTAGGCGGTATGACTTGTATCGCCCACAACTCACTTGTGTTCTACTCGTGCAAAACATCAACGCATAAAACCAGGCTCGGATGCCTTTGTTGGGGAACGTAGTAATTTCAAAAATTTCCCTACGCACACGCAAGATCATGGTGATGCATAGCAACGAGAGGAGAGTGTTGTCTACGTACCCTCGTGAGACCGGCGGAAGCGATCACAACGTAGAGGAAGTAGTCGACGTTCTCCTCGCGATCCAACCGATCCAGTAGCCGTTACTCCGGCGCCTCGAGTTCTTGGCACACGTTCAGCTCGGTGACGCTCCTCGAGCTCCGATCCGGCCAAAGCTCCGGAGAGAGAGTTCCGTCGGCCTGACGGCGTGGTGACGATCTTGATGTTCTACCGACGCAGGCTTCGCCTAAGCACCGCTTCTGATATGACCGAGGTGGAATATGGTGGAGGGGGCACCGCACACGGCTAAGAGATCCAAGAGATCAATTGTTGTGTCTTTGGTGCTAGCCCTGCCCCTCTATTTATATGTTGAGCCGGGGTCGAACTTGGAGCAAAAGCCTCCTCAAAGTCGGTTTTTGCCGAAAGGCAAGAGTCCCACTCGGACTCCGGGACCAAACGCCACAATCCTTGGCGTCTGCCCAGACGCCATGGGCCTCGGCGTCGCCCAGGCGACGCCAGGTCTCCGACGTTTGGCCCCCAACCTCCATAAAACTCCTTTTGCACCGACCTAAAGCCTCATGGGCTTGACCCCTTAGCCTAAACATATCATCCAATATATGAATCTTTACGTCTCGACCATTTCGAGACTCCTCGTCATGTCCCCGATCTCATCCGGACTCCGAACTCCTTCGGTACATCAAAATACACAAAACTCATAATATAACCGTCATCGAAACCTTAAGCGTGCGGACCCTACGGTTCGAGAACAATGTAGACATGACCGAGACACGTCTCCGGTCAATAACCAATAGCGGGACCTGGATGCCCATATTGGCTCCTACATATTCTACGAAGATCTTTATCGGTCGGACCGCATAACAACATACGTTGTTCCCTTTGTCATCGGTATGTTACTTGCCCGAGATTCGATCGTCGGTATCCAATACCTAGTTCAATCTCGTTACTGGCAAGTCTCTTTACTCGTTCCGTAATACAACATCTCACAGCTAACTCATTAGTTGTAATGCTTGCAAGGCTTAGTGATGTGTATTACCGAGAGGGCCCAGAGATACCTCTCCGACAATCGGAGTGACAAATCCTAATCTCGAAATACGCCAACCCAACGTCTGCCTTTGGAGACACCTGTAGTACTCCTTTATAATCACCCAATTACGTTGTGAAGTTTGGTAGTACCCAAAGTGTTCCTCCGGTAAACGGGAGTTGCATATTCTCATAGTTATAGGAACATGCATAAGTCATGGATAAAAGCAATAGCAACATACTAAATGATCGGGTGCTAAGCTAATGGAATGGGTCATGTCAATCAGATCATTCAACCAATGATGTGACCTTGTTAATCAAATGACAACTCCTTTGTCTATGGTTAGGAAACATAACCATCTTTGATTAACAAGCTAGTCTAGTAGAGGCATACTAGTGACACTCTGTTTGTCTATATATTCACACATGTATTATGTTTCCTGTTAATACAATTCTAGCATGAATAATAAACATTTATCATGATATAAGGAAATAAATAATAACTTTATTATTGCCTCTAGGGCATATTTCCTTCAATCATAGGGGTGGATCAACCAAACATGTCATCCCCGATTAAGAGAATAAGGAAACTTGGCTAACCTATCCGCATTTGAGCTCTTCCTTCACAAGTAAAGATATAATTGGACAATAAAGCCCTACTCTTAACCTCACTAATAATGTTACTGTAAGATGTATTACTTCATCTATGAATGTCATTGACAATATTCTTCGCATCCGAGGCTACAATGAAGCTATGCAACATGAGATCCTTCGCCGGGAATAACGCCTCTCTGCACGCTATGGCCTCCAAAGTCGCCACATCGTTGATCCCATGAATCATCAAGGATGAGCTGCATATATAATTCCCTTCCTTGTCACGGCAAACAGCTGCTGCTACTCCACCAATATGATTCCGAGCAATACTCGCATCAACATATATTTTAGCAAACCCATGCGGAGGTGCTTTGGGACACACCATGGTTCTGCCGGTTGTCGCAGGAACTTTAGGTGTCTTCCGCGGGATGATGTCAAGTGCTTCAATGAATCTGCATATAAAGAGATGGGTGGCCGAGGGACTTTGGAAGACTTCTTCATGTATCGCTTTGTACGGGGCGCATCGTGTGCCCACCACAAGTGCACCCTTTCGACGCTTTTATTGGGCCGACCCAAGGACCTTTCATTTATTTCATCTTCTTTGCTTCTTCATTTGTCCATATTTTTTTCCTTTTGTTTGTGTTTTGAAAATATTTTAAGTACATATACATCAAAAAATAATTTAGTTTTTTTAAATCATTGACCACATATTGGAAAAGAATGTTAACATAGTGTAGAATTTTGTTCGCGAGTAAAAGTATTTTTAAACTAAATAAATTGTTGTTGATATTTGAAAAATGTTCACATGTTTCAGAAAATTTTCATTGCATTTTTTTAAAATATTTATGCAGTGTAAATAAATTACATGATTTAAAAAAATCATGTACCATTCAAAGAATGTACGTGACATTTAAGAACAAATGTCCATGCATTTTCAAAAATTTGTTCATGATATTTTTAGAAACTGTTTATGCAGTGTAAAAAAATACTTATTGGTTTAAAGAATTGTTTCATTTCATTCAGAAAATGTTCAACGCGTATTTCAAAGAGGTTTAACACGTATTCAGAAAAATTTCAAACAATGTATTGATAAAATGTTTATCATGTCTTTGAAATTTTTTGAACATGGAACCAAAAAATGTTCCAGATTTATATGGAAATGAACAAAGTGAATTGTAAAAAGTAGATTGCATCGAGTGACATTTTGAAAAAAAATCTTAGAAAAATGTAAAAATGTGCGCTTAGTTTAAAAAATGTTTCTTCTCATTCAATAAAAAACCCTTAAACATGTGTTTGAAAATATATTATACATATATTCAGATCATGTATTTGAGAATATTCATCATGTATTTAATAAGGTGTGTCAAAAATATGCATTGAGAAAAGTACACAGGTATATGAAAAAAAGGAAAAAAAATCCAAACAAAAAAATTAAAACACATAAAAAGCACAGAGAAGCACCTAAAAGAGGCGCAAAGAAAAATAAAAGAAAACCAAAGAAACAGGCCAAATACAAAATATCAAACTTTTGTTACTGGCCCGGCCCATTCATGGAGTGGTATAAACAAGCCAGTGCTACATCTCGCATTAGGCCACATATAACCCTGGCGCGAGAGCTATATCTCGTTTATAGCAAAATGGAAGCAGGTCTCACCAGAAGGATTTTCTGCATACTACATACTGGGCCACCGCATATTTGTTGTTGCTTCGATGGCTTGCTGTTCGCTTCGGGTTTTCTAAATTTTTTATTATGTTTTTTTTATTTTCACCGGTACTTATTCTTTTCTTCGTATATTGTCGGATTTCTTTATTTTATAACCTACTTTATTTATTTTTTATTTTTTCCTTTGTTACACGTAGGTTTTCTTTGATTTTTTTCTTGTTTTTCTTTGGTTTTATTTGATTTTATATCAGTTTAAATCGGTTTTCTTTTCAACACATGTCTATTTTTTTCTGTGCACAATATACATATTTAATGTGCGCCTGAAGCATTTTTTAATACATGTTGATTTTTTTAAAAAAATTCACGATTTACTTTTTTCTTTTGATAGATGCTTGAACACTTTTTTGAATAGATAGTAAAAAAATTTATGAATACATGTTGAAATGTTTTGTAATGGTAAAATAATTTGTAACCATGCAGGCTTTTTTAAATATTTGAATAAACATTTTAGTAAATGTCACAAACATTTTTCTGAAATTTCTTCTTTTTTTGTATATTTGCAGTGTTCTTTGTTTTATCACCTGTTTTCTTTGAATTTTCTTCTTTGTTCTACTTTGGCCTTAATTGTTCTTGTTTTTGTTCCCTTTTTTTATCGGTTCTCATTGGTTTTCTTTTTTAACACATGTATACTCATTTTTAGTGCACAATATACATATTTCGTGTATATGTGAAACATTTTTTTTAATAAATGCTCATCTTTTTCCAAATTTATGATGTGCATTTTTTTTCAATACAGGTTTGAACACTTCTTTTAATACATGGTCAACATTTTTTAAAATACATGTGAAACATTCTTTAATGGTAAAAAACATTTTGAAAACCATGCAACATTTTTTTGGCATTCGTATAAACATTTTGGTAAATGTCACAAACACCTTTTTGAAAATCTTTCTTTGTTTTCCTCGTACATTTTGGTGTTCTTTGTTTCACAAACTGTTTCCTTTGGTTTTTTTCTTCATTAAACTCCGGTTTTCTTTGTTTTTTTCTCAGTTTTGTTTGTTTTTTTTGGGTATCCCTTTTTTTTCTGATAGGTTTTCATAAGTTTTATTTTTTTAACACATGTCTTCTTTTTTCAGTGTACAATAGACATATTTGGCATACACGGGAAACTTTTTTTGATACACGTTGAGTTTTTGTACATTTTTTTTCAATACATGTTTGAACACTTTTCTGAATACATGGTAAACATATTTTTCAATTACAGGCTGAAACTGTTTTAATGGTAACAAACATTTTTAAACTATGTAAACATTTTTTAAATTTGTATAAACGTTTTGGTAAATGTGAACAAACATTCAAACATTTCTTGAAAATTTTACATTCAATGTTTTCATGTTATGAAACATTTTTATACAAAAAACGATATTTGCATACATTCTACACACATTTTAAAAATAGATGCATTTTTTTGAAAGCAGGAACACTTTTTCATTGCCACGAACATTATAATTGAAAGCTTTTAACATTTCTTTAATTGCGCTAATATTTTTTATAACATGTTATCATTTTCAGATTCATGGAATTGATTTTTTGAGTAAATTATGTTGTTAAATTTATTTATTTAAAATAACAAAGAATAAAAATAGCGTGATGACCCATGTCCCTACTGGGACGAAATTAGTGGGCGAGGCAGCCGTCTGCCTCACTATAAGCGAGACATACGCGTGCCTAGCCCTCTGGTGCATTTGCGGTGTCTCCAACGCGTGTTGCGCTAAATTCTTAGTGGATCAATTCTCTCTGGACTTAAAATCCAGCCCATCTGTTGGGGGGTTGAAAAGGATAATTGATGACTGGACAAGGACCATGGCCCGTTGTCTTCTCCACCTGCTTCACCTCCAACACACACAAAAAAACTCTTCTACTAAAGAAAAATCTCCAAAGAAAAAACTCTAAGAAAACAAACCCTCCATACCCTACGTCGACGGAGGATGCTTAGCTTCGTACACAACACGAGCGAACGGTTGTACTACAAGGCTAGTACACGTAGCTTATGGTGCCTCTCCTTCGAAGCACTTTTTTTATTTCTGCTCTCGGCCCTCTGTTACAGAAATCTTCCTGCATTCTTTTGTGCGCGGCTTTGTGTAAACGTGCATCACATTGTGTGATATATGTGGTGAAAGCTGCCACTGAAAAAAAAACTGTGGTGAAAGCTGATGCCTTTTCGCCATTACCTTAAAACGCGCGTGCATCTTTTGAGCCGACACAACTCACAAGTCACAACTGGCGAGTGGCGACTTTAACAACCAATGGCAGGTTTCCTCGCAAAAAAAAAAAACCAATGGCAGGTTGCGCCGATGATTTAGATTCTGGGAACCTAATCATTTTGACCCACGCCATAAGCCCATTGGCTCCTCGGCCAACTTGCTTCAAAATAAGCTTCCTCCCGTACTCACTGACGAAAGTATTGGTTCCGCAGATTCATGGAGGAGGCGCTCATTTTAAACCTGTGATCTCATCGTCGTCGCAGGAAGCACGATCGTGCGTGTGGATCCCTCGCGCGTGCTCCCGCCCATAAACTACCCGTTCCCACTTAAACAACCAGGCCTAGCCAATAACAGCCGATCAGCCGGTCTAGTTCGCATCGGAGACGCAAGCCCCGCTCGGCCGGTGGAATCTTCGGGGCTACTAAACGTGCAAGAACTTCCAAATCGGATGGCGATCACGTCACGGAGGCGAACAAAACCGGGGGATGATTGGCTCCCGCGTGCCTCACCAACTCCTGTACAGTGTCTCCACCACCCATCATCCGTTTGAGTGGCCAAGGCCAAGAGGAGCACGGAGCCAAATTACTTGTTAACCTCGCGCGCTGACGAGACGTTAACGTCGTAATCGCCGTCGGCTAGCTCCGGAAGGGAAAAGGGGTAGGAGATTCCCGACGTTCCCGCGTCGCAACCGAGTGAGGAACCACAGGCCCAAGCCTCCACACCACACCCACGACCCACCCACGAACATGCGGCCGGCCGCTGTCCCCGTGACGTCTCGCCCCCTCACCAACCGGTCGCGCGCGCGCCGACGCGCACGTTGGGGCGGGCGAATGGCTGCGCGCGGCGTGGCGGGACCCGACAGGCCCGGGGCGCCGCGACGTTGGCCCTGCCTGGCACGAGAGCTACCGGGAATCCGAGCGGGGAGATTCATGGGACGCCAATGACGGGTGGGTGGCAGGCATTCCCTGGGCCCACCGGTCGGCGTGGAGGGGCAGGGGCTCCTGGGCTGCTTTTGGTTCTCTCGGGGAGGCGGGCCGGGCGCGTGGACGCCAGTAAAAGAATTCGGGCGGCCTGTGGGATCTCGACAGATGGCGATCACGGCGAATCGGATGCGGTTCCCGGAACGGACGGTGGAGGGCAACTCGAGCTGAGGCTGAGCCCAGCCAAGCCGGGCTTGGCTGCGGCGCCGCGAGCCGAGCCTGGCTGTATTTTTCGACCCTTTTAGTACTATGTTGTCGTGATATTTTGCTGGCCCACTGCTCAATAATTAAAGTGGTACCAGCGTTGTACTACCAAACAACGTTGCGCGGTCGCGACCCGCAATAATCCAGCGTGACCGACGGGGCCCTTGGAGCCTTGGAGGCGCACAACTTGTGCACGTAACAGCTTGCGAGCCGTGGCTTGGCCATGTCGCTACAGCCCTCCAGGCCCACCGAGAGCGACCTCCACTTTTGGGTGAAAGCGACGTGAATGGAATCGCTGCCAAGAACTGGTGCAGATCTCAGATCTGCTGCCGCCACAACTTGTCGTCTTTTTACGGTTTCGAGTATTGGCCTGTAGGGTCGAGCTAGGTAATTTTTGGGACAGTGAAAGATCATCTTCACTGGCTTTTCGAACCCAAGCTTGGATGCGGTGATTATATAATGCATGTGTATTACTACCTTTACTAGTCTTTCTCGTATTTAAAGGCAAAAAAAGTCTTTATCATATTTTAACCCTGATATTAACTAATAAATATAAGCTATATGTATCAAAAACTATATTTATTATAAACTCTATTCAAATACGAATTCAAAATATAATTTTTGATGACATGCATCAATATTTTGCTAGTTAAATATATGACCAAACTTTGACCCAAATCAGGACGGAGGTAGTACAAGCATATAAATGTTTGATTCCACCACCCATTGAAGTCATCTAATCATGGGTTGGCTCTCCGTAATTCGTTTGTATTACATAATGTCAACTGAAGACCGAGACTTTGGAGACTCAAAATTGACAAAGTCATCACTAAAGTTTTACCATCAACGACAACGTCATCTCCTATGAAAACGATAATCTTTTAATGAGACACTTAAGATGTAAAAAAACAGGGTTTGATTTGTAGTGGACAAGGTGCAACTACCCTACTACATTGTACCGTGCCCCGATCAATGAAACTAGGTTTAACCAGTTCACAAGAGTATTTGGGAGAGACAATTGGGGATCAGGAAGCAAGAGAGGAGGGATTCAGGCAATAAAAGAAGAGGATAGGGGAGCAAATACAAGCCAAGCTGTCAGGACCCCGATTCTAAGTCACATCGATCTAGCCGGTAACACCTCATATCATTTTGCGGCCTCACGCACGGTATTCTCACGGGTGTCGCCTTACCATGGCCGGGACCGTTTGCGCCTTTTGGCTCACGTATATGATAGTGTCGCTAGCATCCATATGACAGAGAACCCGGGCCGACATGGCTAGTCGTGAACCCAAAGCGGCACTAACCCATAGGGACAGCATACATGAATCACATCGAGCATGTCGGTCGCCAGCTGTGAATCCGGCTGTAGCATCGGGCTAACAGGACTCGGAACCCGGTCAGAAAGTAGCTAGGCAGACTCCGGATGTCACCGCGTGACATTTCCCGAAGATGTATATAGGAACAAAGTGAAACACATGCCGATCAACTGTCTGAGCAAGAGTCTTTGGGCTAGCGGACTCGGTGAACCGGGCTGTAGCGGACTACTATGGCTCAAGGAAGCACTAGACTACATTTCCCCATAAGAGAGGCTGCCAAGGATAAACAACTAGATTGTCGGATCCCACATATACCAAGCATTTCAAACATACACACAATATGCTCGATATGTGTAAATACAACATGGCATCACAACATAACTCTCGACTCAAAGTATTTATTCATTAGGCTCGAGGAGCAGGATATTACAAACATGGGTCTCATGACCCAACATTGAAACATACAAGTCAAAGCACAAGCGGAAGCTTAACATGTCCGAAAGTACAGACATCTACAAATGAAAAAGGCCGAGAAGCCCGACTATCTACAGATCCTGCCGAGGGCACAAGATCGTAGGCGAGGTATCAAGCTAAACATCAAGTCCACATGGAACTACTAGCAAGACCGACATCTCTCGCAAAACATAAAATAAGCAAGCGTGAGTACAAATGTACTCAAAGCAAGACTTACATCGTAACTAACTACATATGCATCATTATCAACAAAGGGGTGGTGGGGTTTAAGCTGCAGCAAGCCAGCTTTGACTCGGTGGCTATCCCGAACTACGATTTGCAAGTAACTCTTTTGAGGTGGCGCACACGAGTCCACATATTCACCATATCAATACACCACTATGGATCCGCTCCCGTCTCCCTGAGAGAACGCCATCCATAACACTCACGCTTATCTTGCGCATTTTAGAGTATCCACTTTCATTGTCTATGAACTGCATACAGCAACCTGTAAGTCCTTTTCATGACACGGCTATTCGAATAGATCATATTAACCCTGCAGGGTGTACTTCTTCACACACGCTCTCGCCACTTACCGCCATGTACACCTCATGTATCTCGGCAACCTTCAAGCGGAAGCTTTGGCGAGGAGTCGACCACGACGACTAACCACACAAGTCTCTAATCCAGGTTTATTGCCTATTCGGTTCCATCCGCAAGGAGATCCGGCCGGGTGTCGCCACGGCCCCAAACGATGTGTGCAGGGTTCCCAAGCCCACCTCGACGGGTGGTTCTACGCTTGGTACACCGTGCCATGGTGCCTAGTCTGTCCCAAGCCCACCTGTATCGGGTGCCACTTGGTAGACTACTAACACTACCTACAAACACCGTAAACTAGTTGCAACTCACCGGACAGAGATCATGTTGATTAATAAGTCGAGAGGGTCGAGTTACACGGAACCCAATGTGTGGTAGTAACTGTTCATGGATCACAAACACGTAACTCAGTTCTGAGGGACGGTTTCAATGAGACAACCCACCATGTACTCCTACATGGCCTCTCACCGCTACCTTTACCAAGTCGTGTTCACACACTTAGCTCACACACACCTCCGATTCATTCCCGATGAATCAGACCTGAATCAACTCTAAGCAGTAGCAGGCATGACAAACAAGCATGAATGAGTAGGCACAACAGGGCTCAAACAACTCCTACTCATGCTAGTGGGTTTCATCTATTTACTGTGGCAATGCCATGTCATGCAGAGGAAAAGGGTTCAGCTACCGCAGCAAATAACAAATATGTCGTTGTTGTCCTAATGCAAAAAAGAGAGCGGGAGGCGAGAGAGTGGGATTGTATCGGAATGAACAAGGGGTTTTGCTTGCACAGCACTTCAAGATAACACCGAGTCTTCATCGGTGTCATCGATCTCGTCGTCGGAACATAACATCGCTTCTTGAGAGGGACGGTTACACGGCAAACACGAAGGACACAATCAATGCAATGCGACAATATGATGCATGCTATGACATGGCAATATGATGTGTGATAGGTCTAATGCGACTTGGGCGAGATGGGTTTGAGTCCATTTGAACCAAGGATTCAAATGATCACCCAAAATAATAAGTGATATAAGTGCATTAGCTTGTTTCACATAAACAACAAGGTTAAAGTGTTACGACATGCATGAAACTAGTACATATGGAAAGATTGGATTTTATGATCATTTTCATATATAAATCTTTGCATTTGGAGTTATGGATTAATTTCTATGAATTTTAGAAGTTTACACTATTTTCCGGAATTTCACGAATAAGAATAAATCCGTAAATCGAATTAATGCGCCAAGATGACGTCACCGTGATGTCAAGATCAACTGGTCGGCCAGTCAAACCTGACCAGTGGGACCCATACGTCAACGTCTCAGGCTGGTTTAGGTGGATGACATGTGGGACCAGTCAAAGCTGACTTGGCCAAAGTCAAACTGGCACGTGGGGTCCACAGCATTAACACTAATTTAACAGAAAAATTATACTAATGCTAATTAAGCGCAGGGGCCCACATGGCAGTGGCTCATGGGGTGCTTATAGCGGTCATTAGCACTAACTAACCGGCGCCACGTCAGCAGGTGACGCCGACGACCACAACGGCGGCGGAAACTCGGCGGAGTTGGTCGGGGCGGCGCTACAGGCAGAGGTTTGAGCCGCGGTTGGTCTCTACGGGTTGCTGGCAGTGCGGCGCATCCGGTGGTGGCCACGTGGTGTGCTGTGGGTGTGTGTGGCAGCGGCGGCAAGCGAGCCGGCGGCGGAGTTCGGAGTGCCGAGGCAGCGCTTCTGGCGCGGCGGGGCAGTGAGTGGGTGCGTTCGGCTCTGAGGGCTTCTTGTACGAGGTGGGCTCGGGCATAGCGGCGGCGGCGCTAAACGGCGGCACGACATCTGTGGTCGAGCTTTGGCGCAAAGTAAGCGCGGCTTCTGGCGTCTGAGAGGGAAAACGGATGGGGTGAGAAAATCGATGGCTCACGGCGGTTGCGGCAACCGTCGAAGTGGGCTCGAGGCGTCGGAGGCGGCGTCTGGCGGCATCGATCTCCGGTGGCCGACGAGGGGAACGACGATGTTGGCGGCGTCCAGGGGCTTCCGGCGTCTTGAGGATCGGTGAGGAGGAAGAGGGCATCGGGGCGGAGCTCGTAGACTGCTCGGGGTGTCGTCGGGACGGCGGTGGCCGCGGCAACGGCAAACGACGACGATGGGCGGGTTCGGTGGCATAGCAGGGAGAGAGTAGAGAAGGGAGAGAGGTCCAGGGAGAGAGGAGAGGGGCCAGGGGCTGCGTGGCATCGCCTGGTGCATCGACGAGGAGCCAGGCAGGCTGGGAGGGAGGAGGTGGAGGCCTCGGGCGCGCTGGCATCGACACGCCTCTGCCTACTGGCAGAGGTGGAAGAAGACCAAGGCGCCCCTGGTGGGCTGGCCGATTCTGCTGGGCCACCAGGTAAGTGGGCCTCAGGTAAGCGTCAGGTAAGGTTACTCTCTCTCTCTCTCTTTCTAGTTTAGTTTCTGTTTTCTATTTTGCTTTTCTGTTTTTGATTTAGTAATAATACTAAACCATTTTTTAAAACTCCTGAGAAAATTTGTGGGCACTTTTAAAATGTTTACTAACAGCCCTCAAATGTTTTCAGAATTGTTGAAGCATTTAAAATATTTATAGCCATTAAATGCTCCAATTCAAATACTTATGATTTAATCCAAAAACCTGAAATGACCTAGGAAAAATATGCACCAATTTTTGTCAGAGGTTTTCACCGATTTCAAAAATGATGGACTTTTCACGAAGTCACTTTGGGTTTATTGGAAGTGATTTTATTTGAGCCTATTTGAATTCATTTGGTGCTAGGGTTTGAACAATCCCCATTTCAAGTTTCCGAGAAATTTAAACATGATGCACACATGAAGGGCTAGCCTAGAGCATACCAGAACTAGGGATGTGACAGCTCACCCCTACTAAACAAGAATCTCGTCCCGAGATTCAAGACGTGAGGTAAGAAGACAGAGGGGATACAAAGATAACTTGATCTCCACGATCCAACTGTCCTTCTCAAGATGTTGACTCATTGCTTCATATTGATCTTGACGTCTTTGCTTTCTAGATCTTCATCCAACTCGATGACGTTAGAAAGGAACTCTATCGGGAAGGATCATTGAAACTATCATTCGAAAGGGGTTCGGGGAAATGGCATACTCAATTCGGAAAGGAAACTATGGTTATAGAACAAATCGGCAAACGGAAGGCACATTCCAATTGATACCGAGGATATAACCTAGTGATCGAAGTGTGCTCTCAAGAACTTGAGCATTTCCATAATCATCAAGGTTTTACCAACATCCGTGCCGAGGATCCTGGCAACACATCTTACTACCATTATTAATAGTGATGGATGATGCGGATACAAAGGAAGATAACACCTTCTCAGACTTCCCCTTAGCAAGGCCAAGGGAACGAAATCTGGATGATCGACCGAGAGACATTTAGCACTCCGCTTCTGATGTTCTCCCTGATGTTCTAGCTTCCATGATCATGCTTAAAAGCATCGACATGGCCATCAAGCAAAGGTCGGACTTCGGGAGCACAAAAATCCATAAGGAACAACTTGTGGAATAAGTCATACCAAATCCTCATGGAGAAGGGTTGAATTGCTTGTTCAAGATACTACAATAATAGATCTTCCGGCTAGGTGTGTCGGCCAGAACATCAACCTCGTCGGGACCTACATCATAGATCTTGGAAATGTTCCAGCCATCATATCTGCCTGAGATTCAGATCTGGTTGGTCTCAGGACATTCCAGACTCATCTAGTCTAAGGAGAGAAATGAAAGTTTGCAACACAAATCGACGAGATGGCATTGCGAGATTCTCGGGAGATGAACTACGATAGCAAGCTCCAAAATATGAGCTGGTTCTGCTACCACATATGAACACGTTGTCCCAGACAAGCATGGCCACGTAGTAGTCTTATAATAAAACACTACCGAGTTCTGGTTGGGAACCATCATCGCGAATAACGAAGTCCTTGCATAAGTTATATGATTAGCTCTTATGAAGGAACTTCTTCTCCTTGAACAAATCAATCAGTGGCTTGGTGTGCTAGGAACACATATGGAGTGGAGGTAATTAATCTACCAAACCATAGAATACTTCGCACGTAGGCATGACTGACTTGGGATGATTCCCAGGGAAGCAAAACAAACCTTTCTCAAATTCATGGCGGCAACTCACACCTAAAGCGCATGAATTCGAGGAAGTCACTTCTTCCATCCATACATATGCTTTATGAATGGAATATGAAGGCATTGTTTACAAAGTTTCCAACACTAATGATGTTCAACATGAGTCATGGGGGAGACAAAATGCTGCTGATGGGCTCAACAAAGAACTCATCGAAATTTCCATATCACTTTGGACTTCCACCATCATGTGAACACGGTGATAGCATTAGTCGGACCAAAAGATGTAATGGTGTATGCTCGAGGGATCAACCACGAGTAAGAAAACATTACGAACATCGTTGGTTCGGATTTGACTTGACGATAGCCATACACAAGTCAAAGTTTTGACAAGACAATAGATCCAACAACTGATCACGAGGACCAATTGGTGAAGATATCATCTTTCTTCAACACACACTACACAAGAATATCCCTTTGGAACGAACTAAGTTAGGCAAGCTTTTATCTTCCAACTCTCCAAGTTGTTGTTCAGCTTAATCAACTAGCTCAGGGTATCCGGCACAGATTCTTGGAGAAAGGGTGGTTACAAGAAAACCAACTTGATCACGAACTCAACATAGCGGTCAGGTGACAACCTGGTAATACTTCCGAGAAGATATTCGGAAAATCACGAACCACCGATATGCTACTAAGCTCGAGAAAAATCTTGCTTTTCAGGGCAAGACGATATGATCAAAAGAGCGAGGGATTGGCACAATCCTAACTCATTGATCGAAAGGTGCACCAAAATAAGGACTAGGTAGCACAATCTATCTTAGAATGATGATTCAATAACTAACACACTAAGAATGAGATTATTGTCCATTTACTACCAAGCAACTCGTTGCTAGGAGTATTGATTTCACACATCATAGTTCATCTGTCAACATTCCGGTTGCAACAACACGGAACCGAGAAATGAAAATGATGGCGAAAAGTATCACTGCATCAAGAATTCATAAGAGGTGGTACAATTCTCATGACAATCCTGACATAAAGAAGGTAATACTTCAAGGTAGAAATGTACGGAAAGCTGGATTGGCATTTTGATCTATGGAATACAATTTCTTTGACCCAATCCTAGATATGGATGAGGTACTGGAGTTTGTTTCTCCTAGTCATTCCGGAATAGAATGGCTTGACGGACCACAAGAGTAGTAGGCATCGATTAACGGATGCACGCATGCTCGTGACTATCAATTGATAGACGAGGGTCGGAAGATAACTAAAATGGGACAACCTAAAAGAACATATGATTTTCTGAGTTGTGGATGCATAGATTAGTATGTCGAGCAAAGTTCAACATTTCTTCCGGATAACCCATGCGGAGAAGGTAGAATTGGCAGATTCACAATATAGAATGGAGAACTCATCAAGAGCACTCTGATTGTGGTATTTTGTTCAAAGAACTTCTGCCTTAATGGTTCATGGTATTTGGAAGAAGGAAATACCACGGACCTCGAGGACTATCGCAAAGTTACTAATATCCTAAAGGAACTAGCAACACTATCAACAGGAGGTAAGTAGGGTGAATCTCGGGTTCACGAACCCAGGAATAGAATACCTACTACTAAATGGCATCACAGGATGCTTTCGAGAATAATGACCAGAATCATCACACCGGGAACACAAAACATGGCTAGATTACTAGGTGACTCCCTAAAACACCTAGGGTCATAATAATAGCTCCAACATATATGTCAAGGCAATGAATTACCTCAACGCACCGGTTAGTGTGCTTATTCTGACCATAAAGGACATCGGGGATGGAAAGAAAAGATTTGCAAATGCATCAGACTATTTAGAGACCTCGGATGACTTGGACAGCATAACGACTGTAAATGCTCAAAATGATTTGAGATATCTTGCAAAATAGTGGCATAACCACTTGATCATCATAATATCAAGGTTCTGAGACCAACTATGAACACACGGAAGTAGTAGAAACTGAACTGGGGCTTAAAACCAACAATCTTAAAAGTCTATGGATTAGTAACACGTCATCCTGATAGATAGATGAGAAGGCCTAATTCTTAATCCCGTAGAAGAGAAGAGGATGACTCGGATCGAAGGCCATGAGCTATAAGGAGTAAAAAGAGCCTTACGTTCCTTCCACAATCAATTCCCTTACATAACTAAAGCATTTCTAGACACAACTTGACCGGTTTGGCTTGGTAAACCTCTGCAATCGAGCTCGATACCAAAGCTGTCGGGACCTCGATTCCAAGTCACATCGATCTAGCCGGTAACACCTCATATCACTTAGCGGCCTCACGCACGGTATTCCCACAGTGTCGCCTTACCATGGCGGGACCGTTTATGCCTTTGGCTCACGTATATGATAGTGTCGCTAGCATCCATATGACAGAGAACCCGGGCCGACATGGCTAGTCGTGAACCCAGAGCGGCACTAACCCATGGGGACAGGCATACATGAATCACATCGAGCATGTCGGTCAGACAGCGTGTGAATCCGGGCTGTAGCACTGGGCTAACAGGACTCAGGAACCCGGCTGTAGCAGGCTAAGGCGGGACTCCGGATGTCACCGCGTGACATTTCCCGAAGGGATGTACATAGGAACAAAGTGAAACACATGCCGCTAGTCAAATGTCCTGAGCGGTAGTCTTTGGGCTAGCAGGACTCGGTGAACCGGGCTTTAGCGGACTACTATGGCTCAAGGAAGCACTAGACTACATTTCCCCATAAGAGAGGCTGCCAAGGATAAACAACTAGATTGTCGGATCCCACACATACCAAGCATTTCAAACATACACACAATATGCTCGATATGTGTAAATACAACATGGCATCACAACATAACTCTACGACTCAAAGTATTTATTCATTAGGCTCCGAGGAGCAGGATATTACAAACATGGATCTCATGACCCAACATTCAGAGCATACAAGTCAAAGCACAAGCGGAAGCTTAACATGTCTGAGTACAGACATCTACAAATGAAAAAGGCTGAGAAGCCTGACTATCTACCAGATCCTGCCGAGGGCACAAGATCATAGCTGAGGTATCAAGCTAAACATCGAAGTCCACATGGAACTACTAGCAAGACTGACATCTCTCTGCAAAACATAAAATAAGCAAACGTGAGTACAAATGTACTCAGCAAGACTTACATCAGAACTAACTACATATGCATCATTATCAACAAAGGGGTGGTGGGGTTTAACTGCAGCAAGCCAGCTTTGACTTCGGTGGCTATCCCGAACTACGACTGCAAGTAACTCTTTTGAGGTGGCGCTGCAGTCCACATATTCACCATATCAATACACCACTATGGATCCGCTCCCGTCTCCCTGCGAGAACGCCATCCATAACACTCACGCTTATCTTGCGCATTTTAGAGTATCCACTTTCATTGTCTATGAACTGTACAGGCAACCCAGAAGTCCTTTTCCGCGGACATGGCTATTCGAATAGATCATATTAACCCTGCAGGGGTGTACTTCTTCACACACGCTCTCGCCACTTACCGCCATGTACACCTCATGTATCTCGGCAACCTTCAAGCGGAAGCCTGGCGAGGGAGTCGACCACGACCTGACTAACCACACAAGTCTCTAATCCAGGTTTATTGCCTATTCGGGTTCCATCCGCAAGGAGATCCGGCCGGGGTGTCGCTCACGGCCCCAAACGATGTGTGCAGGGTTCCCAAGCCCACCTCGACGGGTGGTTCTACGCTTGGTACACCATGCCATGGTGCCTAGTCTGTCCCAAGCCCACCTGCAGGTGCCACTTGGTAGACTACTAACACTACCTACAAACACCGAAACTAGTTGCAACTCACGGATGAGATCATGTTGATTAATAAGTCGAGAGGGGTCGAGTTAAGGATCCCAGTGTGTGGTAGTAACTGTTCATGGATCACAAACACAGAACTCAGTTCCTGAGGACGGTTTCAATGAGACAACCCACCATGTACTCCTACATGGCCTCTCACCGCTACCTTTACCAAGTCGTGTTCACACACTTAGCTCACACACACCTCCGATTCATTCCCGATGAATCAGACCTGACTCAACTCTAAGCAGTAGCAGGCATGACAAACAAGCATGAATGAGTAGGCACAACAGGGCTCAAACAACTCCTACTCATGCTAGTGGGTTTCATCTATTTATCGTGGCAATGACAGTCATGCAGAGGAAAAGGGTTCAGCTACCGCAGCAAATAACAAATATGTCGTTGTTGTCCTAATGCAGTAAAAGAGAGCAGGAGTGAGAGAGTGGGATTGTATCGGAATGAACAAGGGGGTTTTGCTTGCCTGGCACTTCTGAAGATAACATTGAGTCTTCATCAGTCTCATCGATCTCGCCGTCATTTAACATCGCTCATCGAGAGGGGACGGTTCTTAAGCAAACACGTAGGACACAATCAATGCAATGCGACAATATGATGCATGCTATGACATGGCAATATGATGTGTGATAGGTCTAATGCAACTTGGGGAGAAAGGTTTGAGTCCATTTGAACCAAGGATTCAAATGATCACCCAAAATAATAAGTGATATAAGTGCATTAGCTTGTTTCACCTAAACAGCAAGGTTATAGTATTCTGACATGCATGAAACTAGTACAGATGGAATGATTGGATTTTTTTGATCATTTTTCATATATAAATCTTTGCATTTGGAGTTATGGATTAATTTCTATGAATTTTAGAAGTTTACACTATTTTCTGGAATTTCTGAATAAGAATAAATCCGTAAATCGAATTAATGCGTCGACAAGATGACGTCATCGTGATGTCAAGAATCAACTGGTCGGCCAGGTCAAACCTGACCAAAGGGGACCCATACGTCAGCGTCTCAGGCTGGTTTAGGTGGATGCCATGTGGGACCAGTCAAAGCTGACTTGGCCAAAGTCAAACTGGCACGTGGGGTCCATGGCATTAACACTAATTTAACAGAAAAAAATATACTAATCCTAATTAAGCGCAGGGGCCCACATGGCAGTGGCTCATGGGGTGCTTATAGCGGTCATTAGCACTAACTAACCGGTGCCATGTCAGCAGGTGACGCCGGCGACCACAGCGGCGGCGGAAACTCGCCGGAGTTGGTCGGGGCGGCGCTA
Organism: Aegilops bicornis; assembly: GCA_021605145.1. Classification (NCBI taxonomy): domain Eukaryota; kingdom Viridiplantae; phylum Streptophyta; class Magnoliopsida; order Poales; family Poaceae; genus Aegilops; species Aegilops bicornis. The sequence continues at coordinate 571,170,969 of CM038670.1, forward strand.
CAGGCAGCGGTTTGTGCCGCGGTTGGTCTCTACGGAGTTCTTTGGCGGTCTGGCGCATCCGGTGGTGGCAGCGTGGTGTCTTTGTGGTGTGTGTGGCGGCGGCGGCGGCGAGTCAGGCGGCGCCGGAGTTCGGAGGTGCTTTGAGGCAATGATGCAGTGCGGCAGGGACAGGTGAGTGGGTGCGTTCGACTCCTGGGGGATTGCTGTGCACGAGGGTGGGCTCGGACGCAAGCGGCGGCGGGTAGAACAACGACGACAACATGCGCGGCTGAGCCGAGCTTTCGGGCGCAAGTGGCGCGGCGGCTACGGCGTGCGAGAGGGAAAACGGATGGGGTGAGAAGAGTCAGTGGCTCACGGCGGTTGCGACGGCCGTCGAAGTGGGCTCGGGGAGGCGTCGGAGGCGACGTACGGGCGGTGGCGATCTCCGGTGGACGACAAGGGGAATGGCGATGTTGGCGGCGTCCAGGGGCTACCAGCGTCTTGAGGATCGGTGAGGAGGAAGAGGGCATCGGGGCGGAGCTCGTAGACTGCTCGGGGTGTCGTCGGGACGGTGGTGGTCGCGGCAACGGCGAACGGCGGCGATGGGCGGGTTCGGTGGCGTAGGAAGGAGAGAGCAGAGGAGGGAGAGAGGTCCAGGGAGAGAGAAGAGGGGCCAGGGGCTGCGTGGCGTCGCATGGTGCATCGAGGAGGAGCCAGGCAGGCAGGGAGGGAGGAGGTGGAGGCCTCGGGCGTGCTGGCGTCGACACGCCTCTGCCTAATGGCAGAGGTGGAAGAAGACCAAGGCGCCCCTGGTGGGCTGGGCCGATTCTGCTGGGCCACCAGGTAAGTGGGCCTCAGCTAAGCGTCAGGTAAGGTTACTCTCTCTCTCTCTTTCTAGCTTAGTTTCTGTTTTCTATTTTGCTTTTCTGTTTTTGATTTAGTAATAATACTAAACCATTTTCTAAAACTCCTGAGAAAATTTGTGGGCACTTTTAAAATGTTTACTAACAGCCCTCAAATGTTTTCAGAATTGTTGAAGCATTTAAAATATTTATAGCCATTAAATGCTCCAATTCAAATACTTATGATTTAATCCAAAAACCTGAAATGACCTAGGAAAAATATGCACCAATTTTTTTCAGAGGTTTTCTCGATTTCAAAATGATGGACTTTTCCTGAAGTCACTTTGGGTTTATTGGAAGTGATTTTATTTGAGCCTATTTGAATTCATTTGGTGCTAGGGTTTGAACAATCCCCATTTCAAGTTTCTGAGAAATTTAAACATGATGCACACATGAAGGGCTAGCCTAGAGCATACCAGAACTAGGGATGTGACACAGACCATAACGCACACCCTCTCATACACATAGTGCACTCCCTATATATAACTCAGTCACACTAGCCAGGTAGATGGGTCAACCTCTGGTTGGGTTTCTTGCGACACTTGGGCTTTCCTCTTGAGTTGGTCCAATAGCAGGGGTAGTAGATGGGGGACATCGACCTCTCCTTTAGAAACGTCTTGTCCCCAAGTTGTTGCCCTTGGAAATTGGTTTGCACCTCAAGGAAATCTTCGCAGGTCGCTAGCGACACCTGCTATGTGGAGCACTTGACGAGGGCTTGAGGAATGGATGTTGTACCTCGCGTAATGGATCTCTTTGGTGATACAGATTCAAGTACTAGAGGGGCGTGTGTGTGTGCACCTTTTTGGTCCTAAAACTTTGGTGCATATTCAGACACTGACGATAGAGTACTCCTTAGTAGTGAGACATGAAACACAGGATGAACGTGGCTTGTTGACGGCAACTCCAGTTTGCACGAAACGTTACCAACTTGAGCCACCACCTAGAAGGTTCCAAAATACCAGAAGTAAGTTTATGATTAGAGCGCATCGCCACAGATACTTGGAAATACGGTTTTAACTTGACGAACACCCAATCACCAATGTTGAAAGATGTTATGATCAGTCCTTGCTCGTGTTGAGCTACGTGGTGTGCAACTATTGCTAATTAAACTTTAATCCTACCGTGCAGACAACCCAAGAGCATTCTTAGGAGAAAGATCATGAGAATACCACTAGATGTGCAGTCCCTATCACCAGAAGAAGAGTCAGAGCAGCGCGTCCTTGGATTTGTGTCCTCCTCGTCGCCGATCTCCCATGTACAATCGATCACCCGATCCCTCGAACAGGCTTACCGGGGCAGCGGAAGTGCACTGCCTCTAATGGTCTCTGCACATACAGGAGGAACGCCAGGAGGTGGACTGCTAGGTCTGATCCGCATAGCCTACGCGTGGAGAATGACTAGATGCAACTCTTGTAGTTCTATTCAGACCAGCTCTTGATCCAAGATGATTACCCAGCACTGTGTCTCTCCACTAGACATCCCATCATGGTCTCAACACTTGGGGCCCACCGGGACTTTATATTCCGAAATTCTACTCGGCTCGGATCCAAGTCTTGGTTGTATCTCATCCGACCAGCAATGTCAGACCCAACCTTGTAGGTCCCTTAACCCTTAAGCGTGCAATCCTTAGGTTCTCGTCCACTTGGTCAAGAGTCGCATCATATCTGGCTCGGCCAGCCGATAATCGCTTCTAGCAAAGTGTGCCAACAACCAAGTGTTTGATGAAGCTAGGTTGGCAAACATGTACGATGTATTAGCCTTTGTTCCTTCCGCATCACGCTATAAGTTCCAGGCTCAAGGCGAGATGGTCATCCTTGTGCCAGCCCGACCTCTTTCTCATTCTAGTGATACCAACCTCAGAACCAGATTATCTAATAATCCTCATTGCATGTCCATGCTTATCCTAGTTGGATCACACGAGGGACCAAGAGTATATATCTCCAATCAGAGGGGGTAAATCCCATCTTGCTCAATCGTGTCTCATGACATGGATCTAGACAAGTCTAAAACCAACCTTTATAACTAACCAGTCACGGAGTAGTGTTTGGTCGGACCAAAGTAGGTCGGTCATCATACCAAGTCCATGTGCCTAGCTCAGGTCTTAGAACACAAAACACATGTCATACTAGAGACTAACAGATTACCATATCTCGTTGCATCTCTAATTGGGTCAGTCCGATTCGGACCTTGTCTCGACCTGGATCTGACTGTCGGATCCGACCAGAACTTTTCATGTCCATATTATCCATCTAGCATCCAATGCTACATGACCAGTGAGACCAAGCCATCCACCGTGTCATATGCTAGTCTAGTCGGCTACGAGTCCACACAATCCTATCGAGTAGGCACCATTTAGGATGATCATCATACAATCCATAGTCTCACAAATAAGTCATGTACTTGTTGGTACACATCATTGATAATGCCTAAAGGACTATCTTTATCCATAAATACATTGTGGAATATCATTACCATATATGATTTTCTTTAGGGCATATTTTGAATAGTATCCCACTTGCACTAGAGTCAATATTACCGGCATCTAATGCCCATAGCTCTAACATGCCTCTCATGCTTGGGTTGGGGAAGCAACTTAGTCAGTGGATCTGCAACGTTTTCATCCATGTGAACTTTGCATATATTCATGTCACCATCTTTTATATAGATCGTATTATATTATAACGTCATTTTATGCCTTTGGTATTGTGGTGTTGTAGTGACTCCTTGGCCTATGCGACGGCACCATATTATCATAATAGAGGTCCAACAAATTTTCCCAGCCCGTAAAAACACCAAGATCTTCAAGACACTTTCAAATCCATACACCTTCCTTTGCGGCTTCTGAAGACACAATGTACTCGACTTCCATTTTAGATTCAGACACTATATCTTGCTTGGAAGCTGCTCCTCCGTTCATGATGACCACTGATACGTCTCCAACGTATATATAATTTTTTATTGTTTCATGCTATTATATTATCAATCTTGAATACTTTTTATACAATTTTATACCACTTTGGGGGACCAACCGATTAACCCAATGCCTAGTGCCATTTGTTGTTTTCTGCTTGTTTTTGGTTTTCTAGGAAATCTGTACTAAACGGAGTCCAAATTCTATGAAACTTCTTGACGTTTTTTTCCTGGACAAAAGAGACCCTAGAAGTTTCGGGAGGAGACCAGGCGACAAACGAGGAGACGACAAGGCAACAAACAATTCCAACAGTAGTGTGTTGGAAATATGCCCTAGAGGCAATAATAAAATGGTTATTATTATATTTCCTTGTTCACGATAATTGTCTATTGTTCATGCTATAATTGTATTAACCGGAAACCGTAATACATGTGTGAATAAATAGATCGTAATATGTCCCTAGTAAGCCTCTAGTTGACTAGCTCGTTGATCAAAAGATGGTCATGGTTTCCTGACCATGGACATTGGATGTCGTTGATAACGGGATCACATCATTAGGAGAATGATGTGATGGACAAGACCCAATCCTAAGCATAGCACAAGATCGTGTAGTTCGTTTTGCTAGAGCTTTTCTAATGTCAAGTATCGTTTCCTTAGACCATGAGATTGTGCAACTCCCGGATACCGTAGGAGTGCTTTGGGTGCATCAAATGTCACAACGTAACTGGGTGACTATAAAGGTGCACTACAGGTATCTCCGAAAGTGTCTGTTGGGTTGGCAATCGAGGCGGGATTTGTCACTCCGTATGACGGAGAGGTATCTCTGGGCCCACTCGGCAATGTATCATCATAATGAGCTCAATGTGACTAATGAGTTAGCCACGGGATCATGCGTTGCGGAATGAGTAAAGAGACTTGCCGGTAATGAGATTGAACAAGGTATAGGGATACCGACGGTCGAATCTCGGGCAAGTAACATACCGATAGACAAAGGGAATTGTATACGGGATTGACTGAATCCTCGACATCGTGGTTCATCCGATGAGATCATCGTGGAACATGTGGGAGCCAATATGGGTATCCAGATCCCGCTATTGGTTATTGTCCGGAGAGGTGTCTCAGTCATGTCTGCATGGTTCCCGAACCCGTAGGGTCTACACACTTAAGGTTCGGTGACGCTAGAGTTGTTATGGGAAATAGTATGTGGTTACCGAAGGTTGTTCGGAGTCCCGGATGAGATCCCGGACGTGACGAGGAACTCTGGAGTGGTCCGGAGGTGAAGATCGATATATTGGACAAAGGGTATTTGAGTCCGGAATTGTTCTGGGAGTACCGGGTGACGACCAGCATGACCGAAAGGTCTTTCGGAGGCCCCGACAAGCGTTGGGGGGCCTTATGGGCCAATGGGAGGGGGCACATCAGCCCACTAAGGGGTTGTGTGTCCCTCCCACCCCATCTCACGTAATGTGGAAAGGTGGGGGTGCCTCCCCTAGGGCAGCCACCCCTCCCAGCTTGGGGGGCAAGTTTCCTAAGGGTGGGGGCGCCCAAACCAATCTAGGGCTTCCCCTGTGGCCGCCACCCCTCCCCTAGGGAACCCTAGGGCACCTCCTCCACCCCCTTCCCCCTATATATAGTGAGGGAGAGAGAGGGCAGCCGCACTCCTTCCCCTGGCGCAGCCCTCTCCTCCTCCAACACCTCCTCCTCCTCCATAGTGCTTGGCGAAGCCCTGCCGGAGAACCACGAGCTCCACCACCACCACGCCGTTGTGCTGCCAAAGCTTTCCCTCAACTTCTCCTCTCCCCTTACTGGATCAAGAAGGAGGAGACATCCCCGGGCTGTACGTGTGTTGAACGCGGAGGCGCCGTCCGTTCGGCGCTTGGATCAGATCTTCCGTGATTTGAATCGCCGCGAGTACGACTCCATCAACCGTGTTCTTGTAACGCTTCCGCTTAGCGATCTTTAAGGGTGTGAAGATACACTCCCTCTCTCGTTGCTAGCATCTCCTAGATTGATCTTGGTGACACGTAGGAAAATTTTGAATTATTACTACGTTCCCCAACAGTGGCATCATGAGCTAGGTCTATGCGTAGATTCTATGCACGAGTAGAACACAAGTAGTTGTGGGCGATGATTTGTTCAATTTGCTTACTGTTACTAGTCTTATCTTGATTCGGCGGCCTTGTGGGATGAAGCGGCTCGAACCGACCTTACACATACACTTACGTGAGACAGGTTCCACCGACTGACATGCACTTGATGCATAAGGTGGCTAGCGGGTGTCTGTCTCTCCCACTTTAATCGGATCGGATTCGATGAAGAGGGTCCTTATGAAGGGTAAATAGTAATTGGCATATCACCGTTGTGAATTTTGCGTAGGTAACAAACGTTCTTGCTAGAAACCCATAGCAGCCACGTAAAACATGCAACAACAATTAGAGGACGTCTAACTTGTTTTTGCAGGGTATGCTATGTGATGTGATATGGCCAAAAGGATGTGATGAATGATATATGTGATGTATGATATTGATCATGTTCTTGTAATAGGAATCATGACTTGCATGTTGATGAGTATAACAACTGGCAGGAGCCATAGGAGTTGTCTTAATTTATTGTATGACCTGCGTGTCAATAAATACGCCATGTAATTACTTTACTTTATTGCTAACCGTTAGCCATAGTAGTAGAAGTAATAGTTGGCGAGATAACTTCATGAAGACACGATGATGGAGATCATGGTGTCATGCCGGTGACGAAGGTGATCATGCCGCGCCTCAAAGATGGAGATCAAAAGGCGCAAGATGATATTGGCCATATCATGTCACTTTATGATTTGCATGTGATGTTTGTCATGTTTACATCTTATTTGCTTAGAACGACGGTAGCATAAATAAGATGACCCCTCACTAAAAATTCAAGAAATGTGTTCTCCCTAACTATGCACCATTGCGAAGGTTCGTTGTTTCGAACACCACGCGATGATCGGGTGTGATAGATTCTAACATTTGCATACAACGGGTGTAAGCCAGATTTACACATGCAAAACACTTAGGTTGACTTGACAAGCCTAGCATGTACGTACATGGCCTCGGGACACAAGAGACCGAAAGGTCAAACATGAGTCATATAGTAGATGCGATCAACATGGAGATGTTCATCGTTGATGACTAGTACGTCTCACGTGATGATCGGACATGGCCTAGTCGATTCGGATCATGTATCACTTAGATGACTAGAGGGATGTCTATATGAGTGGGAGTTCATTAAATAATTTGATTAGATGAACTTAATTATCATGAACATAGTCTAAATTGTCTTTGCAAGTTATGTTGTGGATTACTAGCTCGCGCGTTAGCTCCTTGTTTTAATAGGTTCCTAGAGAAAGACTAGGTTGAAAGATATTGTAAGCATTTGTGCGGACTAGGGCCGTAGTCTGAGGATTGTCCTCACTGCTACACAGAAGGCTTCTGTCCTTGATGCACCGCTCGGTGTGCCAACCCCTCTGGCGTCGTCTGTGGATGTTGTGAACATCTGGCAGACACGTTTTGATGACTACCTGATAGTTTAGTGCGTCATGCTTTACGACTTAGAGTTTGGGCTCCAAAAGCATTTTGAACGCCATGGAACATATGAGATGTTCCAAGGGCTGAAATTGGTATTTCAGTCTCATGCCCGTGTTGAGAGGTTTGAGACCTCTGACAAGATCTTTGCCTACAAGATGGGGAGAATAACTCAGCCAGTGAGCATGTGCTCAGAATGTCTGGGTACTTCAATCGCTTGAATCAAGTGGGAGTTAATCTTAAGAGAGTGATTGACAAAGTTCTCCAGTCACTATCACCAAGCTACTAGAGTTTCGTGATGAACTATAACATGCAAGAGAAGATGATCCCGGAGCTGTTCATCGTGCTTAAGCCCGTAAAGGTAGAAATCAAGAAGGAGCATCAAATGTTGATGGTTAAACAAGACCACTAGTTTCAAAAAGGGCAAGGGCAAGAAGGGAAACTTCATGAATGGCAAGCCAGTTGCCGCTCCAGTAAAGAAACCCAAGAACCCAAACCCGAGACGAAGTGCTTCTATTAGGGGAACGGTCACTGGTAGCGGAACTGCCTCAAATACTTGGTAGATAAGAAGGCTTGCAACTTGATACGTCTCCGTCGTATCTACTTTTCCAAACACTTTTGCCCTTGCTTTGGACTCTAACTTGCATGATTTGAATGGAACTAACCCGGACTGACGCTGTTTTCAGCATAATTGTCATGATGTTGTTTTATGTGCAGAAAACAAAAGTTCTCGGAATGACCTGAAACTCCATGGAACATCTTATTAAAAATAATTAAAAAAATCCTCACCAAAGATGAAGACCAGGGGGCCCACACCCTGTTCACGAGGGTGGGGGGCGCGCCCCCTACCTCGTGGGCCCCCTGGAGCTCCTCCGACGCCAACTCCAACTCTATATATTTGCTTTCAGGGAGAAAAAATAGAGGAGAATAAATCATCGCCTTTTACGATACGGAGCCGCCGCCAAGCCCTAAAACCTCTCGGGAGGGCTGATCTGGAGTCCGTTCGGGGCTCCGGAGAGGGGTTAAATCGTCGTCATCATCAACCATCCTCCATCACCAATTTCATGATGCTCACCGCCATGCGTGAGTAATTCCATCATAGGCTTGCTTGACGGTGATGGGTTGGATGAGATTTATTATGTAATCGAGTTAGTTTTGTTAGGGTTTGATCCCTAGTATCCACTATGTTCTGAGATTGATGTTGCTATGACTTTGCTATGCTTAATGCTTGTCACTAGGGCCCGAGTGCCATGATTTCAGATATGAACCTATTATGTTTTCATGAATATATGTGTGTTCTTGATCCTATCTTGCAAGTCTATAGTCACCTACTATGTGTTATGATTCGCAACCCAGTGACAATAACCGGGACCACTCCGGTGATGACCATAGTTTGGGGAGTTCATGTATTCACTATGTGCTAATGCTTTGTTCGGTTATCTATCAAAAGGAGGCCTTAATATCCCTTAGTTTCCATTAGGACCCTGCTGCCACGGGAGGGTAGGACAAAAGATGTCATGCAAGTTCTTTTCCATAAGCACGTATGACTATATTCGGAATACATGCCTACATTACATTGATGAATTGGAGCTAGTTCTGTGTCACCCTATGTTATGACGGTTACATGATGAACCGCATCCGGCATAATTATCCATCACCGATCCAATGCCTACGAGCTTTCCATATACTGGTTTACGCTTATTTACTTTCTCGTTGCTATTGTTACAACCACTACAAAACACCAAAAATATTACTTTCGCTTTCATTACTCTTTTGTTACCGTTACCACTACTATCATATTACTTTGCTACTAAATAATTTGCTGCAGATATTAAGTTATCCAGATGTGGTTGAATTGACAACTCAGCTGCTAATACTTGAGAATATTCTTTGGCTCCCCTTGTGTCGAATCAATAAATTTGGGTTGAATACTCTACCCTCGAAAGCTGTTGCGATCCCCTACACTTGTGGGTTATCACAACTTCAACAAAAGTATATTTGATATGTGTGTTATTGATGTGTACCTTACTAGTACTCCTAGTAGCACATGGGTATTAGATACCGGTTCAGTTTCTAATATTGGTAACTCGAAACAAAATCTACGGAATAAATGGAGACTAGCTAAGGGCGAGGTGACGATGTGTGTTGGAAATGTTTCCAAGGATGATATGATCACCATCGCACGCTCCCTCTACCTTCGAGATTAGTGTTGAACCCAGATAGGTGTTGTTTGCATTGGTGTCTACATTGAGCATGAACATGATTAGGTCATGTTTATTGCAATACGGTTATTCATTTAAGTCAGAGAATATTGGTTATTCTGTTTACATGAATAATACCTTCTATGGTCATGCACCCAATGTGAATGGTTTATTGAATCTCGGTCATAGTGATATACATGTTCATAACATTGATGCCAATATTTGTAGAGTTGATAATGATAATACCACTTTCTTGTGGCACTGCCGCTTAGGTCGTATTGGTGTAAAGCGCATGAAGAACCTCCATGCTAATGGACTTTTGGAGTCACTTGATTTTGAATCACCTGACACATGCGAACCATGCCTCATAGGCAAGATGACTAAAACCCCGTTTCCTGGAACAATGGAATGGGTAAGTGACTTGTTGGAAATCACACATGCTGATGCATGCGGTCCAATGAGTGTTGACGCACGCGGTGGATATCGTTATTTTCTCACCTCCACCGATGAATTGAGTAGATATGGGTACATTTACTTAATGAAGCATAAGTCTGAAACGTTTGAAAAGTTCAAGCAATTTCAGAGTGAAGTTGAGAATCATCATAACAAGAAGATCAAGTTCCTACGATCTGATCAAGGGGAGAGTATCTGAGTTATGAGTTTGGCAATCACTAAAGACAAGGTGGAATCATTTCATAGTTGACGCCACCTGAAACACCATAGCGTAATGGTGAGTCCAAACATCATAATCCCACCCTATTGGATATGAGCGATCTATGATGTCTCTTACCGATCTACCGCTATCATTTTGGGGTTATGCATTAGAGACAATTACATTCACTTTAAATAGGGTACCATCTAAGTCCGTGGAGATGACAATGTATGAACTATGGTTTGGCAAGAAACCTAAGTTGTTGTTTCTTAAGGTTTGGGGCTACGATGCTTATGTCGATAGGCTTCGGCCAGAAAAGCTCGAACCCAAAGCGGAAAATTGTGTCTTCATAGAATACCCAAAGAAGACAATTGGGTATACCTTCTATCTCAGATCTGAGGGCAAAGTGTTGGTCGCTAGGAACATGTCCTTTCTCAAGAAAGAGTATCTCTCGAAAGAATTGAGTGGGAGGAAGATAGAACTTGATGAGGTTGTTGAACCTTTACTTCAACCAGAGAGTACCGCAACACAAAAAGATGTTTCTGTGGCACTGATACGTCCATTTTGCATCATGCTTTTATATCGATATTTATTGCATTATGGGCTGTTATTACACGTTATGTCACAATACTTATGGCTATTCTCTCTTATTTTACAAGGTTTACATAAGGAGGAGAATGCCGGCGGAATTCTCAATTTGGAAAAGGAGCAAATATTAGAGACCTATTCTGCACAACTCCAAAAGTCCTGAAACTCCACGAAAGTCATTTTTGGAAATAATAAAAAATATTGAGCGGAAGAAGTTCACAAGAGGGGGCCCACCTGTCCACGAGGGTGGGGGCGCGCCCTACCCCCCTGGGCGCGCCCCCTACCTCGTGGGCCCCTGTTGGCCCTCCAATGCCCATCTTCTTCTATATGAGGTCTTTCGTCGAGGAAAAATTGATAAGCAACCTTTCGGGACGAAACTCCGCCGCCACGAGGCGGAACCTTGGCGGAACCAATCTAGGGCTCCGGCAGAGCTGTTCTGCCGGGCATACTTCCCTCCAGGAGGGGGAAATCCTAGCCATCGTCATCACCAACGCTCCTCTCATCGGGAGAGGGCAATCTCCATCAACATCTTCACCAGCACCATCTCCTCTCAAAACCCTAGTTCATCTCTTGTACCCAATTCTTGTCTCCAAGTCCGGGATTGGTACTAGTAGGTTGCTAGTAGTGTTGATTACTCCTTGTAGTTGATGCTAGTTGGTTTATTTGGTGAAAGATTATATGTTCAGATCCTTTATGCATATTATTACCCCTCTGATTATGAACATGAATATGCTTTGTGAGTAGTAACTTTTTTCCTAAGGACATGGGAGAAGTCTTGCTATTGGTAGTCATGTGAATTTGGTATTCGTTCGATATTTTGATGAGATGTATGTTGTCTAGCCTCTAGTGGTGTTATGTGAACGTCGACTACATAACACTTCACCATTATTTGGGCCTAGAGGAAGGCATTGGGAAGTAATAAGTACATGATGGGTTTCTAGAGTGACAGAAGCTTAAACCCTAGTTTATGCGTTGCTTCATAAGGGGCTAATATGGATCCATATGTTTCATGCTATGGTTAGGTTTACCTTAATACTTTTGTTGTAGTTGCGGATGCTTGCAATAGAGGTTAATCATAAGTGGGATGCTTGTTCAAGTAAGAGCAGCACCCAAGCACCGGTCCACCCACATATCAAATTATCAAAGTACCGAACGCGAATCATATGAACGTGATGAAAACTAGCTTGACGATATTCCCATGTGTCCTCGGGAGCGCTTGTCCTTATATAAGAGTTTGTCCAGGCTTGTCCTTTGCTACAAAAAGGATTGGGCCACCTTGCTGCACTTTATTTACTTTTGTTACTTGTTGCTCGTTACAAATTATCTTATCACAAAACTATCTGTTACTACTTATTTCAGTACTTGCAGAGAATACCTTGCTGAAAACCGCTTATCATTTCCTTCTGCTCCTCGTTGGGTTCGACACTCTTAGTTATCGAAAGGACTACGATAGATCCCTTATACTTGTGGGTCATCAAGACTCTTTTCTGGCATCGTTGCCGGGGAGTGAAGCGCCTTTGGTAGGTGGAATTTGGTAAGGAAAAATTTATATAGTGTGCTGAAATTTACAGTCACTTGTTACTATGGAAAGTAATCCTCTGAGGGGCTTGTTTGGGGTATCTTCACCCCAACCAGTAGAGCAAAGAGTTGATCCTCAACCTACTGAACCTACTGAAGATGAAAATGTCTACTTCGAATTTCCTTCGGGTATGTTAGAAAAACTGCTAGCTAATCCTTTTGCAGGAGATGGAACCAAGCATCCTGATGAGCACCTAATATATGTGGATGAAGTTTGTGGATTATTTAAGCTTGCAGGTATACCCGATGATGTTGTCAAGAAGAAGGTTTTCCCTTTATCTTTGAAGGGAGATGCATTGACATGGTATAGGCTATGTGATGATACGAGATCATGGAACTACAAACGATTGAAATTGGAATTTCATAAGAAATTTTATCCTATGCATCTTGTTCATCGTGATCGCAATTATATATATATATATATATATATATATATATATATATATATATATATATATATATATATATATAATTTTTGGCCTTGCGAAGGAGAAAGCACCGCTCAAGCTTGGGGGAGGCTTAAATCAATGTTATATTCATGCCCCAATCATGAGCTTTCGAGAGAAATAATTGTTCAAAGTTTTTATGCTCGGCTTTCTGATAACAATCGCACCATGCTTGATACTTCTTGTGCTGGCTCTTTTATGATGAAGACTATTGAATTCAAATGGGATTTATTGGATAGAATTAAACGCAACTCTGAAGATTGGGATCTCGACGAAGGTAAGGAGTCAGGTATGACACCTAAGTTTGATTGTGTTAAATCTTTTATGGATACCGATGTTTTCCGTAAATTTAGCACTAAATATGGACTTGACTCTGAGATAGTAGCTTCTTTCTGTGAATCTTTTGCTACTTATGTTGATCTCCCCAAGGATAAGTGGTTTAAATATCATCCTTCCATAGAAGTAAAAGTAGTTTCACCTACTAAAGTTGAAGAAAAGGTTGTCACTTATAATGATCCTGTTGTTCCTACTTATGTTGAGAAACCACCTTTTCCTGTTAGAATAAAGGATCATGCTAAAGCTTCAACTGTGGTTCGTAAAAGCAATATTAGAACTTACACACCGCCTGAGCAAGTTAAAGTTGAACCTAATATTGCTATTGTTAAAGATCTCTTGTCTGATAATATTGATGGGCATGTTATTCAGTTCTGCGCTGAAACCGCTAGAATTGCCAAACCTTGTGCTAAAGATAAACATAGACCTGTGGTAGGCATGCCTGTTATTTCTGTTAAAATAGGTGATAATTGTTATCATGGCTTATGTGATATGGGTGCTAGTGCTAGTGTTATACCTTATGACTTGTATAAAGAAATTATGCATTATATTGCACCCTGAGATAGATGGTATTGATGTTACAATTAAACTTGCCAATAGAGATACTATATCAGCAATGGGAATTGTTAGAGATGTTGAAGTCTTGTGTGGGAAAACTAAATATCCTGCTAATTTTCTTGTTCTTAGTTCTCCACAAGATAGCTTTTGTCCGATTATATTTGGTAGACCCTTCTTGAACACTGTCAATGCTAGAATAGACTGCTAAAAGAATGTTGTTAGTATTGGTTTGGGTGATATGTCTCATGAGTTTAACTTCTCTAAATTTAGTAGACAACACTGTGAAGAAGAATTGCCTAGTAAGGATGAAATTATTGGTCTTGCTTCTATTGCCGTACCTCCTAGTGATCCTTTAGAACAATATTTACTAGACCATGAAAATGATATGTTTATGAATGAAAGAAGGGAAATAGATGAAGTATTCTTTAAATAGGAACCTATTCTGAAACACAATTTGTCTGTTGAAATCCTAGGGTGATCCTGTGTTTGAGCTTAAACCGTTGCCTGATAATCTTAAATATGCTTATCTTGATGAAAAGAAGATATATCCTATTATTATTAGTGCTAACCTTTCAGAGCATGAAGAAGAGAGATTATTAAAAACTCTGAAGAAGCACCGTGCTGCTATTGGATATACTCTTGATGATCTTAAGGGCATTAGTCCTACTCTATGTCAACATAAAATAAATTTGGAAGAAGATGCTAAACCGGTTCGTGATCATCAACGACGGCTGAATCCTAAGATGAAAGAAGTGGTAAGAAAAGAAATACTAAAGCTTCTGGAGGCAGGTATAATTTATCCCATTGCTGATAGTCAGTGGGTAAGTCCTTTTCATTGTGTCCCTAAGAAGGGAGGTGTTACTGTTGTTCCTAATGATAAAGATGAGTTGATTCCGCAAAGAATTATTACAGGTTATAGGATGGTAATTGATTTTCGTAAATTAAATAAGGCCACTAAGAAAGATCATTACCCCTTACCTTTTATCCATCAAATGCTAGAAAGATTATGCAAACATACACACTATTGCTTTCTAGATGGTTATTCTGGATTCTCTCAAATACCTGTATCGGCTAAAGATCAATCAAAGACTACTTTCACATGCCCTTTTGGTACTTTTGCTTATAGACGTATGCCTTTTGGTTTATGTAATGCACCTGCTACCTTTCAAAGATGCATGACGACTATATTCTCTGACTTTTGTGAAAAGATTTGCGAGGTTTTCATGGATGACTTTTCCGTCTATGGATCCTCTTTTGATGATTGCTTGAGCAATCTTGATCGAGTTTTGCAGAGATGTGAAGAAACTAATCTTGTCTTGAATTGGGAAAAGTGCCACTTTATGGTTAATGAAGGTATTGTCTTGGGATATAAAGTTTCTGAAAGAGGTATTGAAATTGATAAAGCCAAGGTTGATGCTATTGAAAAGATGCCATGTCCCAAGGACATCAAAGGTATAAGAAGTTTCCTTGGTCATGCCGGATTTTATAGGAGGTTCATTAAGGACTTCTCAAAAATCTCTCGGCCTCTCACTAATTTATTACAAAAGATATACCATTTGTCTTTCATGATGATTGTGTAGAAGCATTTGAAATACTTAAGAAATCATTGATCTCTGCAGCTATTGTTCAACCACCTGATTGGAATTTACCCTTTGAAATTATGTGTGATGCTAGTGATTATGCTGTAGGTGCTGTTCTAGGGCAAATAGTTGATAAGAAATTAAATGTTATCCATTATGCTAGTAAAACTCTAGACAATGCTCAAAGAAATTATGCTACTACTGAAAAAGAATTCTTAGCAGTTGTATTTTCTTGTGATAAGTTCAGACCTTACATCGTTGATTCTAAAGTAACTATTCACACTGATCATGCTGCTATTAAATATCTTATGGAAAAGAAAGATGCTAAACCTAGACTTATAAGATGGGTTCTCTTGCTACAAGAATTTGATTTGCATATTGTTGATAGAAAGGGAGCTGAGAACCCGTGCGAACAACTTGTCTAGGTTAGAAAATGTTCTTGATGACCCACTACCTATTGATGATAGCTTTCCTGATGAACAATTAAATGTTATAAGTACTTCTCGTAGTACTCCATGGTATGCTGATTATGCTAATTACATTGTTCCAAAATTTATACCACCTAGTTTCACATATCAGCAAAAGAAAAAAGTTTTTCTATGATTTGAGACATTACTTTTGGGATGACCCACATCTTTATAAAGGAGTAGATGGTGTTATTAGACGTTGTGTACCTGAGCATGAACAGGAACAGATCCTACGTAAGTGTCATTCCGAAGCTTATGGAGGACACCACGCTGGAGATAGAACTGCACATAAGGTATTGCAATCCGGGTTTTATTTGCCTACTCTCTTCAAGGATGCCTGTAAGTTTGTCTTGTCTTGTGATGAATGTCAAAGAATTGGTAATATTAGTAGCCGCCAAGAAATGCCTATGAATTATTCACTCATTATTGAACCATTTGATGTTTGGGGCTTTGATTATATGGGACATTTTCCTGCCTCTAATGGTTAAACACGTATTTTAGTTGCTGTTGATTACGTTACTAAGTGGGTAGAAGTTATTCCAACTAGTAGTGCTGATCATAACACTTCCATTAAGATGCTTAAAGAAGTTATTTTCCCGAGGTTTGGAGTCCCTAGATATTTAATGACTGATGGTGGTTCACACTTTATTCATGGCGCTTTCCGTAAAATGCTTGTTAAATATGATGTTAATCATAGAATTGCATCCCCGTATCACCCACAGTCTAGTGGTCAAGTAGAATTGAGCAATAGAGAGCTCAAATTAATTTTGCAAAAGACTGTTAATAGATCTAGGAAGAATTGGTCTAAGAAACTTGATGATGCATTATGGGCCTATAGGATTGCATATAAAAATCCTATGGGTATGTCTCATTATAAAATGGTTTATGGAATAGCATGTCACTTACCTCTCGAACTAGAACATAAGGCATATTGGGCTATTAAGGAGCTCAATTATGATTTCAAAGTTGTCGGTGAAAAGAGGTTATTTGATTTTAGCTCACTTGATGAATGGAGAACCCAAGCTTATGAAAATGCCAAGTTGTTTAAAGAAAAAGTTAAAAGATGGCATGACAAAAGGATACAAAAGCGTGAGTTTAATGTAGGTGATTATGTATTGCTATACAACTCTCGTTTAAGATTTTTTGCAGGAAAACTTCTCTCTAAATGGGAAGGCCCTTACATCATCGAGGAGGTCTATCGTTCTGGTGCAATAAAAATCAACAACTTTGAAGGCACAAATCCGAAGGTGGTAAACGGTCAAAGAATCAAACATTATATCTCAGGTAAATCCATAAATGTTGAAACCAATGTTATTGAAACCGTAACCCCGGAGGACTACATAAGGGACACTTTCCTAACGCGTTTCAGACTCCGAAAAGGAATAGGTATGTGGTACGGTAAGTAAACCGACTCCAAAATAGTTTTTAAGTCAATATTTCTCTATTTTGGAATATTTAGAAAAATAGAAAAATAAGTAGCAGTCCGGGAAGGGCACGAGGGCCCCACTGTTGGGGAACGTAGTAATTTCAAAAAAATTCCAACGCACACGCAAGATCATGGTGATGCATAGCAACGAGAGGGGAGAGTGTTGTCCACGTAACCTCGTAGACCGAAAGCGGAAGCGTTATAACAACGCGGTTGATGTAGTCGTATGTCTTCACGGCCCGACCGATCAAGCACCGAAACTACGGCACCTCGGAGTTCTTGCACACGTTCAGCTCGATGACGTTCCCCGGTCTCCGATCCAGCAATGTGTTGGGGAAGAGTTCCGTCAGCACGACGGCGTGGTGAAGATCTTGATGTTATACCATCGTAGGGCTTCGCCTAAGCACCGCTACAATATTATCGAGGAGAACTATGGTGGAGGGGGGCACCGCACACAGCTAAAAGATCTCAAGGATCAATTATTGTGTCTTTGGGGTGCCCCCCTGCCCCCGTATATAAAGGAGCAATGGGGAGGCCGGCCGGCCCTCTATGGCGTGCCCCCAAGAGGGGAATCCTACTAGGACTCCAAGTCCTAGTAGGTTTCCACCTAAAGGGAGAGGGGGGAAGGAAGGAGAGGGAGAGGGAGAAGGAAAGGGGGGCGCCGCCCCCCTCTCCTAGTCCAATTCGGACCAGAGGGGGAGGGGGCGCGCGGCCTGCCCTGGCCGCCCCTCTCTCTCTCCACTAAGGCCCATCGAGGCCCATTAGTTCCCCCGAGGGTTCCGATAACCTCCCAAGACTCCGGTTTTATCCGAAACTTCTCCTAACACTTCCGGTGTCCGAATATAGTCGTCCAATATATCAATCTTCATGTCTCGACCATTTCGAGACTCCTCGTCATGTCCGTAATCACATCCGGGACTCCGAAAAAACTTCGGTACATCAAAACTCATAAACTCATAATATAACTGTCATCGAAACCTTAAGCGTGCGGACCCTACGGGTTCGAGAACTATGTAGACATGACCGAGAACCATTCCGGGTCAATAACCAGTAGCGGAACCTGGATGCTCATATTGGCTCCTACATATTCTACGAAGATCTTTATCGGTCAAACCACATAACAACATACGTTGTTCCCTTTGTCATCGGTATGTTACTTGCCCGAGATTCGATCGTCGGTATCTCAATACATAGTTCAATCTCGTTGCCGGCAAGTCTCTTTACTCGTTACGTAATGCATCATTCCGTAACCAACTCATTAGCTACATTGCTTGCAAGGCTTATAGCAATGTGCATTACCGAGAGGGCCCAGAGATACCTATCCGACAATCAGAGTGACAAAACCTAATCTCGAAATACGCCAACTCAACATGTACCTTTGGAGACACCTGTAGAGCTCCTTTATAAACACCCGATTGTTGTGACGTTTGGTAGCACACAAAGTGTTCCTCCGGTAAACGGGAGTTGCATAATCTCATAGTTATAGGAACTTGTATAAGTCATGAAGAAAGCAATAGCAACATACTAAAACGATCAAGTGCTAAGCTAACGGAATGGGTCAAGTCAATCACATCATTCTCCTAATGAAGTGATCTTGTTAATCAAATGACAACACATGTCTATGGTTAGGAAACATAACCATCTTTTATTAATGAGCTAGTCAAGTAGAGGCATACTAGTGACTTTAAGTTTGTCTATGTATTCACACATGTATCATGTTTCCGGTTAATACAATTCTAGCATGAATAATAAACATTTATCATGATATGAGGAAATAAATATTAGCTTTATTATTGCCTCTAGGGCATATTTCCTTCAGTCTCCCACTTGCACTAGAGTCAATAATCTAGATTACACAGTAATGATTCTAACACCCATGGAGTCTTGGTGCTGATCATGTTTTGCTCGTGGAAGAGGCTTAGTCAACGGGTCTGCAACATTCAGATCCGTATGTATCTTGCAAATCTCTATGTCTCCCACCTGGACTTGGTCCCGGATGGAATTGAAGCATCTCTTGATGTGCTTGGTCCTCTTGTGAAATCTGGATTCCTTTGCTGAGGCAATTGCACTAGTATTGTCAGAGAAGATCTTCATTGGTCCCGATGCACTAGGTATGACACCTAGATCGGAAATGAACTCTTTCATCCAGACTCCTTCATTTGATGCTTCCGAAGCAGCTATGTACTCCGCTTCGCATGTAAATCCTGCCACGACGCTTTGTTTAGAACTGCACCAACTGACAGCTCCACCGTTCAATATAAACACGTATTCGGTTTGCGATTTAGAATCGTCCGAATCAGTGTCAAAGCTTGCATCGACATAACCATTTACGACTAGCTCTTTGTCACCTCCATAAACGAGAAACATATCCTTAGTCCTTTTCAGGTATTTCAGGATATTCTTGACCGCTGTCGATGATCCACTCTGGATTACTTTGGTACCTCCCCGCCAAACTTATTGCTAAGCATACGTAAGGTCCGGTACACAAGATTGCATACATGATAGAGCCTATGGCTGAAGCATAGGAACATCTTTCATTTTCTCTCTATCTTCTTTTGTGGTCGGGCATTGAGTCCGACTCAACTTCACACCTTGTAATACGTGCAAGAACCCTTTCTTTGCACGATCCATTTTGAACTTTTTCAAAACTTTATCAAGGTATGTGCTTTGTGAAAGTCCAATTAAGCGTCTTGATCTATCTCTATAGATCTTGATGCCTAATATGTAAGCAGCTTCACCGAGGTCTTTCATTGAAAAACTTTTATCCAAGTATCCCTTTATGCTATCCAGAAATTCTATATCATTTCCAATTAATAATATGTCATCTACATATAATATCAGAAATGCTACAGAGCTTCCACTCACTTTCTTGTAAATACATGCTTCTCCAAAAGTCTGTATAAAACCATATGCTTTGATCACACTATCAAAGCGTTTATTCCAACTCGAGAGGCTTGCACCAGTCCATAAATGGATCATTTGGAGCTTGCACACTTTGTTAGCACCTTTTGGATCGACAAAACCTTCCGGTTGCATCATATACAAATCTTCTTCCAGAAATCCATTCAGGAATGCAGTTTTGACATCCATTTGCCATATTTCATAATCATAAAATGCGGCAATTGCTAACATGATTCGGACAGGCTTTAAGCATCAATACGGGTGAGAAAGTCTCATCATAGTCAACCCCTTGAACTTGTCGAAAAACTTTCGCAACAAGTCGAGCTTTGTAGACAGTTACATTACCATCAGCGTCAGTCTTCTTCTTGAAGATCCATTTATTCTCGATGGCTTGCCGATCATCGAGCAAGTCAACCAAAGTCCATACTTTGTTCTCATACATGGATCCCATCTCAGATTTCATGGCCTCAAGCCATTTTGCGGAATCTGGGCTCATCATCGCTTCTTCATAGTTCGTAGGTTCGCCATGGTCAAGTAACATGACTTCCAGAATAGGATTACCGTACCACTGCAGTGCGGATCTCACTCTGGTTGACCTACGAAGTTCGGTAGTAACTTGATCTGAAGTTTCATGATCATTATCATTAGCTTCCTCACTGATTTGTGTAGTCGTCACAGGAATCGGTTCTTGTGATGAACTACTTTCCAATAAGGGAGTATGTATAGTTACCTCATCAAGTTCTACTTTCCTCCCACTCACTTCTTTCGCGAGAAACTCCTTCTCTAGAAAGGATCCGAATTTAGCAACAAAATTCTTGCCCTCAGATCTGTGATAGAAGGTGTACCCAATAGTCTCTTTTGGGTATCCTATGAAGACACATTTCTCTGATTTGGGTTCGAGCTTATCTGGTTGAAGTTTCTTCACATAAGCATCGCAGCCCCAAACTTTAAGAAAGCGACAACTTTGGTTTCTTGCCAAACCACAGTTCATAAGGCATCGTCTCAGCGGATTTTGATGGTGCCCTATTTAATGTGAATGCGGCCGTCTCTAAAGCATAACCCCAAAAGCGGTAGCGGTAAATCAAGAAGAGACATCATAGATCGCACCATATCTAGTAAAGCACGATTACGACGTTCGGACACACCATTACGCTGTGGTGTTGGTGGCGTGAGTTGAAAACTATTCCGCATTGTTTCAAATGTAGACCAAACTCGTAACTCAAATATTCTCCTCCACGATCAGATCGTAGAAACTTTATTTTCTTGTTACAATGATTTTCAACTTCACTCTGAAATTCTTTGAACTTTTCAAAAGTTTGAGACTTATGTTTCATCAAGTAGATATACCCATATCTGCTTAAATCATCTGTGAAGGTGAGAAAATAACGATATCCGGCACGACCTTCAACATTCATCGGACCACATACATCTGCATGTATGATTTCCAACAAATCTGTTGCTCTCTCCATAGTTCTGGAGAACGGTGTTTTAGTCACCTTGCCCATGAGGCACGGTTCGCAAGTACCAAGTGATTCATAATCAAGTGATTCCAGAAGTCCATCAGTATGGAGTTTCTTCATGCGCTTTACACCAATATGACCCAAACGGCAGTTCCACAAATAAGTTGCACTATCATTATCAACTCTGCATCTTTTGGCTTCAAGATTATGAATATGTGTATCACTACTATCGAGATTTAATAAAAATAAACCACTATTCAAGGGTGCATGAACATAAAAGATATTACTCATATAAATAGAACAACCATTATTCTCTGATTTAAATGAATAACTGTCTCGCATCAAACAAGATCCAGATATAATGTTCATGCTCAACGCTGGTAACAATTATTCAGGTTTAAAACTAATCCCGATGGTAGATGTAGAGGTAGCGTGCCGACCGCGATCACATCGACTTTGGAACCATTTCCCACGCGCATCGTCACCTCGTCCTTAGCCAATCTTCGCTAATCAGAGTCCACATTTCGAGTTGCAAATATTAGCAACAAAACCAAGATCAAATACCCAGGTGCTATCATGCGAGCATTAGTAAGGTACACATCGATAACATGTATATCACATATACCTTTGTTCACCTTGCCATCCTTCTTATCCGCCAAATACTTGGGGCAGTTCCGCTTCCAAAGTGTCGATGGCTTGCAGTAGAAGCACTCGATCTCGTGCTTAGGTCCAGATTTGGGTTTCTTCTCTTGAGCAAAGAACTTGCTTGTTGTTCTTCTTGAAGTTCCCCTTCTTCTTCCCTTTACCCTTTTTCTTGAAACTAGTGGTCTTATTGACCATCAACACTTGATGCTCCTTTTTGATTTCTACCTCCGCAGCCTTTAGCATTGTGAAGAGCTCGGGAATAGTCTTATCCATCCCTTGCATATTATAGTTCATCACGAAGCTCTTGTAGCTTGGTGGCAGTGATTCAAGAATTCTATCAATGACACTATCATCAGGAAGATTAAATCCCAGTTGAATCAAGTGATTATTATACCCAGACATTTTGAGTATATGTTCACTAACAGAACTATTCTCCTCCATCTTACAGCTATAGAACTTATTGGAGACTTCATATCTCTCAATCCGGGCATTTGCTTGAAATATTAACTTCAACTCCTGGAACATCTCATATGCTCCATGACGTTCAAAACGTCGTTGAAGACCCAGTTCTAAGCCGTAAAGCATGGCACACTGAACTATTGAGTAGTCATCAGTTGCATCTGCGGCAGTTCGGCACCAGGTGCTTCCGGGGCGTAATTCTTACGTGCAGCAATGAGGATAATCCTCAAGTTACAGACCCAGTCCGTGTAATTGCTACCATCATCTTTCAACTTAGCTTTCTCAAGGAACGCATTAAAATTCAACGGAACAACATCACGAGCCATCTATCTACAACAAACATAGACAAGCAAAATACTACCAGGTACTACGTTCATGATAAATTTAAGTTCAATTAATCATATTACTTAAGAACTCCCTCTTAGACAGACATCTCTGTAGTCATCTAAGTGATCACGTGATCCAAATCAACTAAACCATGTCCGATCATCACGTGAGATGGAGTAGTTTCAATGGTGAACATCACTATGTTGATCATATCTACTATATGATTCACGCTCGACCTTTCGGTCTCCGTGTTCCGAGGCCATATCTGTATATGCTAGGCTCGTCAAGTTTAACCAGAGTATTCTGCGTGTGCAACTGTTTTGCACCCTTTGTATTTGAACGTAGAGCCTATCACACCCGATCATCACGTGGTGTCTCAGCACCAAGAACTTTCGCAACAGTGCATACTCAGGGAGAACACTTCTTGATAGTTAGTGAGAGATCATCTTAAAATGCTACCGTCAATCAAAGCAAGATAAGATGCATAAAGGATAAACATCACATGCAATCATTATAAGTGATATGATATGGCCATCATCTTCTTGTGCTTGTGATCTCCATCTCCGAAGCACCGTCGTGATCACCATCGTCACCGGTAGCGACACCTTGATCTCCATCGTAGCATCGTTGTCGTTTACGCCATCTATTGCTTCTACGACTATTGCTACCGCTTAGTGATAAAGTAAAGCAATTACAGGGCGTTTGCATTTCATACAATAAAGCGACAACCATATGGCTAATATAGCATCACGTCTTGACCATATCACATCACAACATGCCCTGCAAAAACAAGTTAGACATCCTCTACTTTGTTGTTGCAAATTTTACGTGGCTGCTACGGGCTGAGCAAGAACCGTTCTTACCTACGCATCAAAACCACAACGATAGTTTGTCAAGTTAGTGTTGTTTTAACCTTTGCAAGGACCGGGCGTAGCCACACTCGGTTCAACTAAAGTTGGAGAAACTGACACCCGCTAGCCACCTCTGTGCAAAGCACGTCGGGAGAACCGGTCTCGCATAAGCGTACCCGTAATGTCGGTCCGGGCCGCTTCATCCAACAATACCGCCGAACCAAAGTATGACATGCTGGTAAGCAGTATGACTTGTATCGCCCACAACTCACTTGTGTTCTACTCGTGCATATAACATCTACGAATAAAACCAGGCTCGGATGCCACTGTTGGGGAACGTAGTAATTTCAAAAAAATTCCTACGCACACGCAAGATCATGGTGATGCATAGCAACGAGAGGGGAGAGTGTTTTCCATGTACCCTCGTGGACCGAAAGCGGAAGCGTTATAACAACACGGTTGATGTAGTCGTACGTCTTCACGGCCCGGCCGATCAAGCACCGAAACTACGACACCTCCGAGTTCTTGCACACGTTCAGCTCGATGACGTTCCTCGGACTCCGATCCAGCAAAGTGTCGGGGAAGAGTTCCGTCAGCACGACGACGTGGTGACGATCTTGATGTTCTACCGTCGTAGGGCTTCGCCTAAGCACCGCTACAATATTATCGAGGAGAACTATGGTGGAGGGGGGCACCACACACGGCTAAGAGATCTCAAGGATCAATTGTTGTGTCTTTGGGGTGCCCCCTACCCCCGTATGTAAAGGAGAAAGGGGGAGGCCAGCCGACCCTCTATGGCACGCCCCCAAGAGGGTAATCCTACTAGGACTCCAAGTCCTAGTAGGTTTCCACCTAAAGGGAGAGAGGGGGAAGGAAGGAGAGGGAGAGGGAGAAGGAAAGGGGCGCGCCGCCCCCCCTCTCCTAGTCCAATTCGGACCAGAGGGGGAGGGGCACGCGGTCTGCCCTGGCCGCCCCTATCTCTCTCCACTAAGGCCCATCGATGCCCATTAGTTCCCCCGGGGGTTCCGATAACCCTCCGGCACTCCGGTTTTATCCGAAACTTCTCGGGAACACTTCCGGTGTCCGAATATAGTCGTCCAATATATCAATCTTCATGTCTCGACCATTTCGAGACTCTTCGTCATGTCCATAATCACATCCGGGACTCCTAAAAACTTCGGTACATCAAAACTCATAAATTCATAATATAACTGCCATCGAAACCTTAAGCGTGCGGACCCTACGGGTTCGAGAACTATGTAGACATGACCGAGAACCATTCCGGGTCAATAACCAATAAGCGGAACACGGATGCTCATATTGGTTCCTACATATTCTACGAAGATCTTTATCGGTCAAACCGCATAACAACATACGTTGTTCCCTTTGTCATCGGTATGTTACTTGCCCGAGATTCGATCGTCGGTATCTCAATACCTAGTTCAATCTCGTTACCGGCAAGTCTCTTTACTCGTTACGTAATGCATCAGTCCGTAACCAACTCATTAGCTACAGTGCTTGCAAGGCTTATAGTGATGTGCATTACCAAGAGGGCCGTAGATACCTCTTCGACAATCGGAGTGACAAAACCTAATCTCGAAATACGCCAACTCAACATGTACCTTTGGAGACACACAGTGCACCTTTATAATCACCCAGTTACGTTGTGACGTTTGGTAGCACACAAAGTGTTCCTCCGGTAAACGGGAGTTGCATAATCTCATAGTTATAGGAACTTGTATAAGTCATGAAGAAAGCAATAGCAACATACTAAAACGATCAAGTGCTAAGCTAACGGAATGGGTCAAGTCAATCACATCATTCTCCTAATGAAATGATCTCGTTAATCAAATGACAACACATGTCTATGGTTAGGAAACATAACCATCTTTGATTAATGAGCTAGTCAAGTAAAGGCATACTAGTGATTTTAAATTTGTCTATGTATTCACACATGTATCATGTTTCTGGTTAATACAATTCTAGCATGAATAATAAACATTTATCATGATATGAGGAAATAAATAATAACTTTATTATTGCCTCTAGGGCATATTTCCTTCACCCACGAGGGTGGAGGGCGCGCCCCCCTACCTCGTGGGCACCTCGTGTGTCTTCCGGACTCTGTTGTCTTGCACAACACGTATTTTGATCGGTAAAAATTCATTATATATATTCTCCCGAAGGTTTTGACTCCTGTATCACGCAATTGTCCTCAGTTCTTGTTTCGAGTTGTTTTTCTGACAGATATAGATTATCATGACGTCCCCAAGTGCCTCCAAGGACAAGTTCTTCGAGAAGGTCATCAACCCTTACCTCGCGGAGGTGCTGCGACACCCTCAAACCATTGAGATACGTGATGGGTTGCTGCACATACGCGATGCTGGGGGACCAAAGGGGATCGGAAGCGTGGAGACAAGGCTCGAAGCAGTGGAGCAACAAGTTTTCAAGTGCCAAGGGATGGTGGAACATGGACTCAACTCCAACCACATGATGATCGCGGAGTTCACTAGCAACCACAATTTGGATGCCGACAATATCGGTGAGGCCATCTTCAAGCTTCATGAGGAGATCGAGCACCTTCAAGCCCAAATCTATGACCTGCAAAACCAAAACTATGAGTATGAATATAGATTCAAAAGGGTGAGTTTGGCTGCAGATTTGAGGATCCCAGAGACTCGATCATCCTTCTATGATGGTGAGCCTATGCCTTGGAAGATGGACGACAAGCCCGCATCATCGACAACACCTCCACCTCCTTCACCAGCAAAGGAGATATAACCACATGGGTACGGGCACTCCCCTTGGCAACTGCCAAGCTTGGGGGAGGTGCCCCTGTATCGTATCACCATCACACTCCTATCTTTACCGTTTTTCCTAGTTCGATCTTATTAGTAGTATCTTGATCTAGTAGAATGAAGTTTATGGCATGATCTAGTTTTGAGTTTTTTGCTTTATGATCTCTCTATGTAATCGAGTCCGTGAGCTATATAATAAAGATTAGTGTTGAGTCAAGGGCTTGATTATTTTGCCATGATCTTGAGTGAATAAAAGAAAAGAGAAAAAGAATAAAAAGAAACAAAGAGATCATATTGATCTTATTGAGAGTGATGACTTCACATAGAAAGAGTATGGTGAGTAAAAGTTGTTGGGAGTTGGCAGACATAGCTTTGGTCATCGTTGCAATTAATGGGAAGTAATAAGGAAATAGAGGTTTCACATACAAATATATTATCATTGACATCTCTTATAATTGGGAGCACTCATTAAAATATGACATGCTAAAGAGTTAATGTTGGACAAGGAAGACAACGTAATGGGTTATGTTTTCTTATATCTGAGATAAAGTATGTTGTCATGGATCATCCAACATGTTGAGCTTGCCTTTCCCCTCATGCTAGCCAAATTCTCGACATCAAGTAGAGATACTACTTGTGCTTCCAAAACCCCTAAACCAGTTTTGCCATGAGAGTCCACCATATCTACCTATGGATTGAGTAAGATCCTTCAAGTAAGTTGTCATCGGTGCAAAGCAATAAAAATTGCTCTAAATATGTATGATTGATTGGTGTGGGAGAAACAAGCTTTATACGATCTTGTGATGTGGAAGTAATAAAAGCGATGGACTGTATAATAAAGGTTCATATCACAAGGGGCAATATAAAGTGACATTCTTTTGCATTAAGATTTTGTGCATCCAACCATAAAAGCGCATGGTAACCTCTGCTTCCCTCTGCGAAGGGCATATCTTTTATTATTATCTTCTACCTTATGCAAGAGTCATGGTGATCTTCACCTTTCCTTTTTACATTTTATCCTTTGGCAAGCACAGTATGTTGGAAGGATCCTGATATATGTATCTAATTGGATATAGGGGAGCATGAGTTATTATTGTTGACATTACCCTTGAGGTAAAAGGTTGGGAGGCGAAACTATAAGCCCCTATCTTTTTCTGTGTCTCATTAAAACTCCGTAACCACAAGTATTGCGTGAGTGTTAGCAATTATGAAAGACTAAATGATAGTTGAGTATGTGGACTTGCTATTAAGCTCTGACATAGACTCTTTCTGATGTTATGATAAATTGCAATTGCTTCAATGACTGAGATTATAGTTTGTTGGTTCTCAATAAAGGTTATGATTCGTACTCTGCATTGTGAATGGATTATTACTTGAGCATAATAAATCATATGACAATATCCATATATGTTGCTGTTATGAAGAATATCATGATGCCTTCATGTCCGTATTTTATTTTTATCGACACCTCTACCTCTAAACATGGATACATATTTATAGTTATCGGCTTCCGCTTGAGGACAAGCGAGGTCTAAGCTTGGGGGAGTTGATACGTCCATTTTGCATCATGCTTTTATAACGATATTTATTGCATTATGGGCTGTTATTACACGTTATGTCACAATACTTATGGCTATTCTCTCTTATTTTACAAGGTTCACATAAGGAGGGAGAATGCCGGCACCTGGAATTCTGGGCTGGAAAAGGAGCAAATATTAGAGACCTATTCTGCACAACTCCAAAAGTCCTGAAACTCCACGAAAGTCATTTTTGGAAATAATAAAAAATATTGAGCGGAAGAAGTTCACGGAGGGGGCCCACTGTCCCACGAGGTGAGGCGCGCCCACAGGCGCGCCCCCCTACCTCGTGGGCCCCCTGTTGGCCCTTCGATGCCCATCTTCTGCTATATGAGGTCTTTCGTCGAGGAAAAATTGATAAGCAACCTTTCGGGACGAAAATCCGCCGCCACGAGGTGGTACCTTGGCGGAACCAATCTAGGGCTCCGGCAGAGCTGTTCTGCCGGGGATACTTCCCTCCGGGAGGGGGAAATCATCGCCATCGTCATCACCAACGCTCCTCTCATCGGGAGAGGGCAATCTCCATCAACATATTCACCAGCACCATCTCCTCTCAAAACCCTAGTTCATCTCTTGTATCCAATTCTTGTCTCCAAGTCCGGGATTGCTACTAGTAGGTTGCTAGTAGTGTTGATTACTCCTTGTAGTTGATGCTAGTTGGTTTATTTTGTGAAAGATCATATGTTCAGATCCTTTATGCATATTATTACCCCTCTGATTATGAACATGAATATGCTTTGTGAGTAGTTACGCTTGTTCCTGAGGACATGGGAGAAGTCTTGCTATTAGTAGTCATGTGAATTTGGTATTAGATTCGATATTTTGATCAGATGTATGTTGTCTAGCCTCTCGGTGTTATGTGAGCGTCGACTACATAACACTTCACCATTATTTGGGCGAGAGGAAGGCATTGTGAAGTAATAAGTAGATAATGGGTTGCTAGAGTGATGAAGCTTAAACCCTAGTTTATGCGTTGCTTCGTAAGGGGCTGATTTGGATCCATATGTTTCATACTATGATTAGGTTTACCTTAATACTTTTGTTGTAGTTGCGGATGCTTGCAATAGAGGTTAATCATAAGTGGGATGCTTGTTCAAGTAAGAGCAGCACCCAAGCACCGGTCCACCCACATACCAAATTATCAAAGTACCGACGCGAATCATATGAGCGTGATGAAAACTAGCTTGACGATATTCCCATGTGTCCTCGGGAGCGCTTTTCCTTATATAAGAGTTTGTCCAGGCTTGTCCTTTGCTACAAAAAGGATTGGGCCACCTTGCTGCACTTTAGTTACTTTTGTTACTTGTTGCTCGTTACAAATTATCTTATCACAAAACTATCTGTTACTACTTATTTCAGTACTTGCAGAGAATACCTTGCTGAAAACCGCTTATCATTTCCTTCTGCTCCTCGTTGGGTTCGACACTCTATCTTATAGAAAGGACTATGATAGATCCCCTATACTTGTGGGTCATCAGGCACCTACCTCAGTTGAAGAGAAAGCTATTTATGATGATCATGGAGCTTCAGATCAAGTTACTACCAAACCTCGTAGGTCGACAAGGGTGTGTACAACTTATGAGTGGTAACCCTGTCTTAAAGTCATGTTGTTGGACAACGATGAACCTATGAACTATGGAGAAGCGATGGTGGGCCCGGATTCCAACAAATGGCTGGAGCCATGAAGTCCGGGATAGGATCCATGTATGAGAACAAAGTATGGACTTTGGTGGACTTGCCCGATGATCGGCAAGCCATTGAGAATAAATGGATCTTTAAGAAGAAGACAGACGCTGATGGTAATGTCACCATTTATGAAGCTTGACTTGTCTCAAAGAAGTTTTCGACAAGTTCAAGGAGTTGACTGTGATGAGACTTTCTCAATCATAGTGATGCTAAAGTCAGTTAGAATTATGTTAGCAGTTGTTGCATTTTCATTTATGAAATCTGGCAGATGGATGGCAAAACAAAGTTTCCTTGACGGTTTCCGTGAGGAAAGGTTGTATGCGATACAACCAGAAGTTTTGTCAATCCTAAGGATGCTAAAAGGTATGCAAACTCCAGCGATCCTTCTATGGACTGGAGCAAGCATCTCGGAGTTGGAACATACACTTTGATGAGGTGATCAAAGCATTTGGGTTTATACAAAGTTTGCAAGAAACTTGTATTTGCAAGAAAGTGAGTGGGAGCACTACAACATTTTTGATAAGTATATGTGGATGACATATTGTTGATCAGAAATGATGTAGAATTTCTGGAAAGCATAAAGGGTTGTTTGAATGGAGTTTTTCAAAGGAAGACCTGTGTAAAACTGCTTACAAATTGGGCATCAAGATCTATAAAGATAGATCAAGACGCCTGATAAGACTTTCACAGAGCGCATACCTTGACATGATTTTGAAGGAGTTAAAAAATGTATCAGTCAAAGAAGGAGTTCTTTCCTGAGTTGGAAGGTGTGAAGTTGAGTAAGACTCAAAGCTCGACCACGGCAGAAGAAAGAGAAAGGACGAAGGTCGTCCCCTATGCCTTGTCCATAGGCTCTATACGATATGCCATGCTGTGTACCGCACCTGATATGTGCCTTGCCACGTGTCTGGCAAGAGTGATCCAAGAATGGATCATTGGACAACAGTCAAAATTGTTCTTAGAGGAATAAATAAATATTTCTCAGTTTTGGAGGTGATAAAGAGTTCTGCGTAAAGGGTTATGTCGATACAAGCTTTAACATCTATCCGGATGACTCTGAGTAGCAAACCGGATACGTATAGTGGAGCAATCATTTGGAATAGCTCCAAGTGGAGCATAGTAGCAACATCTATAATATGAAATAGAGATTTGCGAAGAACACACGGATCTGAATGTTGCAGACCCGTTGGCTAAAACCTCTCTTGTAAGCATAACATGATCAAACCCTAGAACTCACTGAGTGTTAATCACATGGTGATGTGAACTAGATTATTGACTCTAGTAAACTCTTGGGTGTTAATCACATGGCGATGTGAATTAGATTATTGACTCTAGTAAACTCTTGGGTATTAGTCACATGACGATGTGAACTTTGAGTGTTAATCACATGGCGATGTGAGCTAGATTATTTTCTCTAGTGCAAGTGGGAGACTGTTGGAAATATGCCCTAGAGGCAATAATAAA
The DNA here is from genome assembly GCA_021605145.1 of Aegilops bicornis. Taxonomy (NCBI): domain Eukaryota; kingdom Viridiplantae; phylum Streptophyta; class Magnoliopsida; order Poales; family Poaceae; genus Aegilops; species Aegilops bicornis. The sequence continues at coordinate 571,202,315 of CM038670.1, forward strand.
ATGGTTATTATTATATTTCCTTGTTCATGATAATTGTCTATTGTTCATGCTATAATTGTATTAACCGGAAACCGTAATACATGTGTGAATACATAGATCGTAATATGTCCCTAGTAAGCCTCTAGTTGACTAGCTCGTTTATCAATAGATGGTCATGGTTTCCTGACTATGGACATTGGATGTCGTTGATAACGGGATCACATCATTAGGAGAATGATGTGATGGACAAGACCCAATCCTAAGTATAGCACAAGATCGTGTAGTTCGTTTTGCTAGAGCTTTTCTAATGTCAAGTATCGTTTCCTTAGACCATGAGATTGTGCAACTCCCGGATACCGTAGGAGTGCTTTGGGTGCATCAAACGTCACAACGTAACTGGGTGACTATAAAGGTGCACTACAGGTATCTCCGAAAGTGTCTGTTGGGTTGGCACAATTCGAGACTGGGAATTGTCACTCCGTATGACGGAGAGGTATCTCTGGGCCCACTCGGCAATGCATCATCATAATGAGCTCAATGTGACTAATGAGTTAGCCGCGGGATCATGCGTTGCGGAACAAGTAAAGAGACTTGCCGGTAACGAGATTGAACAAGGTATAGGGATACCGATGGTCGAATCTCGGGCAAGTAACATACCGATAGACAAAGGGAATTGTATACGGGATTGACTGAATCCTTGACATCGTGGTTCATCCGATGAGATCATCATGGAACATGTGGGAGCCAATATGGGTATCCAGATCCCGCTGTTGGTTATTGGCCGGAGAGGTGTCTCGGTCATGTATGCATGGTTCCCGAACCCGTAGGGTCTACACACTTAAGGTTCGGTGACGCTAGAGTTGTTATGGGAAATAGTATGTGGCTACCAAAGGTTGTTCGGAGTCCCGGATGAGATCCCGGACATGACGAGGAACTCCGGAGTGGTCCGGAGGTGAAGATTGATATATTGGACGAATGGTCTTGGAGTCCGGAATTGTTCTGGGAGTACCGGGTGACGACCAGCGTGACCGAAAGGTGTTTGGAGGCCCGGCAAGGTTGGGGCCTTATGGGCCAAGGGAGGGAACATCAGCCCAGTGAGGGGCTGTGGCCCCTCCTCCCCATCTCACGTAACGTGGAGGTGGGGCGCCTCCCTAGGGCAGCCACCCCTCCTGGCTTGGGGGCAAGTTTCCTAAGGGTGGGGGCGCCCAAACCCATCTAGGGTTTCCCCTGTGGCCGCTACCCCTCCCCTAGGGAACCCTAGGGCGCCTCCTCCACCCCCTTCCCCTATATATAGTGAGGGAGAGAGAGGGCAGCCGCACCCCTTCCCCTAGCGCAGCCCTCTCCTCCTCCAACACCTCCTCCTCCTCCAACACCTCCTCCTCCTCCATAGTGCTTGGCGAAGCCCTGCCGGAGAACCACGAGCTCCACCACCACCACGCTGTTGTGCTGCTGAAGCTTTCTCCTCTCCCCTTGCTGGATCAAGAAGGGGGAGACGTCCCCGGTCTGTATGTGTGTTGAACTCGGAGGCACCGTCCGTTCGGCGCTTGGATCGGATCTTCCGCGATTTGAATCGCCGCGAGTACGACTTCATAAAACCGCGTTCTTGTAACGCTTCCACTTAGCGATCTTCAACGGTATGAAGATGCACTCCCTCTCTCTCGTTGCTAGCATCTCCTAGATTGATCATGGTGACACGTAGGAAAATTTTGAATTATTAGTACGTTCCCCAACATAGTGACCGTTGGATTAACATCCAACGGCCGCGCTGCTTCTTCAATCTCTGATCTTCTTGCTCTAGCAGCCGAAACCAGCGCCGGTGGGACCGCCTACTCCTGCCTCCGTGGCCGGCTGTGCTGCCACTTCTGGCCATGCCATCCCTCTACTCACTTATGACCCACAAGTATAGGGGATCAATCGTAGTCCTTTCGATAAGTAAGAGTGTCGAACCCAATGAGGAGCAGAAGGAAATGACAAGCGGTTTTTGGCAAGGTATTCTCTTCAAGCACTAAAATTATCGGTAATAGATAGTTGTGTGATAAGATAATTCATAACAGGTAACAAGTAACAAAAGTAACTAAGGTGCAGCAAGGTGGCCCAATCCTTTTTGTAGCAAAGGACTGTTGGGAACATAGCTTGCAATTTCAAAAAATTCCTATGATCACGCAAGATCTATCTAGGAGATGCATAGCAACGAGAGGGGAAGAGTGTGTCCACGTACCCTCGTAGACCGAAAGCGGAAGCGTTAGCTTAACACGGTTGATGTAGTCGAACGTCTTCTCGATTCAATCGATCAAGCACCGAACATACAGCATCTCCGAGTTCTGCACACGTTTAGCTCGATGACGTCCCTCAAACTCTTGATCCAGCCAAGTGTCGAGGGAGAGTTTCGTCAGCACGACGGCGTGGTGACAGTGATGGTGAAGTGATCCGCGCAGGGCTTCGCCTAAGAACTACGATAATATGACTGGAGGAGTAAATAGTGGATGGGGCACCGCACACGGCTAAGAACAATTGATGTGCCTTAGAGGTGCCCCCCGCCCCCCGTATATAAAGGAGGGAGAGGGGAGGAGGCCGGCCTAGGGCGCGCCAAGTGGGAGGAGTCCCACTTGGACTCCTAGTCCAATTTGGCCCCCCTTTTCCTTTTACCGAAAGGGGAAAGGGGAAAGGAGAAGGAAAGGGAGGCCGCGCCCCCTCCCCTAGTCCAATTCGGACTCCTTCTCCAGGGGGCACCCTTGTGGGCTGCCTTCCATCCCTTCTATGGCACATATGGCCCATATCTTTCCCCGGGGGGTTCCGATAACCCCCCCCCCCGGTACTCCGTTATGTACCCGATACATTCCGAAACAGTTTCGGGGTCCGAATACTATCGTCCAATATATCAATCTTTACCTCTCGACCATTTCGAGACTCCTCGTCATGTCCATGATCTCATCCGGGACTCCGAACAATCTTCGGTCACCAAAACACATAACTCATAATACAAATCATCATCGAACGTTAAGCGTGCGGGCCCTCTGAGTTTGAGAACTATGTAGACTTGGCCGAGACACATCTTGATCGATAACCAACAAGCGGAACACGGATGCTCATATTGGTTCCTACATGTTCTCTGAAGATCTTTATCGGCCAAACCGGAATGACAACATCGTCATTCCCTTTGTCATCGGTATGTTACTTGCACGAGATTCGATCGTCGGTATCTTTATACCTAGTTCAATCTCGTTCTTGGCAAGTCTCTTTACTCGTTTAAATAATACATCATCCTGCAACTAACTCATTAGTCACATTGCTTGCAAGGCTTATCATGATGTGTATTCTTGAGAGGGCTCGAAGATACCTCTCCGATACTCGGAGTGACAAATCCTAATATTGATCTATGCCAACCCAACAAACACCTTGAGAGATACACCTTAGAGCATCTTTATAATCACCCAGTTACATTGTGATGTTTGATAGCACACAAGGTATTCCTCCGGTATTCGGGAGTTGCATAATCTCATAGTCAAAGGAATATGTATAAGTCATGAAGAAAACAATAGCAATAAAACTTAACGACCATTATGCTAAGCTAACAGATGGGTCTTGTCCATCACATCATTCTCCTAATGATGTGATCCCGTTCATCAAATGACAACACATGTCTATGGTTAGGAAACTTAACCATCTTTGATCAATGAGCTAGTCTAGTAGAAGCTTACTACGGACACTGTGTTTTGTCTATGTATCCACACATGTATCAAGTTTCACGTTAATACAATTCAAGCATGAATAATAAATATTTATCATGATATAAGGAAATATAAATAACAACTTTATTGTTGCCTCTAGGGCATATTTCCTTGAGTCTCCCACTTGCACTAGAGTCAATAATCTAGATTACATTGTAATGATTCTAACACCCATCGAGTCTTGGTGCTGATCATGTTTTGCTCGTGGAAGAGGCTTAGTTAACGGGTCTACCACATTCAGATCCGTATGTATTTTGCAAATCTCTATCTCTCCCTCCTTGACTTGATCACAGATGGAGTTGAAGCGTCTCTTGATGTGTTTGGTTCTCTTGTGAAATCTGGATTCCTTCGCAAAGGCAATTGCTCCAGTATTGTCACAAAAGATTTTCATTGGACCCGATGCACTATGACCTAGATCGGATATGAACTCCTTCATCCAGACTTCTTCATTAGCTGCTTCCGAAGAAGCTATGTACTTTGCTTCACACGTAGATCCTGCCATGACGCTTTGCTTGGGCTGCACCAAGCGGCAATTTGCACCATTAAACATAAATACGTATCCGATTTGTGACTTAGACTCATCCGGATCAGTGTCAAAGCTAGCATCGACATAACCATTTAGATGAGCTCTTTGTCACCCCCATAAACGAGAAACATATCCTTAGTCCTTTTCAGGTACTTCAGGATGTTCTTAACCACTATCCAGTGATCCACTCCTGGATTACGTTGGTACCTCCCTGCTAAACTTATAGAAAGGGACACATCAGGTCTGGTACACACCATTGCATACATAATAGAACCTGTGGCTGAGGCATAGGGAATGACTTTCATTTTCTCTCTATCTTCTGCAGTGGTCGGGCATTGAGTCAGACTCAACTTCACACCTTGTAACAAAGGCAAGAACCCTTTCTTTGATTGATCCATTTTGAACCTCTTCCAAACTTTATCAAGGTATGTCCTTTGTGAAAGTCCAATTAAGCGTCTTAATCTATCTCTATAGATCTTGATGCCCTGTAACATCCCAAATTTTCAATTTGGAATGTTATACATAGGTCATCCATGCATATCATATTGTATTGCATTTTCATTTCGCAATCCTCGAAATCCTAAGAAACTCAAGGACCCTCGGAGAGAGTTGGGGATTTCCTAGTTTTCATATTTGATTTTTGTCAAATATTGAAACGAGGATTTTGGTTTTAATTATTTTTCCCTCCGAAAAATATTTCACATTAAAATATATGAGAGGAGATAATATGACTTCTCCAAAATAATTGAAATATTGGAGGAAAAATATTAAAATCAACTATTTGATTTTATTTGGATTTTATTTGCATTAGAAAAATTGCACGTTTTCAAAATTGCATTTTAGGGCCAAGAAAATGTTCATCTCGTTCTAAATATTTTATTTAGGCGGTGAAAATTTGTTTTGGCATTTTTAGATTTTATTTTATTTTATAGGATTTATTTTACATTGTGAAATTGTTCAAAAAACTTAGGACCAAGGCTGGGCGAAGCCCGGCCAGCCCGTTCATGCCGCCTCCCTCATGGCAGCCGCCATGTGCAACCACGGACACGAGGGAGTCCGAGCGGACTCCTCCCGGCGCCCTCGCCAAAGCCGAGCCGCCCGCCCCTTTAAATCCGCCGCCGAGACCCCCGCCACCACCACAACCTTGTGACCCGCAGCCCGCCTCCCGCCACCGCCGCTCGCGCCTCGCCGCCACCAGCGCATAACTGCCTCCGCCGCCCGCTTTCTTTGCCGCGCCGCCGTCGCCCGCCGCCGCCATAAGCCGCCGCCCGCCCGGAGCCCTGCCGCTAGAGCCCGCCTCATGAGATTCTGCGTCGATCCGCCGCCGCTGGTTTTTTTTAGAAAAACAGATTCGTTTTTTAGAAAAACCCTAGTTCGTTTTTTTAGATCAGTTCACAGGTTTTTCCCGGTTCTTCTACTTAACGGACGTTCGTCCGTATGTTCGTTTTAATGAACGGTTTTCTCTCGCTAGTTACAGATAACGAAGGCTCATTCATTAGCCTGTTCGTCAGTTTTCCTTTTTCTCGGATTTATTCGCGATTATTTCAATCGTGATTTCTGATCCGATTTCGTTTCAGTTTATCTTTTCGCTCGTTTGTCGGAATCAGGCGATTCAAGTGCCTAGATCTTCATCTCGAGACCCTCTTTATGTTTAACCAACTCAAACAAGATTTTGGTACTGTAAAATTTGACTTTAGTTCAGATTAGTAAACGGATCTTGTTTCTTTCGTTGTTTGAGTTTCGTTGCTCCGTTTGATTTGATTATTTTTGCAAACCGGAGTTCTTAAGTTGAACTTTCTGGTCAATCTCTCTTATTAGAGTTTTACCCTTGCGGCTTTGCTTGTTTGCTTATGTATGCTATTGTTTGTTTGCGATAGAATTCCCGTAGTGCGAAGCGTGCTACTACGAGTCCCTAGGTTTCGCGGATCGTCAGCAAGGCAAATAACACATTGATCATACTTTTCCATACCCAGTTTTTATGCATTAGTTTCGATCCTCAAACATTGCATGGTTAGGATGTCATTAACATGTGGGTTGGGAAGTAGTTGATGAGGTAGAACCTGTTGCCCTGTTATATTCAAACCCTTGGGAGTTACTTCTACGTATTGCTTATATTGCTATGCTATGCTCGTGAAGCGTGGTTTGGGTGAGTGAAATCCATGATAGATGTGAGATTGTTAATTAATGGTTCAACTTAAGGTGGCAACTTAAATACACATCTGGGTGGATTGAGGCACCTGGAGAATCCAGTGTTGTCTGTATTTTTGGAAATCCCGCGGTTCCGTGTGATTTTCCTATGGACCGCCACCTAGGCTCAAAGGGAACTGAGATTATTCATGCTAGAAACTTCCGTGTGCAGCCACAAGCTATTATGGGCTCTAGCATAGTTGAGTAAGTTATGTGAAGCTCTTGAAGAGGTGGATCAGCAGGTAGTGGGTTATAGGTTTGGTATGGTCTGCCCGAAGTAGAGAGTTAATATTTCTGAAAGACTGTGTCTCGGTCATCCGTTTCTCAAACACCAGGTAGTGCGAGAAATACAACGGAGGCGACCGAGTCTTGTGGGGAAAAGTGTGCAAACCTCTGCACAGTGTACAAACTAATCATGGTTAGCCGTGTCCCCGGTTATGGACAATCTTGAGTATCTAGTACTTGGAGTATCTTAAGTATGTCATCATGTTACTTAAATAATTTTGTTGGGTTAATGATTACTTTAATTGGGATCATTGAGTCGGAGAAACCTTCTCAATGATGTTTCAACTACCATGATAGTTAAATTAAAAATCTATTCCTTTGTTGTAGGGAAAAATTGGCTTTTCGCAAAAACTATAACCATACAGCTTTCCACCAGCCATATATGCATGTAGTGATAGCATTATTCTGCTCTTGCTTTACTATGTTACTTTGCCAGCATATTCCATGTGTTGACCTGTTTTTCGGGCTGCAACGTATTATGTTGCAGACTTTTCAGACGAGGAGTAAGGTTCGTTAGGTCGTTGCCGTGCAGCTCAGCTATGTCGTTGGAGTTGATGGACTCACTTTATCTTCCAAGCCTTCCATTGTTATCGTGTTAGATGGCCTTATGCCATATTTATTGTAATAAGTTCTCTCTTGAGACATTCGATGTAATAAGTGTGTGATTGCTACTTTGTTATAAATCCTTGATCTTGTGTGTGTCAGCGTTACCGATCCAGGGATGACACTGAAGCACAGAGACTTGACCGTTTGAGGTGGGGTCGCTACAAGATGGTATCAGAGCACATGCTGAGTGTAGGACACGACCACTAAGATAAACCCTAGGTCACTATTCTCTACTCATTTTTGACTCCTCTCCATTTTGTACTCTTTAGGATGGCGGAGATGAAGAACAAGTTTGCACAGCCGGATGAAGACACACCTTTTGGACGCCACTTGAAGGAAGTCACTAGGTACTTGAACATTGGAATACCAAGCTTCACCGGTATGTACAACACCACCTTACCAGAAGAGGAGCGCTGGATGATTCAAGTACAAGTTCCAGGAAGGACGTTCTCGCCAACCTCTAAGCCCATAGAAGTTTCTTTTGAAGCACCCACCTAGAGCCTAGGCAAGAGCATGGCTGCTCACATTACCATGGGACGCATTGGAGAAGTCTAGAACAAGGAGATTAAGGACACTATCTACCAGATATGTGGACGCCGAGACGAGCAATGGGAAATAATCAGCACCAAGAAGGATAGATCCATTGCAGGTTTCATCCAAGAGTTAAACCAGCACATTCGACGCCAGGAGAACCAGATGTGCGCAGACATGATGGAATTGAAGAAGGCAAAGACAAGGATCATCGAACTGGAGGAAGAACTCAAGTTTACACGCGATGGATATGAGGAGGAAATTAAAACACTACTGGAGAAGAATGACGACCTAGTGAAGAAGATCGGAGTATTCATGGGAGGTCCAGCACCGGGAGGAGAAGATGACGATTCCACTTGCCCGGACAACTACATCATCATCGACGACACCGACTCCGACCCTAGTGATGATGACTTTGAAGACGAAGCTGGAGCAGATATCATGGAGTCTTCCACCGATCAAAATTTCTAGATGACCACCAATTAGTAGTATTCCCCCATGTATTTAGTAGTAGTTGAGCACTTTTTCGATAGTTCTAGACTGCTTTTATGCCCTTGCTTGATTGATTAAGTGAAATGTTTGTGTTCGTCTCATGTGCATATGGGTAGTGCTTTGTCATTAGACCCCTTTTCTATTCTGATCTCTTCCATCTAAACCCATCAGATGCCTCCGAGACGTGACACCGGATTTGCCTTTCCACCGGAGCTCACTCAGTTGATACAACAACAGAATGCCTTGATGCAATTGCTAGTTCAGAACCAGGGAAACGACAACAACAACAACCCACCGCCAGTTGACAACCTAGCCCGTTTTCTGAGGTTACAACTGCCGTTGTTTTCCAGTAGCACTGAGCCTATAGTTGCTGATGATTGGCTACACCGTATTGGAACGGAGTTGACAACCGCAGGTTGCACAGATGCTGAGAAGGTGCGCTTTGCTGCACATCAATTGGATGGACTAGCAGCCTCATGGTGGGAGAATTACACGGCCACTTTCCCCATAGCCAATGTCACTTGGGACCCGGTTTGACCAAGCTTTCCGTACAGCCCATGTCTCAACAGAGCCATGAGCATGAAGAAGCGTGAGTTTCGCAACTTACGCCCAGGGGAACGTCTTGTAGCACAATGCGTGGATGAGTTAGCAAGTTATCTCGCTAAGCCCTGATGATGTAGCCCACGGATGCCGCGAAGCGGGAGAAGTTTATGGAAGGGCTGAATGATGAGATGAGCATGCAGTTGATGGTAGAAACCTTCAACAACTACCAGGAGTTGGTAGATAAGGCTCTTATGATTGAGGGGAAGCAGCAGCAGATTGAGAGCCGTAAGAGGAAGTATGGACAAGGGAGGTATAATTCAGGAGCTCAGCAGAAGCCTCGCCTCACCCAGAACTCGGGAGGACTTGTTCATAACCATGGAGGTCATAACCACACCGGAGGAGGTTCGCATAATCACAATGGTTCTAAGAATGGAAATGGGAATGGAGCTAACAACAATCAGAACCGCCCCAATCCAGCCACACCCGCCAAAAGAGATCTAAGTCACATTACTTGCTATAAGTGCGGGAAGACTAGACACTATGCCACGAATTGCTCATAAGGGAAGAATGGAAACGGAAATGGGAGCGCTGGGAAGAAGCCCAATCCATTCAACAAAGGACAAGTGAACCACGTTAACGTGGAGGAGGTTGAAGAACAGCCAGACGTGGTTATAGGTAAGTTTTTGGTTAAGTCATTTACCGCTCTTGTTCTTTTTGATACTGGTGCATCACATTCATACATATCAAGGGGATTCGTGGATAAGTTTAAGCTACCAACTCAAACCCTTAGGACCCCTTTGTTAGTGAGTTCGCCTGGAGCAGAGTATATGCTAGTCGATGGTGCGACCAGGTACCCCTAACCATTGGCACCCATGTTTTTTCGTCCGACCTAATTATCTTGGAGTCACAAGGATTGGATGTGATATTAGGTATGGACTGGATGTCAAAGTATGGAGGAAGCATTGACTGTGCTAGTAAGTCGATTTATCTCACCACCCCGGAGGGTAAAAGGATTAAGTATGTATCTAGGCATGTGCCTAGGAGGATCCAAGTGAATGCCCCTCACGGGAGTTGTTCAGGAGGAAGTGTCTGTAGTGAAGGATTACCCGGATGTTTTCCCAGAGGAGTTACCAGGCATGCCACTGGATCGAGACATCGAGTTTTTGATAGAGCTATTGCCAGGTACAGGGCCAATATCAAAGAGACCCTATCGGATACCCGCGAATGATCTGGAGGAGATTAAGAAACAGATCAAGGAGTTATTGGAGAAAGGTTACATTCGACAGAGTTCGTCACCGTGGGGAGCCCCAGTGCTGTTGGTTGAGAAGAAGGATAAGTCTCTAAGAATGGTTGTTGATTATCGGGCCTTGAATGAAGTGACGATCAAGAACAAGTACCCGCTGCCGATGATCAATGATTTGTTTGATCAGCTGCAAGGAGCTAAGGTGTTTTTGAAGATCGATCTGCGATCAGGATACCATCAGTTGAAGATTCGAGAGAAGGATATACCTAAGACAACATTCACCACACGGTACGGGCTGTATGAATACACGGTCATGTCGTTTGGACTGACTAACGCCCCTGCCTACTTCATGAGCATGATGAACAAGGTGTTCATGGAATATTTGGACAAGTTTGTTGTGGTGTTTATTGATGATATAATGATATACTCGAAGAATGAAGAAGAACACAAGGAGCATTTGCGTTTAGTTCTCGAGAAACTCGGGGAACATCAGTTGTATGCCAAGTTTAGCAAACGCGAATTTTGGTTGAAGGAAGTTGGATTCCTAGGACATGTTATATCAGGAGAAGGTATATCAGTAGACCCCAGCAAGGTCCTGTCAGTCACTGAATGGTTGGCGCCCACTTCAGTTAGCGAGATCCGAAGTTTTCTTGGACTCGCAGGATACGACCGGAGATTCATTGAGAATTTTTCCAAGATTGCAAAGACAATGACGGAGTTATTGAAGAAGGATACCAAGTTTAAATGGACAGAAGATTGCGAGGCAAGTTTCCGGGAGTTGAAGAAACATTTGACTACAGCCCCAGTGCTAACACTGCCAGATATACGTAAGGATTTCCAAGTGTATTGCGACGCCTCTCGCTTAGGACTTGGAAGTGTGCTTATGCAAGACGGAAGAGTTGTTTCGTACGCCTCACGACAACTAAAACCTCACGAGTTGAATTATGCCACGCATGACTTGGAGTTAGAAGCCGTAGTGCATGCATTGAAGACTTGGAGGCATTACCTTATTGGAAACCGTTGTGATGTGTACACGGATCATAAGAGTTTGAAGTACATTTTCACATAGAAGGAGCTGAACCTTAGGCAGAGGAGATGGTTGGAGCTTATAAAGGATTATGACATGAAGCTGCACTATCATCCAGGCAAGGCCAATGTCGTAGCAAACGCTTTGAGCCAGAAGAGTTACGCTAATATCCTAGAGAGCACGGGATTGCCAAAGGAGTTAGCTGAGGATCTCAGGGAACTTTGGTTGGAGATTGTTCCTAGAGGTTTTGTTGCAACAATGGTCAGTCGACATTGTTGGGAAAGATTCGAGAAGCTCAGAAGGATGACAAAGAGATTGCAGAGATAAAAGAGAGAATGAGAAAAGGAAAAGCCAAAGGTTTTCGTGAGGATGAAACCACGACACCTTATGGTTTGAGGACCGAGTTTATGTGCCCAATAACCCGAGGAGATCGAAGCTAATACTTCATGAGGCTCATGACTCACCATACTCGATACACCCCGAAAACACCAAGATGTATTTGGATTTGAAGGAACGTTTCTGGTGGACAGGAATGAAGAAGGATATTGCCGAGTATGCAACCGTATGTGATGTATGTCAGAGAGTGAAGGCCGAGCATCAGAAGCCAGCAGGACTGTTACAGCCTATGCCGATACCCAAATGGAAGTGGGATAAACTTGGCATGGATTTTATCACCAGATTGCCCAGGACCTAATCAGGATATGATTCTATATGGGTAGTAGTTGATCGCTTGACCAAAGTGGCTCACTTTATCCAAGTGAAAACAACCTATACAAGTGTGAAGTTGGCCAAGATATATATGTCCAGGATCGTATGTCTACATGGAGTTCCGAGGACCATCGTATCAGATAGAGGAACACAATTTACCTCAAAGTTTTGGCATCAGTTGCACCAGACTTTGGGAACGAGATTGGAGTTCGATTACCGCATTTCACCCATGAGACGGATGGTCAGACCGAGAGAGTCAATCAGATTCTGGAGGACATGTTGAGAGCCTGTGCGCTAGATTATGGATCTAGTTGGGATGACAATTTGCCGTACACAGAGTTCTCATACAACAATAGCTATCAATCAGTTTGAAGATGGCACTGTTCGAAGCCCTGTATGGACGAAGGTGCAGAACACCGTTAATGTGGGATGAAGTAGGAGACCGACAGTTGTTTGGACCAGATTTGATCAAGGAGTCTGAAGAGAAATTTAAGTTGGTCCGAGATAGGCGAAGATAGCTTCGATCGAGCCCAGGAAAGAGCTATGCTGATTCGAAATGCAAGGAAGTAACCTATGAAATTGGAGCGGAGCATATCTGCGAGTATCACCCTTGCGAGAGTGAAACATTTTGGAGTTAAGGAAAGTTATCCCGAGATTTGTAGGACCGTGTCGTATTATGGAGCGTATGGGAGAAGTTGCCTACAAGTTGGAGTTACACGAAGGGTATCGGAAGTTCACAATGTGTTCCACCTTTCCACGATTGAAGAAGTGCCATCTTTGAGATGGCCGATATACCGTTAAGAATCTGATTACCCTTGGAGGCGATTCAGTTGGACAGTGATTTGACTTATGAGGAGAAGCCAGTTAGGATTCTTGAGTTTGCCAGTCGAGTCACCTGCAGCAAGGTTATCAAGTTTTGCAAAGTTCAGTGGAGCCACCATACTGAGGATGTAGCCACCTGGGAACGAGAGGATGATCTTTGCAAAGACCACCCGCACCTATTTTCTAGCCAACCCGAATCTCGAGGGCGAGATTCATCTTAAGGGGGGTAGGTTTGTAACATCCCAAATTTTCAATTTGGAATGTTATACATATGTCATCCATGCATATCATATTTTATTGCATTTTGTTTTCGCAATCCTCGAAATCCTAAGCATCTCAAGGACCCTCGGAGAGAGTTGGGGATTTCCCAGTTTTCATATTTGATTTTTGTCAAATATTGAAACGAGGATTTTGGTTTTAATTATTTTTCCCTTCAAAAAATATTTCACATTAAAATATATGAGAGGAGATAATATGACTTCTCCAAAATAATTGAAATATTGGAGGAAAATATTAAAATCAACTATTTGATTTTATTTGGATTTTATTTGCATTAGAAAAATTGCATGTTTTCAAAATTGCATTTTAGGGCCAAGAAAATGTTCATCTCGTTCTAAATATTTTATTTGGACGGTGAAAATTTGTTTTGGCATTTTTAGATTTTTATCTTATTTTATAGGATTTATTTTATGTTCGGAGAAATTTAAAAAAAACTTAGGACCAAGTGGTGAAGCCAGTCGGCCCGAATCATGCGCCGCCTCCCTGTGGCGCCGCCGTGTGCAACCACAGACCGATCGAGCCGGACTCCTCCCGGCGCCTCGCCCAAGCCGAGCCGCCGCCCGCTCCTTTAAATCTGCATGCCCGAGACCCCCGCCACCACCACAACAACCGCCGCCCGCAGCCGCCTCCCGAACCGCCGCCGCCGCTCCGCGCCTCGCCGCCGCCGTCGCAAGCCGCCGCCACCTGCCCGCTTTGCCGCGCCCTTGGCCGTCCCGCCGCCCCATAAGCCGCCGCCCGCCCGCCGGAGCCCGCTTCGTCGAGCCCGCCTCGAGATACCGCACCGATCCGCCGCCGCCGTTTTTTTAGAAAAACCGATTCGGTTTTTTTTAGGAAAACCCTAGTTCGTCTTTTAGATCGGTTCACCGGTTTTTCCCGGTTCTTCTATTTAACGGACGTTCGTTCGTACGTTCGTTTTAATGAACGGTTTTCTCTCGTTAGTTACAGATAATGAACACTCGTTCGTTAGCTTGTTCGTCAGTTTTCCTTTTTCTCGGATTTATCCGCGATTATTTCAATCGTGATTTCTGATCCGATTTTCGATTCAGTTTATCTTTTCGCTCGTTTGTTGGAATCAAGCGATCCAAGCGCCTAGATCTTCGTCTAGAGACCCTCTTTCTGTTTAACCAACTCAAACAAGATTTTGGTACTGTAAAATTTGACTTTAGTTCAGATTAGTAAACGGATCTTGTTTCTTTCACTGTTCGAGTTTCTTTGCTCCCTTTGATTTGATTCTTTTTGCAAACCGGAGTTCTTAAGTTGAACTTTCTGGTCAATCTCTCTTATTTGAGTTTTACCCTTGCATCTTTTCTTATTTTCTTATGTATGCTATTATTTGTTTGCGATAGAATTCCCGGAGTGCGAAGTGTGCTACTACGAGTCCCTAGGTTCGCGGATCGTCAGCAAGGCAATTAACACATTGATCATACTTTTCCATACCCAGTTTTTATGCATTAGTTTCAATCCTCAAACATTGCATGGTAAGGATGTCATTAACATGTGGGCTGGGAAGTAGTTGATGAGGTAGAAACTATTGCCCTGTTATATTCAAACCCTTGGGAGTTACTTCTACGTATTGCTTATATTGCTATGCTATGCTCGTAGACGTGGTTTGGGTGAGTGAAATCCATGATGATGTGAGATTGTTAATTAATGGTTCAACTTAAGGTGGCAACTTAAATACACATCTGGGTGGATTGAGGCACTGGAGAATCGATGTCGTCTGTATTTTTGGAAATCCGGGGTTCCTGTGATTTTCCTATGGACTACCACCAGAGCTCAAAGGGAACTGAGATTATTCATGCTAGAAACTTCCGTGTGCAGCCACAAGCTATTATGGGCTCTAGCATAGTTGAGTAAGTTACGTGAAGCTCCTGAAGAGGTGGATCAGCAGGTAGTGGGTTATAGGTTTGGTATGGTCTGCCCGGAGTAGAGAGTTAATGTTTCTGAAAGACTGTGTCTCGGTCATCCATTTCTCAAACACCAGGTTGTGCGAGAAATACAACGGAGGTGATCGAGTCTTGTGGGGAAAAGTGCGCAAACCTCTGCAGAGTGTACAAACTAATCATGGTTAGCCCTGTCCCCGGTTATGGACAATCTTGAGTATCTAGTACTTGGAGTATCTTAAGTATCTCATCATGTTACTAATTTTGTAGGGTTAATGATTACTTTAATTGGGATCATTGAGTCGGAGAAACCTTCTCAATGATGTTTCAACTACCATGATAGTTAAATTAAAAATCTATTCCTTTGTTGTAGGAAAAAATTGGCATTTCGCAAAAACTATAACCATACAACTTTCCACCAACCATATATGCATGTAGTGATAGCATTATTCTGCTCTTGCTTTACTGTGTTACTTTGCCAGCATATTCCATGTGTTGACCCGTTTTTTGGGCTGCAACGTATTATGTTGTAGACTTTTCAGACGAGGAGTAAGGTTCGTTAGGTCGTTGCCGTGCAGCTCAGCTATGCCGTTGGAGTTGATGGACTCACTTTATCTTCCAAGCCTTCCGTTGTTATCGTGTTAGATGGCCTTAAGCCATATTTATTGTAATAAGTTCTCTTTTGAGACATTTGATGTAATAAGTGTGTGATTGCAACTCTGTTATAAATCCTTCGAGTACTGTGTGTGTCAGCATTACCGATCCAGGGATGACACTGAAGCACAGATACTTGACCGTTTGAGGTCGGGTCACTACATGCCCAATATATAAGCAGCTTCACCGAGGTCTTTCATTGAAAATTCTTATTCAAGTAACCTTTTATGCTATCCAGAAATTCTATATCATTTCCAATCAACAATATGTCATCCACATATAATATTAGAAATGTTGCAGAGCTCCCACTCACTTTCTTGTAAATCTGAGGCTTCTCCAGAAAGTCTCAGTATAAACCATATCTTTGATCACACTATCAAAGCGTATATTCCAACTCCGAGATGCTTGCACCAGTTCATAAATGGATCGCTGGAGCTTCCACACTTTGTTAGCACCTTTAGGATCGACAAAACCTTCTGGTTGCATCATATACAACTCTTCTTTAAGAAATCCATTAAGGAATGCAGTTTTGACGTCCATTTGCCATATTTCATAATCATAAAATGCGATGACTGCTAACATGATTCGGACAGACTTAAGCATCGCCACGGGTGAGAATGTCTCATCGTAGTCAACTCCTTGAACTTGTTGAAAACTTTTCACAACAAGTCGAGCTTTGTAGACAGTAACATTACCATCAGCGTCAGTCTTCTTCTTGAAGATCCATTTATTCTCTATGACTTGCCGATCATCGGGCAAGTCAACCAAAGTCCATACTTTGTTCTCATACATGGATCCCATCTCAGATTTCATGGCTTCAAGCCATTTCGCGGAATCTGGGCTCATCATCGCTTCCTCATAGTTGGTAGGTTCGTCATCGTCTAGTAACATGACTGCCAGAATAGGATTACCGTACCACTCTGGTGCGGAACGTACTCTAGTTGACCTACGACGTTCGGTAGTAACTTGATCTGAAGTTTCACGATTATCATTATTAGCTTCCTCACTAATTGGTGTAGGCATCACGGGAACTGTTTTCTGTGATGAAGTACTTTCCAATTCAAGAGAAGGTACAATTACCTCATCAAGTTCTACTTTCCTCCCACTCACTTCTTTCGAGAGAAACTCTTTCTCTAGAAAGGATCCATTTTTAGCAACAAAGATTTTGCCTTCGGATTTGTGATAGAAGGTGTACCCAACAGTTTCTTTTGGGTATCCTATGAAGACACACTTCTCTCATTTGGGTTCGAGCTTATCAGGTTAAAGCTTTTTCACATAAGCATCGCAACCTCAAACTTTAAGAAATGACAGCTTAGGTTTCTTCCCAAACCACAGTTCATACGGTGTCATCTCAATGGATTTAGATGGTGCCCTATTTAACGTGAATGCAGCTATCTCTAATGCATAACCCCAAAATTATAGTGGTAAATCGGTAAGAGACATCATAGATCGCACCATATCTAATAAAGTATGGTTACGACGTTCACACACACCATTACGCTGTGGTGTTCCAGGTGGCGTGAGTTGCGAAACTATTCCACATTGTTTTAAATGAAGACCAAACTCGTAACTCAAAATTTGCCTCCGCGATGAGATCGTAGAAACTTTATTTTCTTGTTACGATGATTTTCCACTTTACTCTGAAACTCTTTGAACTTTTCAAATGTTTCAGACTTGTGTTTCATTAAGTAGATATACCCATATCTGCTCAAATCATCTGTGAAGGTCAGAAAATAACGATACCCGCCGTGAGCCTCAACACTCATTGTACCGCATACATCAGTATGTATTATTTCCAATAAGTCGATGGCTTCGCTCCATTCTTAGGAGAAGCGAGTCTTAGTCATCTTTCCCACGAGGCATGGTTGGAAGCATCAAATGATTCATAATCAAGTGATTCGAAAAGTCCATCTACGTGGAGTTTCTTCATGCGCTTTACACTAATATGACCTAAACGGCAGTGCCACATATATGTTGCACTATCATTATCAACTTTGCATCTTTTGGCATCAATATTATGAATATGTGTATGACCACGATCGAGATTCAACAAAAATAGGCCACTCTTCAAGGGTGCATGACCATAAAAGATATTACTCATATAAATAGAACAACCATTATTCTCTGATTTAAATGAATAACCGTCTCGCATCAAACAAGATCCGGATATAATGTTCATGCTCAACGCTGGCACCAAATAACAATTATTCAGGTCTAAACTAATCCACGAAGGTAGATGTAGAGGTAGCGTCGGCCAGCGATCACATCAACCTTAGAACCATTCCTGACGCGCATCGTCACCTCGTCCTTAGCCAATATTCGTTTAATCTGTAGCCCCTGTTTCGAGTTGCAAATATGAGCAACAAAACCAGTATCAAATACCCAGGCGCTACTACGAGCATTAGTAAGGTATACATCAATAACATATATATCAAATATACCTTTGTTCACCTTGCCATCCTTCTTATCCACCAAATACTTGGGGCAGTTCCGCTTCCAGTGTCCAGTCCCTTTGCAGTAGAAGCACTCAGTTTCAGGTTTAGATCTAGACTTGGGCTTCTTCCCGGGAGTGGCAACTTGCTTGCCATTCTTCTTGAAGTTCCCCTTCTTTCCATTGCCCCTTTTCTTGAAACTAGTGGTCTTGTTAACCATCAACACTTGATGATCCTTCTTGATTTCTATGTCCGCAACTTTGAGCATTGCGAAGAGCTCGGGAATTTTCTTATCCTCCCCTTGCATATTATAGTTCATCACGAAGCCTTTGTAGCTTGGTGGCAGAGATTGAAGAACTCTGTCAATAACACTATCATCCGGAAGATTAACTCCCAACTGAGTCAAGTGGTTATGGTACCCAGACATTCTGAGTATGTGTTCACTGACATAATTGTTCTCCTCCATTTTGCAGCTATAGAACTTGTTGGAGACTTCATATCTCTCAACTCGGGCATTTGCTTGAAATATTAACTTCAACTCTTGGAACATCTCATACGGTCCATGACGTTCAAAACGTCTTTGAAGTCCCGATTCTAAGCCGTAAAGCATGGCACACTGAACTATAGAGTAGTCATCAGACCACGTCTGCCAGAAGTTCAAAGCGTCTACATTAGCAGGAGGGGGATTTTCACCTAGCAGTGCATCAAGGACATAATTCTTTTGTGCAGCAATGAGGATAATCCTCAAGTTACGGACCCAGTCCGTGTAGTTTCTACCATCATCTTTCAACTTAGCTTTCTCTAGGAACGCATTAAAATTCAAGGAGCGATGCTTACGGGCCATTGATCTACAACATAGATATGCAAAAACTATCAGGACTAAGTTCATGATAAATTAAGTTCAATTAATCATATTACTTAAGAACTCCCACTTAGATAGTCATCCCTCGAGTCATCTAAATGATCACATGATCCATGTCAACTAAACCATGCCCAGTCATCACATGAGATGGAGTAGTTTTCAATGGTGGACATCTCTATGTTGATCATATCTACTATATGATTCAGGTTCGACCTTTCGGTCTCAGTGTTCCAAGGCCATGTCTGTACATGCTAGGATCGTCAAGTTTTACCCGAGTATTCCGCATGTGCAAAACTGCCTTTCACCCGTTGTATGTGAACGTAGAGCTTATCACACCCGATCATCACGTGGTGTCTCGGCACGCCGAACTGTTGCAACGGTGCATACTCAAGGAGAATACTTATACCTTGAAATGTTTTTAGTGAGAGATCATCTTATAATGCTACCACCGTACTAAGCAAAATAAGACGCATAAAAGATAAACATCACATGCAATCAAAATATGTGACATGATATGGCCATCATCATCTTGTGCCTTTGATATCCATCCCCAAAGCACCGTCATGATCTCCATCGTCACCGGCTTGACACCTTGATCTCCATTGTAGCATAGTTGTCGTCTTGCCAACTATTGCTTCTACAACTATCGCTAACGCATAGTGATAAAGTAAACAAGTTACATGGCGATTGCATTTCATACAATAAAGCGACAACCATAAGGCTCCTACCAGTTGCCGATAACTTTTACAAAACATGATCATCTAATACAATAACGTATATCACATCATGTCTTGACCATATCACATCACAACATGCCCTGCAAAAACAAGTTAGACGTCATCTACTTTGTTGTTGCAAGTTTTATGTGGCTGCTACGGGCTTCTAGTAAGAACCGTTCTTACCTACGCATCAAAACCACAACGATGTTTCGTCAAGTTTGCTGTTTTAACCTTCAACAAGGACCCGCCGTAGTCAAATTCGTTTCAACTAAAGTTGGAGAATGATGACGCACAAGTATAGGAGATTGATGTATACTACGCAGCCTTCTTCTTGTAGACGTTGTTGGGCCTCCAAGTGCAGAGGTTTGTAGGACAGTAGCAAATTTCCCTCAAGTGGATGACCTAAGGTTTATCAATCTATGGGAGGCGTAGGTTGAAGATGGTCTCTCTCAAACAACCTTGCAACCAAATAACAAAGAGTCTCTTGTGTCCCCAACACACCCAATACAATGGTAAATCATTATGGGTGCACTAGTTCGGCGAAGAGATGGTGATACAAGTGCAATATGGATGGTAGATATAGGTTTTTGTAATCTGAAAATATAAAAACAGCAAGGTAGCAAGCGACAAAAGTAAGCGTAAACGGTATTGCAATGCGTTGAAACAAGGCCTAGGGTTCATACTTTCACTAGTGCAAGTTCTCTCAACAATAATAACATAATTGGATCATATAACTATCCCTCAACATGCAACAAAGAGTCACTCCAAAGTCACTAATAGCGGAGAACAAATGAAGAGATTAAGGTAAGTGCAGAAACCACCTCAAAGTTATTCTTTCCGATCAATCCATTGGGCTATTCCTATAAGTGTCACCAACAGCCCTAGAGTTCATAGTAAAATAACACCTTAAGACACACATCAACCAAAACCCTAATGTCACCTAGATACTCCAATGTCACCTCAAGTATCCGTGGGTATGATTATACGATATACATCACACAATCTCAGATTCATCTATTCAACCAACACATAGAACCTCAAAGAGTGCCCGAAAGTTTCTACCGGAGAATCAAGACGAAAACGTGTGCCAACTCCTATGCATAGGTTCATGGGCGGATGATACGTCTCCAACGTATCTATAATTTTCGATTGCTCCATGCTATATTATCTACTGTTTTAGGCAATATTGGGATTTATTTTCCACTTTTATATTATTTTTGAGACTAACCTATTAACCGGAGGCCCAGCCCAGATTTGCTGTTTTATGCCTATTTCAGTATTTTGAGGAAAAGGAATATCAGACGGAGTCAAAACGGAACGAAATCAACTGGAGAAGTGATTTTTGGAAGGAAAGCCACCCGATGGACTTGGAGTGCACGTCAGGAAAGAAGGGAGCTGCTCACGAGGGTAGGGGCGCGCCCACCCCCTGGGGCGCACCCCCTGCCTCGTGGCCCCCCCTTCGGTCCACCGACGTACCCTTTGCACCCTTATATACCTAAGTATCGTAAAACTTCCAGAACAGAAGATAGATCGGGAGTTCCACCGCTGCAAAACCTCCAGAGCCACCAAAAACCAATTGGGACCCTGTTAGGCACCACTGGGAGGAACCCTCACCGGTGGCCATCTTTAGAGGCGATGCTATTTGGCATGACGTTCGGCCTTCGATTTCCGGCCGAGCAGCGGGTAAGTCAAAGTTTCCTTCTTTTTTGGCGGGATCTCAACCTTCCTTTTAAGGAAAACTCCGTATGAGAAAAACTAAAGGGCCTTTTGGCCCCACCCTCGTTGAAATCGGGGGTCGAGAGATTTATGGAAGGCGATCTTTGGGCCCACCTGTTTAATTTATTGCGATAGAAATTTAAGGAAGTAAAGACTAGGTCCACTAATTAATAGAATTAACTGGAGGAGAGGTTATGGATCGAGCGTTTCCACGCTCGCCCGCAAAGGAGCGTTCTCCCCATCTTCATCATCCCGGCGCTCTCCATGACGAGGAGGGAGTAGTTCACCCTCGGGGCTGAGGGTATGTACCAGTAGCTATGTGTTTGATCTCTCTCTCTCTCGTGTTCTTGATTTGGCACGATCTTGATGTATCGCGAGCTTTGCTATTATAGTTGGATCTTATGTTTCTTCTCCCCCTCTACTCTCTTGTAATGAATTGAGTTTCCCCTTTTGAAGTTATCTTATCGGATTGGGTCTTTTATGAGAACACTTGATGTATGTATTGTCGTGCTTATCTGTGGTGACAATGGGATATCATGTGCCACTTGATGTATGTTTTGGTGACCAACTGATACGTCTCCATCGTATCTACTTTTCCAAACACTTTTGCCCTTGTTTTGGACTCTAACTTGTATGATTTGAATGGAACTAACCCGGTCTGACGTTGTTTTCAGCAGAATTGCCATGATGTTGTTTTATGTGCAGAAAACAAAAGTTCTCGGAATGACCTGAAACTCCACGAGATGTCTTATAAAAAATAATAAAAAATCCTCACCAAAGATGAAGACCAGGGGGCCCACACCCTGTCCACGAGGGTGGGGGCGCGCCCCCCCTCCTGGGCACGCCCCCTACCTCGTGGGCCCCCTGGACACCTTCCGACGCCAACTCCAACTATATATATTGGCTTTCGGGGAGAAAAAAATCAGAGAGAAAGTTTCATCATGTTTTACGATACGGAGCCGCCACCAAGCCCTAATCTCTCTCGGGAGGGCTGATCTGGAGTCCGTTCGGGGCTCCGGAGAGGGGGATTCGTCGCTGTCGTCATCATCAACCATCCTCCATCACCAATTTCATGATGATC
This sequence comes from Aegilops bicornis, assembly GCA_021605145.1. Taxonomy (NCBI): domain Eukaryota; kingdom Viridiplantae; phylum Streptophyta; class Magnoliopsida; order Poales; family Poaceae; genus Aegilops; species Aegilops bicornis. The sequence continues at coordinate 571,224,618 of CM038670.1, forward strand.
TCCGCCGGGCGTGAGTAATTCCATCGTAGGCTTGCTGGACGGTGATGGGTTGGATGAGATTTATCATGTAATCGAGTTAGTCTTGTTAGGGTTTGATCCCTAGTATCCACTATGTTCTGAGATTGATGTTGCTATGACTTTGCTATGCTTAATGCTTGTCACTAGGGCCCGAGTGCCATGATTTCAGATCTGAACCTAATATGTTTTCATGAATATATGTGTGTTCTTGATCCTATCTTGCAAGTCTGTAGTCACCTATTACGTGTTATAATCCGACAACCCCAAAGTGACAATAATCGGGATACTTCTCGGTGATGACCATAATTTGAGGAGTTCATGTATTCACTATATGCTAATGCTTTGTTCCGGTTCTCTATTAAAAGGAGGCCTTAATATCCCTTAGTTTCCAATAGGACCCCGCTGCCACGGGAGGGTAGGACAAAAGATGCCATGCAAGTTCTTTTCCATAAGCACGTATGACTATATTCGAAATACATGCCTACATTACATTGATGAATTGGAGCTAGTTCTATGTCACCCTATGTTATGACTGTTACATGACGAACCGCATCCGGCATAATTATCCATCACTGATCCGGTGCCTACGAGTTTTCCATATACTGGTTCTCGCTTATTTACTTTTCCGTTGCTGCTGCTACAATCACTACAAAAATGCCAAAAACATTACTTTTGTTACCGATGCCACCACTATCATATTACTTTGCTACTAAACACTTTGTTGCAGATACTAAGTTGTCCAGATGTGGTTGAATTGACAACTCAGCTGCTAATACTTGAGAATATTCTTTGGCTCCCCTTGTGTCGAATCAATAAATTTGGGTTGAATACTCTACCCTCGAAAACTGTTGCGATCCCCTATACTTGTGGGTTATCACCAACTTGCGGGTTCCGCCCATAAACCTATGCATAGGTGTTGGCACATGTTCTTGACTCTCCGGTAGAAACTTTGGGGCACTCTTTGAAGTACTTTTATGTTGGTTGGATGAATATGAGATTGTGTGATGCATATCGTATAATCATACCCACAGATACTTGAGGTGACATTGGAGTATCTAGGTGACATTAGGGTTTTGGTTGAATTGTGTCTTAAGGTGTTATTCTAGTACGAACTCTAGGGCTATTTGTGACACTTATAGGAATAGCCCAACGATTGATTGGAAAGAATAACTTTGAGGTGGTTTCGTACCCTACCATAATCTCTTCGTTTGTTCTCCCCTATTAGTGGCTTTGGAGTGACTCTTTGTTGCATGTTGAGGGATAGTTATGTGATCCAATTATGTTATTATTGTTGAGAGAGCTTGCACTAGTGAAAGCATGAACCCTAGGCCTTGTTTCCTATCATTGCAATACCGTTTACGCTCACGTTTATCACTTGTTACCTTGTTGTTTTTATATTTTCAGATTACAATACCTTTATCTACATCCATATTGCACTTGTATCAACATCTCTTTGCCGAACTAGTGCACCTATACAATTTACCATTGTATTGGGTGTGTTGGGGACACAAGAGACTCTTTGTTATTTGGTTGCAGGGTTGCTTGAGAGAGACCATCTTCATCCTACACCTCCCACGGATTGATAAACCTTAGGTCATCCACTTGAGGGAAATTTGCTACTGTCCTACAAACCTCTGCACTTGGAGGCCCAACAACGTCTACAAGAAGAAGGTTGCGTAGTAGACATCAAGCTCTTTTCTGGTGCCGTTGCCGGGGAGGCTAGGTAAGTGAAGGTATATCTTTAAATCTTGCAATCAAATATTTTTGTTTCTTGTTTTAGCACTAGTCTAGTTTATAAAAGAAAACTACCAAAAAATGGAACTGAGTTTGTCTCATACGCTTCATCTTTTTAATATCTTTCGTGAATATGATGGAAAGGAAAATTTTGCCGAAGTCTTAGAAGAAGAATGCATTAAATTGTTTGGCACTAAATATTTGAATGATGAGCATGATTGCAATGTTGTTAGTATGAATTCCTTGAATATATATCCATGATGCTAATGGTATGCAAAGCCACAAGCTTGGGGAAGCTATGTTTGATGAAGATATTTTTTGTCCCCCAAGTTTTGATGAGCAAATTTACTATGGTAAAAGCATGCCTCCTATCTATGATGATTATTGTGATGACACGTATGCTTTAAAGAATAATGATAACCATGAAACTTGTCATCTTGATCTTAATTTTCAATCATATGATAGTTATTTTGTTGAGTTTGCTCCCACTACTATTGATGAGAATAAATTTGCTTATGTGGAGAGTAATAAAATTTCTATGCTAGTAGATCATGAAAAGAATGCTTTAGGTGCTGGTTATATTGTTGAATTTATTCATGATTTTACTGAAAATTATTATGAGGGAGGAATATATGCTTGTATGAATTGCAATAATATCAAGTTTCCTCTCTATGTGCTTAATATCTTGAAGTTATGCTTGTTTGGCCTTCCTATGCTAGTTGATTATTGTTCCCATAAGTTGTTTGTTCAAAAAATCCCTATGCATAGGAAGTGGGTTAGACTTAAATGTGTTAGTCATATTCTTCATGATGCTCTCTTTATGTTTCAATTCCTATCTTTTATGTGAGCACCATTGAAATCATCATGCCTAGCTAGGGGCGTTAAACGTTAGCGCTTGTTGGGAGGCAATCCAATTTTATTTTAGTTTATTGCTTTTGGTTCTGTTTAGGAATAAATAATCCATCTAGATTCTGTTTAGATGAGGTTTTGTGTTTTAATTAGTGTTTGTGCTAAGTGGAACCTTTGGGAAGACTTGGGTGAAGTCTTTATGATCATGCTGTAAAAAGCAGAAACTTTAGCACTCACGAGATTAGCTAGAACTTTTTACTGGAGAGTGCTATTTAGTTGATTATTTTTTAAGATGATTACTAGACAAATTCCTCAGGTCCACCAATTTATTTTAGAATTTTTGGAGTTCCAGAAGTTTGCGTTACTTACAGATTACTACAGACTGTTCTGTTTTTGACAGATTTTGTTTTTCGTGTGTTGTTGCTTATTTTGATGAATCTATGGCTAGTAAAATAGTTTATAATCCATAGAGAAGTTGGAATACAGTAGGTTTAACACAAATCTATGGCTTTTTTGTTTTTTGTTTTCTTTCGCTAACGGAGCTCATGAGTTTTCTGTTAAGTTTTGTGTTGTGAAGTTTTCAAGTTTTGGGCAAAGATTCGATGGATTATGGAACAAGGAGTGGCAAGAGACTAAGCTTGGGGATTCCCAAGGCACCCCAAGGTAATATTCAAGGATAATCAAGAGCCTAAGCTTGGGGATGCCCCGGGTGGCATCCCCTCTTTAAATCTTCGTTCATCGGTAACTTTACTTGGAGCTATATTTTTATTCACCACATGATATGTGTTTTGCTTGGAGCGTCATGTCATTTTCATTAGCTTTGCTTGCTGTTTGAATAAAATTCCAAGATCTGAAATTATTAAATGGGAGAGTCTTCACATATTTGCATAATTATCCGACTACTCATTGATCTACACTTATATCTTTCGGAGTAGTTTGTCATTTGCTCTAGCGCCTCACTTATATCTTTTAGAGCATGGTGGTAGTTTTATTTTGAAGAAATAGATGAACTCTCATACTTCACTTATATTATTTTGAGAGTCTTTAATAGCATAGTAATTTGCTAAATGTTAATATACTTGGTATTCAAGATATGTGAAACTTTCTTTTGAGTGCGTTGAATACTAAGAAAAGCTTGATACTTGATAATTGTTTTGAGATATGGAGGTAGTGATATTAAAGTCATGCTCGTTGGGTGATTATGAATTTAAAGAATGCTTGTGTTGAAGTTAGCAAGTCCCGTAGCATGCACGTATGGTTAAAGTTGTGTAACAAATTTGAAACATGAAGTGTACAGCTTGTGCATCCTTATGAGTGGCGGTCGGGGAATGACGATGGTCTTTTCCTACCAATCTATCCCCCTAGGAGCATGCACGTAGTACTTGATTTTTGATGACTTCTAAATTTTTGCAATAAGTATATGGGTTCTTTTGACTAATGTTGAGTCCATGGATTATATGCACTTTTACCTTTCCGCCTTTGCTAGCCTCTTCGGTACTGTGCATTGCCCTTTCTCACCTTGAGAGTTGGTGCAAACTTCGCCAGTGCATCCAAACCGTGTGATATGATACGCTCTATCACACATAAGCCTCATTATATCTTCCTCAAAATAGCCACCATACCTACCTATTTATGGCATTTCCATAGCCATTCCGAGATATATAGCCATGCAACTTTCCACCGTTCTGTTCATCATCATGACATACTTTACTTTTGTCATATTGCCATTGCATGATCATGTAGTTGACATCGTATTTGTGGCAAAGCCAACATGCATTATTTTTCATACATGTCACTCTTGATTCATTGCACCATCCCAGTACACCGTCGGAGGCATTCATATAGAGTCATATCTTGTCCTAGTATGAGTTGTAATCCTTATGTTGTAATCAATAGAAGTGTGATGATCATCATTATTAGAGCATTGCCCAAAAAAGAGAAAGGCCAAAAGAAAAAAAGGCCCAAAAAAGGGCAATGTTACTATCTCTTTTCCACACTTGTGCTTCAAAGTAGCACCTTGTTCTTCATGTAGTGAGTCTCATATATCGTGCTTCAAATTAGCACCATGTTTTTCATATAGTGAGTCTCATAAGTTGTCTTTTTATACTAGTGGGAATTTTTCATTATAGAACTTGGCTTGTATATTCCTACAATGGGCTTCCTCAAATGCCCTAGGTCTTCATGAGCAAGCAAGTTGGATGCACACCCACTAGTTTTCTTTTGATGAGCATTCATTAGCTCTAGTGCATCCGTTGCATGGCAATCCCTACTCCTCATGTTGACATCAATTGATGGGCATCTCCATAGCCCGTTGATTATCCTCGTCAATGTGAGACTTTCTTCCCTTTTGTCTTCTCCACACAATCCCCATCATCATATTCTATTCCACTCATAGTGCTATATCCATGGCTCATGCTCATGTATTGCGTGAAGGTTGAAAAAGTTTGAGATTATTTAAGTATGAAACAATTGCTTGGCTTGTCATCGGGGGTATAGAAGTTGGGAACATCTTTGTGTGACGAAAATGAAGCATAGCCTAACTATATGATTACGTAGGGATGAACTTTCTTTTGCCATGCTATTTTGAGAAGACATGATTACTTTAATTAGTATGCTTGAAGTATTACTATTTCCTTTATCGATATGAACTTTTATTTTGTATTCATTCGGATCTGAATATTCATATCACAAGTAAGAAGATTTACATTGAAATTATGCCAAGTAGCATTCCACATCAAAAAATTATCTTTTTTTATCATTTACCTACTCGAGGACAAGCAGGAATTAAGCTTGGGGATGCTTGGTACGTCTCCAACGTATCTATAATTTTTGATTGCTCCAGCTATATTATCTACTGTTTTAGGCAATATTGGGCTTTATTTTCCACTTTTATATTATTTTTGGGACTAAACTATTAACCGGAGGCCGAGCATGATTCTTTGTTTTATGCCTATTTCAAGATTTCGAGGAAAAGGAATATCGGGCCGAGTCAAAGCAGAACGAAATCAAGCTGGAGAAGTTATTTTTGGAAGGAAAGCCACCGATGGACTTGGAGTGCACGTCGAGAAAGAAGGGAGGTGCTCACGAGGTAGGCGCCCACCCCACAGGCGCGCCCCCTGCCTCGTGCCCCCCCCCTTTCGGTCCACCGACGTACCCTTTGCACCCTTATATACCTACGTATCGTAAAACTTCCAGAACAGAAGATAGATCGGGAGTTCCGCCGCAGCAAAACCTCCAGAGCCACCAAAAACCAATCGGGACCCTGTTCCGGCACCCTGCTGGAGGGGAGAACCCTCACTGGTGGCCATCTTCATCATCCCGGCGCTCTCCATGACGAGGAGGGAGTAGTTCACCCTCGGGGCTGAGGGTATGTACCAGTAGCTATGTGTTTGATCTCTCTCTCTCGTGTTCTTGATTTGGCACGATCTTGATGTATCGTGAGCTTTGCTATTATAGTTTGATCTTATGTTTCTTATCCCCCACTACTCTCTTGTAATGAATTGAGTTTCCCCTTTTGAAGTTATCTTATCGGATTGAGTCTTTTATGAGAACACTTGATGTATGTCTTGCCGTGCTTATCTGTGGTGACAATGGGATATCAGGTGCCACTTGATGTATGTTTTGGTGACCAACTTGCGGGTTCCGCCCATGAACCTATGCATAGGGGTTGGCACACGTTCTTGACTCTCCGGTAGAAACTTTGGGGCACTCTTTGAAGTACTTTTATGTTGGTTGGATGAATCTGAGATTGTGTGATGCATATCGTATAATCATACCCACGGATACTTGAGGTGAAATTGGAGTATCTAGGTGACATTAGGGTTTTTGTTGATTTGTGTCTTAAGGTGTTATTTTAGTACGAACTCCAGGGCTATTTGTGACACTTATAGGAATAGCCCAACGATTGATTGGAAAGAATAACTTTGAGGTGGTTTCGTACCCTACCATAATCTCTTTGTTTGTTCTCCGCTATTAGTGGCTTTGGAGTGACTCTTTGTTGCATGTTGAGGGATAGTTATGTGATCCAATTATGTTATTATTGTTGAGAGAACTTGCACTAGTGAAAGTATGAACCCTAGGCCTTGTTTCCTATCATTGCAATATCGTTTACGCTCACGTTTATCACTTGTTACCTTGTTGTTTTTATATTTTCAGATTACAATACCTTTATCTACTATCCATATTGCACTTGTATCACCATCTCTTATCCGAACTAGTGCACCTATACAATTTATCATTGTATTGGGTGTGTTGGGGACACAAGAGACTCTTTGTTATTTGGTTGCAGGGTTGCTTGAGAGAGACCATCTTCATTATACGCCTCCCACAGATTGATAAACCTTAGGTCATCCACTTGAGGGAAATTTGCTACTGTCCTACAAACCTCTGCACTTGGAGGCCCAACAACATCTACAAGAAGAAGGTTGCGTAGTAGACATCAGCGGAACCCGCAAGTTGATCACCAAAACATACATCAATTGGGTCAATAGAATAACCCATTGTCACCACGGTTATCCCGCGCAAGACATACATCAAGTGTTCTCAAATCATTAAAGACTCAATCGGATAAGATAACTTCAAAGGGGAAACTCAATCCATTACAAGAGAGTAGAGGGGGAGAAACATCATAAGATCCAACTATAATAGCAAAGCTCGCGATACATCAAGATCGTGCCGAATCTAGAACACGAGAGAGAGAGAGAGAGAGAGAGAGAGAGAGAGAGAGATCAAACACATAGCTACTGGTACATACCCTCAGCCCGAGGCGAACTACTCCCTCCTCGTCATGGAGAGCCGGGATGATGAAGATGGCCACCGGTGAGGGATCCCCCTCCGGCGAGTCTTGGAACAGGTCCCGATTGGTTTTGGTGGCTCAGAGGCTTCTTGCGGCGGAACTCCCGATCTATTATGTTCCCCGATGGTTTTAGGGTATATTGGTATATATAGGAGGAAGAAATACGTCAGGGGAGCCAAGAGGGGCCCACGAGGGTGGAGGGCACGCCTAGGGGGGTGGGCGCGCCCCCTGCCTCGTGCCTCCCTCGTTGCTTTCTTGACGTGGACTCCAAGTCCCCAGGGTTGCTTTCTTTCCAAAAATAACTTCTCCAGAAGGTTTCATTCTGTTTCGACTCCGTTTGATATTCCTTTTCTTCGAAACAATCGAAACAAGGAAAAAAGCGAGGCCAGCCTTTGGGCTCGGGTCAATAGGTTAGTCCCAAAAATAATATAAAATTGCATAGTAAAGCCCATTAAACATCCAAGATGGATAATATAATAGCATGAATACTTCATAAATTATTGATACGTTGGAGACGTATCAACATCCCCAAGCTTAATTCCTGCTCATCCTCGAGTAGGTAAATGATAAAAGAAAGAATTTATAAAGTGTGAATGCTAGCAGGTGCACAAGTTTGATTAATGATAATTTCAATCACCTATTCTAGCATCATTATATGTCATAACAGTAGTTCAACTCATAGAACTTTTCATGATCAAGTAACAAGCTATTCACATGTTAAAGTATAGATCACAAACTTTCTTGAAAACTAACAAACCGTATTATTAATCATCAAACAATTACAATTCATCTTATTTTCAGGAAGAGTCTATGTCAGAGCTTTGATTCAGCAAACTTCACATACTCAACTATCATTTAATCTTCCATGATTTCTACCACTCAAAGCATATTTTTAGAAAAAATAGTATTCATCGAACACAGAGAAATATAGGGGCTTAATGTTTCGCCTCCCAACCTTTTACCTCAAGGGTAATGTCAACAGTAATAATTTATGCTCAAATATATTTGAATGGCCATATATGCCTAGATCTTTCCATCACATGATGCTTGCCAACTAAAGAGTAGGTTGGAATGAGAAGGAATACTACTGACTCTTGCATAAAAGTAAAAGATAGGCCCTTCGCAGAGGAGAGCGAGGATTTGCATAGGTGCCAGAGCTCAAGCAAAAACAGAGATGAAAATAATTTTGAGAGGTATGCTTTCATTGTCAACATAATGACCAAGAGTTCCCAATATCTTCCATACTACATACATTATAGGCGGTTCCCAAACAGAAAGGTAAAGATTTTTACTCCCCTCCACCAACAATCATCAATCCATGGCTTGCCCGAAACAACGGGTGCCTCCAACTAACATCAAACCTGGGGGAGTTTTGTTTGCAATTATTTTTGATTTGATTTCGATCTTTTGATCATGGGACTGGGCATCCCAGTTACCAGCCATTTTCTCGCGCATGATGAGCGGAGTCCACTCATCGTGAGAATAACCCACCTAGCATGGAAGATACTGCTAGCCCCTAGTCGCTACATGAGCGATTCGGGCATACAAAAATGATTATTATTTGAAGGTTTAGAGTTTGGCACATGCAAATTTACTTGGAACGGCAGGTAAATACCGCATATAGGTAGATATGGTGGACACTCATGGAAGAAACTTCGTTCAAGGAGTTTGGATGCACAAGCAGTATTCCCGCTTAGTACAGATATTTTGGCTAGCAAAGGATTCTAAATAGCAATCACCACATGTTAGAGGATCCATAACAATATAATTTCTATACAAATATACCCAAGCATAGCTCATTATGTTGTCTTCCTTGTCCAACTTCAACTAATTTGCTCAGGTTTGATAATAATTAATGGGGCTCACAATCATAGAAGATGTCCAAGATAGTATATTTATACGTGAAATCTCTCTTCCTTCGATATTCTTTCTTGAATTGTTCAAGTGACCAATACAATGTTTGCTAACCTTCAAAAAAATTACCACCTCTACTTCTTATAAGTAAAGTCATTACTCCCCATGGGATAAGCATATGAAACATGTAAAATTTCAGATTTATGACATTCAATTCAACCATTTACTCATAGGATATAAGTGAAGCACACGAGTAAATGACAAACTACTCCAAAAAGATATAAGTGAAGATCAATGAGTAGTTAAATAATTATGTAGCTTTGTGAAGACTCTCTAACATTTAAGAATTTCAGATCTTGGGATATTATTCAAACAGCAAGCAAAGATAAAGAAAATAAAATGACGCTCCAAGCAAAATACATATCATGTGGTGAATAAAAATATAGCTCCAAGTAAAGTTACCAATGAACGAAGACGAAAGAGGGGATGCCATATGGGGCATCCCCAAGCTTAGGCTCTTGGTTATCCTTGAATATTACCTTGGGGTGCCTTGGGCATCCCCAAGCTTAGGCTCTTACCACTCCTTATTCCATGGTCCATCGAATCTTTACCCAAAACTTGAAAACTTCACAACACAAAAGTTAACAGAAAACTCGTAAGCTCCGTTAGTATAAGAAAATAAATCACCACTTAGGTACTGTAATGAACTCATTATTTATTTATATTGGTGTTAAACCTACTGTATTCCAACTTCTCTATGGTTTATAAACTATTTTACTAGCCATAGAGTCATCAAAATAAGCAAACAACACATAGAAAACAGAATCTGTCAAAAACATAACAGTCTGTAGTAATATGTATCAAACGTATACTTCTGGAACTCTAAAAATTCTAAAATAAATTGGTGGACCTAAGGCATTTGTCTAGTAATCATCTGCATAAGAATCAACTAAATAGCACTCTCCAGTAAAAAGTTTTAGCTAATCTCGTGACCGCTAAAGTTTCTGTTTTTTACAGCATGATCATAAAGACTTCACCCAAGTCTTTCCAAAGGTTCTACTTGGCACAAACACTAATTAAAACATAAAACCACATCTAACCAGAGGCTAGATAGATTATTTATTCCTAAACAGAACCAAAAATCAAGAAACTAAAATAAAGTTGGGTTGCCTCCCAACAAGCGCTAACGTTTAACGCCCCTAGCTAGGCATGACGATTTCAATGATGCTCACAAAAAGATAAGAATTGAAACATAAAGAGAGCATGATGAATAATATGACTAGCACATTTAAGTCTAACCCACTTCCTATGCATAGGGATTTTGTGAGCAAACAACTTATGGGAACAATAATCAACTAGCATAGGAAGGCAAAACAAACATAACTTCAAAACTTTAAGCACATAGAGAGGAAACTTGATATTATTGCAATTCCTACAAGCATATGTTCCTCCCTCATAATAATTTTCAGTAGCATCATGAATGAATTCAACAATATAACCAGCACCTAAAGCATTCTTTTCATGATCTACTTGCATATAATTTTTATTACTCTCCACATAAGCAAATTTATTCTCATCAATAGTAGTGGGAGCAAAGTCAACAAAATAACTATCATGTAAAGCATAATCCAATTGAAAATTCAAATCATGATGACAAGTTTCATGGTAATCTTTATTCTTTATAGCATACGTGTCATCAGAATAATCATCATAAATAGGAGGCATGCTTTCATCATAATAAATTTGCTCATCAAAACTTGGGGGACTAAACATATCATCTTCATCAAACATAGCATCCCCAAGCTTGTGGCTTTGCATATCATTAGCATCATGGGTATTCAAAGAATTCATACTAACAACATTGCAATCATATTCATCATTCACATATTTTATGCCAAGCATTTTAATGCATTCTTATTCTAACACTTTGGGACAATTTTCCTTCCCATCATACTCACGAAAGATATTAAAAAGATGAAGCGTATGAGGTAAAATCAATTCCATTTTTTTGTAGTTTTCTTTCATTGACTAACTAGTGATAAAACAAGAAACTAAAAGATTTGATTGCAAGATCTAAAGATATACCTTCAAGCACTCACCTCCCCGGCAACGGCGCCAGAAAAGAGCTTGATGTCTACTACGCAACCTTCTTCTTGTAGACGTTGTTGGGCCTCCAAGTGCAGAGGTTTGTAGGACGGTAGAAAGTTTCCCTCAAGTGGATGACCTAAGGTTTATCAATCCGTGGGAGGCGTAGGTTGAAGATGGTCTCTCTCAAACAACCCTGCAACCAAATAACAAAGAGTCTCTTGTGTCCCCAACACACCCAATACAATGGTAAATTGTATAGGTGCACTAGTTCGGCGAAGAGATGGTGATACAAGTGCAATATGGATGGTAGATATAGGTTTTTGTAATCTGAAAATATAAAAACAGCAAGGTAGCAAGCGATAACAGTGAGCGTAAACGGTATTGCAATGCGTTGAAACAAGGCCTAGGGTTCATACTTTCACTAGTGCAAGTTCTCTCAACAATAATAACATAATTGGATCATATAACTATCCCTCAACATGCAACAAAGAGTCACTCCAAAGTCACTAATAGCAGAGAACAAACAAAGAGATTGTGGTATGGTACTAAACCACCTCAAAGTTATTCTTTCCGATCAATCCATTGGGCTATTCCTATAAGCGTCACCAACAGCCCTAGAGTTCGTAGTAAAATAACACCTTAAGACACACATCAACCAAAACCCTAATGTCACCTAGATACTCCAATGTCACCTCAAGTATCCGTGGGTATGATTATACGATATGCATCACAGAATCTCAGATTCATCTATTCAACAAACACATAGAACCTCAAAGAGTGCTCCAAAGTTTCTACCGGAGAATCAAGACGAAAACGTGTGCCAACCCCTATGCATAGGTTCATGGGCGGAACCCGCAAGTTTTTAATAAAAATTCAACTTCAATAACTGCTCCCACTAGCTGGATTAATACTTTCTCTATGTCTTCATTGCCTATATTGTTGGCTTTGTCAATTGACTTCTCGAGCTTGCACACTTCTTTCTTCTTCGGTTCCACACAATTGAACATTGCGTCGTCTGTCGCATCTCTAGTTTCTACCCTAGTTGATAGCGCGATCACCAAAACATACATCAAGTGGATTAATAGAATAACACATTGTCACCACGGTTATCCCACGCAAGACATACATCAAGTGTTCTCAAATCATTAAATACTCAGTCCGATAAGATAACTTCAAAGGGGAAACTCAATCCATTACAAGAGAGTAGAGGGGGAGAAACATCATAAGATCCAACTATAATAGCAAAGCTCGTGATACATCAAGATCGTGTCGAATCAAGAACACGAGAGAGAGAGAGAGAGAGAGAGAGAGAGAGAGATCGAGATCAAACACATAGCTCTTGGTACATACCCTCAGCCCCGAGGGTGAACTACTCCCTCCTCATCATGGAGAGCGTCGGGATGATGAAGATGGCCACCGGTGAGGATCCCCCCCTCCGGCAGGTCTTGCGGAATAGGGTCCCGATTGGTTTTTGTTAGCTCTGAGAGGCTTGCGGCGGAACTCCTGATCTATTCTGTTCCCCGGTGGTTTTTGGGTATATTGGTATATATAGGGGAAGAAATACATCAAGGGAGCCACGAGGGGCCCACGAGGGTGGAGGGCACGCCCAGGGGGGTGGGCACGCCCCTGCCTCGTGCCTCCCTCGTTGCTTTCTTGACGTGGACTCCAAGTCCGCCGGGTTGCTTTCTTTCCAAAAATAACTTCTCCAGAAGGTTTCATTCCGTTTCGACTCCGTTTGATATTCCTTTTCTTGAAACATCAAACAAGGGAAAAAAGCGAGGCGGCCTTTGGGCTCTGGGTCAATAGGTTAGTCCCAAAAATAATATAAAAGTGCATAGTAAAGCCCATTAAACATCCAAGATGGATAATATAATAGCATGAATACTTCATAAATTATTGATACGTTGGAGATGTATCAGGGATCTATCATTGTCCTTTCGATAAGTGAGAGTGTCGAACCCACAGAGGAGCAGAAGGAAATGACAAGCGGTTTTCAGTAAGGTATTCTCTGCAAGCATGGAAATTATCGGTAACATATAGTTTTGTGATAAGGTAGTTTGTAACGGGTAACAAGTAATAAAAGTAAATAAGGGGCAGCAAGATGGCCCAATCCTTTTTGTAGCAAAGGACAAGCCTGGACAAACTCTTATATGAAGGAAAACGCTCCCGAGGACACATGGGAATTATCGTCAAGCTAGATTTCATCATGCTCATATGATTCGTGTTCGTTACTTTGATAATTTGATATGTGGGTGGATCGGTGCTTGGGTGCTGCCCTTCCTTGGACAAGCATCCCACTTATGATTAACCCCTATTGCAAGCATCCGCAACTACAAAAGAAGTATTAAGGTAAACCTAACCATATCATGAAACATATGGATCCAAATCAGCCCCTTACGAAGCAACACATAAACTAGGGTTTAAGCTTCTGTCACTCTAGCAACACATCATCTACTTATTACTTCCTAATGCCCTCCTCTAGGACCAAACTATGCTTAAGTGCCATGTAGTCAACGTTCACATAACACCACTAGAGGAAAGACAACATACATCTCATCAAAATATCGAACGAATACCAAATTCACATGACTACTTATAGCAAGACTTCTCCCATGTCCTCAGGAACAAACGTAACTACTCACAAATCATATGATCTTCCACCAAATAAACCAACTAGCATGAACTACAAGGAGTAATCAACACTACTAGCAACCCACAGGTACCAATCTGAGGTTTTGGGACAAAGATTGGATACAAGAGATAAACTAGGGTTTGAGAGAAGATGGTGCTTGTGAAGATGTTGATGGAGACTGACCCCCTCTCGATGAGAGGATCGTTGGTGATGACGATGGTGATTATTTCCCCCTCCCGGAGGGATGTTTCCCCGGCAGAACAGCTCCGTCGAGCCCTAGATTTGGTTCCGCTAAGGTTCCGCCTCGTGGCGGCGGTGTTTCGTCCCGAAAGCTTGCTTATGATTTTTTCCAGGGTAAAAGACTTCATATAGCAGAAGATGGGCACGGAGGCCTGCCGAAGGCCCACGAGGCGAGGGTAGGCGTGCCCCCACCCTCGTGGCGAGTGTGGGCCCCCTCTGGTTGATTCTTTCTCCAGTATTTTTTATTAATTCCAAAAACTGCCTCCGTGAAGTTTCAGGACTTTTGGAGCTATGCAGAATAGGTCTCTAATATTTGCTCCTTTTCCAACCCAGAATTCCAGCTGCCGGCATTCTCCCTCTTCATATAAACCTTGTAAAATAAGAGAGAATAGGCATAAGTATTGTGACATAACGTGTAATAACAGCCCATAATGCAATAAATATCGATACAAAAGCATGATGCAAAATGGACGTATCAACTCCCCAAGCTTAGACCTCGCTTGTCCTCAAGCGGAAGCCGATATCAAAAAATATGTCCACATGTTTAGAGATAGAGGTGTCGATAAAATAAAATACGGACATGAGGGCATCATGATCATTCTTATAACATCAACATATATATTGTCATGTGATTTCTTATGCTCAAGTAATAATCTATTCAAATTGTAAAGTATGAATCAGAAGCTTCATTGAAAGCTAACAAACTATGATCTCGGTCATTGAAGCAATTTCAATTTATCATAACATCGGAAAGAGTCAATATAAGAGCTTTTCAGCAAGTCCACATACTCAACCATCATTTAGTCTTTCACAATTGCTAACACTCACACAATACTTAAGGTTATGGAGTTTAATTCGGACAGAGAGAAAGATAGGGGCTTATAGTGTTGCCTCCCAACCTTTTACCTCAAGGGTAACATCAACAATAATAGTTCATGCTAACTTACATCCAATTGGATATATATATCAGGATCTTTTCAACACAATGTGCTTGCCCAAGGATAAAATGTAAAAAGGGAAGGTAAAGATCACCATGACTCTTTGTATAAGGTATAAGACAAGAATAAAAAATAGGCCCTTCGCAGAGGGAAGCAGAGGTTGTCATGTGCTTTTATGGTTGGATGCACGAAATCTTAATGCAAAAGAACGTCACTTTATATTGCCACTTGTGATATGGACCTTTATTATGCAGTCCGTCGCTTTTATTTCTTCCACATCACAAGATCGTATAAAGCTTATTTTCTCCACATTAATAAATCATACATATTTAGAGAGCAATTTTTATTGCATGCAACAATGACAACTTACTTGAAGGATCTTACTCAATCCATAGGTAGATATGGTGGAATCTCATGACAAAACTGGGTTGAAGGATATTCAGAAGCACAAGTAGTATCTCTACTTGGTGCACAGAATTTGGCTAGCATGAGGGGGAAAGGCAAGCTCAACATGTTGGATGATCCATGACAATATACTTTATTTCAGATATAAGAACATAACCCATTACGTTGTCTTCCTTGTCCAACATCAACTCTTTAGCATGTCATATTTTAATGAGTGCTCACAATCATGAAAGATGTCCAAGATAGTATATCTATATGTGAAAACCTCTCTTTCTTTATTACTTCCTATTAATTGCAATGATGACCAAAACTATGTGTGTCAACTCTCAACAACTTTTATTCATCATACTCTTTATATGTGAAGTCATTACTCTCCATAAGATCAATATGATCTCTTTATTTATTTTTATTCTTTCTCTTTTCTTTTATTTTTATTCCCTCAAGATCATAGCAAGATAATCAAGCCCTTGACTCAACACTAATATTTCTTATACATAGCTCAAGGACTCAATTACATAGAAGGATCATAAAGCAAAACTCAAAACTAAATCATACTAAAACTTTATTCTACTAGATCAAGATATTACTAAAAGGATCGAACTAAGAAAAACGGTAAAGATAGGAGTGTGATGATGATACGATACCGGGGCAACTCCCCCAAGCTTGGCAGTTGCCAAGGGGAGTGCCCATACCCATGTGATTATATCTCTTTCCTCGGGGGTGGTGATGATGGAGTTGTTGATGATGTAGGCTTGCCGTCCATCTTACAAGGCATAGGCTCACCATCATAGAAGGATGATCGAGTCTCCGGAATCCTCAAATCTGCAGCCAAACTCATCCTCTTGAATCTATATTCATACTCACAGTTTTGGCTTTGCAGGTCATAGATCTGGGCTTGGAGGTGCTCAATTTTCTTGTGAATCTTGAAGATGGCCTCCCCAGTGTTCTTGGCATCCAGCTTGTGGTTGTTGGTGAACTCCGTGATCATCATGTGGTTGGTGTCGAGTCTGCGTTGCACCATCCCTTGGCACTTGAAAACTTGCTGCTCCATTGCTTCGAGTCTTGTCTCCACGCTTCCGGTCCTCCTAGGTCCCTCAACATCGCGGATGTGCAGCACCCCCTCATGCATCTCAATGGTTTGAGGATGTTGGAGCACTTCTCCGAGGTAGGGGTTGATGACCTTCTCGAAGAACTTGTCCTTGGGGACACTTGGAGACGTCATGGTGATCTAGATTTGTCAGAAAAGCAGCTCGAAACAAAAACAAAGGATATTTGCATGATACAGTGGTCAAAACCTTCGGGAGATTATATAATGAATTTTTACCGACCAAAAGAAGTATCGTGTAAGAAAACGGAGTCCGTAGGGCACACGAGGTGCCCACGAGGCAGGGGACGCGCCCGGGGGGGTAGGGCGCGCCCTCCACCCTCGTTTCCTTCCCGGACTACTTCTTATTTTCCTATTTTTTCAATATTCCAAAATGGAGAAAAATTGCCATTAGAACTGTTTTGCAGTCGGTTTACTTACCGTACCTCATACCTATTCCTTTTCGAAGTCTGAAGCGTTCCGGAAGGTGTCCCTTATATATTCCTCCCGGGTTACGGTTTCAATAACATTGGTTTCAACATTTATAGGATTACCTAAGATATAATGTTTGATTCTTTGACCGTTCACCACCTTTGGATTTGTGCCTTCAAAGTTGTTGATTTTTATGGCACCGGAACGATAGACCTCCTCGATAACGTAAGGACCTTCCCATTTAGAGAGAAGTTTTCCTGCAAAAAATATTAAATGAGAGTTGAACAACAACACATAATCACCTACATTAAACTCACGCTTTTGTATCCTTTTGTCATGCCATCTTTTAACTTTTTCTTTAAATAGTTTGGCATTCTCATAGGCATGGGTTCTCCATTCATCAAGTGAGCTAATGTCAAATAGCCTCTTCTCACCGGCAAGTCTGAATCATAATTGATCTCTTTAATGGCCCAATATGCCTTATGTTCTAGTTCGAGAGGTAAGTGACAAGCTTTTCCATAAACCATTTTATACGGGGACATACCCATAGGATTTGTATATGCAGTTCTATAGGCCCATAATGCATCATCAAGTTTCTTGGACCAATTCTTTCTAGATCTATTAACATTCTTTTGCAAAATTAATTTGAGCTCTCTATTGCTCAATTCTACTTGACCACTAGACTGCGGGTGGTATGGAGATGCAATTCTATGATTAACATCATACTTAGAAAGCATTTTACGAAAGACACCATGAATAAAATATGAACCACCATCAGTCATTAAATATCTAGGGACTCCAAACCTCGGAAAAATAACTTCTTTAAGCATCTTAATAGAGGTGTTATGATCAGCACTACTAGTTGGAATAGCTTCTACCCACTTAGTAATGTAATCAACAACAACTAAAATATGTGTATACCCGTTAGAGGAAGGAAACGGTCCCATATAATCAAAGCCCCAAACATCAAATGGTTCAATAACAAGTGAATAATTCATAGTCATTCCTTGACGTCTACTAATATTACCGATTCTTTGACATTCATCACAAGACAAGACAAACTTACGGGCATCTTTGAAGAGAGTAGGCCAATAAAAACCGGATTGCAATACCTTATGCGCAGTTCTATCCCCAGCGTGGTGTCCTCCATAGGCCTCGGAGTGACACTTGCGTAGAATCTGTTCCTGTTCATGCTCAGGTACACAACATCTAATGACACCATCTACTACTTCTTTATAAAGGTGTGGGTCATCCCAGAAGTAATGTCTTAAATCATAGAAAAACTTTTTCTTTTGTTGGTATGTGAAACTAGGTGGTATAAATTTAGCAACAATGTAATTAGCATAATCAGCATACCATGGAGCAGTACGAGAAGCATTTATGATAGCTAATTGTTCATCAGGAAAGCTATCATCAATAGGTAGTGGGTCATCAAGAACATTCTCTAACCTAGACAAGTTATGCGCAGCAGGGTTCTCAACTCCCTTTCTATCAATAATATGCAAATTAAATTCTTGTAGCAAGAGAACCCATCTAATAAGTCTAGGTTTAGCATCTTTCTTTTCCATAAGATATTTAATAGCAACATGATCAATGTGAATAGTTACTTTGGAATCAACAATATAAGGTCAGAACTTATCACAAGCAAATACAACTCCTAAAAATTCATTTTCAGTAGTAGCATAATTTCTCTAGGCACTGTCTAGAGTTTTACTAGCATATTGGATAACATTTAATTTCTTATCAACTCTTTGTCCTGGAACAACACCTACAGCATAATCACTAGCATCACACATAATTTCAAAGGGAAAATTCCAATCAGGTGGCTGAACAATAGGTGCAGAAATCAAGGCTTTCTTAAGTATTTCAAATGCTTCTACACAATCATCATCAAAGACAAAAAGGAACATCTTTTTGTAAGAGATTAGTCAGAGGCCTAGAAATTTTAGAGAAGTCCTTAATGAACCTCCTATAAAAACCGGAATGACCAACAAAACTTCTTATACCTTTAATGTCCTTGGGACATCGCATCTTTTCAATAGCATCAACTTTAGCTTTATCAACTTCAATACCTCTTTCAGAAATTTTATGCCCCAAGACAATACCTTCATTAACCATAAAGTGGCACTTCTCCCAATTCAAGACAAGATTAGTTTCTTCACATCTCTGCAAAACTTAATCAAGGTTGCTTAAGCAATCATCAAAAGAAGTTCCGTAAATGGAGAAATCATCCATGAAAACCTCAACAATCTTTTCACAAAAGTCAGAGAATATAGCAGTCATACATCTTTGAAAGGTAGCAGGTGCATTATGCTACGTCTCGAGCTTGCATTGGATTTCCCCGAAGAGGAGAGGATGATGCAGCACAGTAACATAAGTATTTCCCTCGATTTTTGAGAACCAAGGTATCAATCCAGTAGGAGACCACGCGCAAGTCCCTCGTACCTGCATAAAACGATAGCTACTCGCAACCAACGCTTAGGGGTTGTCAATCCCTTCACGGTCACTTACGAGAGTGAGATTTGATAGAGATAATATTTTTGGTATTTTTGGTATAAAGATGCAAAGTGAAAAGTAAAAGCAAAGCAATTAAATAAAGTGATGGAGATTGATATGATGAGAATAGACCCGGGGGCCATAGGTTTCACTAGTGGCTTCTCTCAAGAGCATAAGTATTCTACGGTGGGTGAATAAATTACTGTTGAGCAATTGTGAAATTGAGCATAGTTATGAGGTTATCCAGGCAATGATCATGTATATAGGCATCACGTCCGTGACAAGTAGACCGAAGCGATTACGCATCTACTACTATTACTCCACTCATCGACCGCTATCCAAAGCATGCATCTAGAGTATTAAGTTAAAAAGCAGTAACACCTTAAGCAAGATGACATGATGTAGAGGAATAAATTCATGCAATATGATAAATACCCCATCTTGTTATCCTCGATGGCAACAATGCAATACGTGCCTTGCAACCCTTTACATCCTTTGGGTAAGGTCACCGCAAGATTGAACCCAAAGCTAAGCACTTCTCCCATTGCAAGAACTACCAATCTAGTTGGCCAATCCAAAGCGGATAATTTGAAGAGACTTGCAAAGATAACTTAATCATACATAAAAGAATTCAGAGAAGAATCAAATATTTTCCATAGATAAGTTGGATCATAAACCCACAATTCATCGGTCTCAACAAACACACCGCAAAAAGAAGATTACATCGAATAGATCTCCACGAGAGGGGGAGAACATTGTATTGAGATCCAAAAAGAGAGAAGAAGCCATCTATCTACTAGCTATGGACCCGAAGGTCTGGAGTAAACTACTCACACTTCATCGGAGGGGCTATGGTGTTGATGTAGAAGCCCTCCGTGATGGATGCCCCCCTCGTGAGTTCAAACATGTCCCAAGATGGGATCTCGTGGATACTGAGGAAGATGCGTCGGTGGAATTAGGTTTTTGGCTCCGTCCTCGATCTGTTAGAAGTGCGTAGGTATATATAGGAGGAAGGAGTATGTCGGTGGGCGTCGAGGGCCCCACGAGGCGGGGGCGCGCCAGGAGGCGCGCCCCCCACCCTCGTGACCGCCTCTTGCACTCCTTGGAGTAGGGTCCAAGTCTCCTGGATCAGTTCGGTGAGAAAATCACGTTCCCGAAGGTTTCATTCCGTTTGGACTCCGTTTGATATTCCGTTTCTTGAAACCTTTGAAATAGGCAAAAAAAACAGCAATTACAGGCTGGGCCTCCGGTTAATAGGTTAGTCCCAAAAATAATATAAAAGTGGAAAATAAAGCCCATTATAGTCCAAAACAATAGATAAAGTAGCATGGAGCAATCAAAAATTATAGATACGTTGGAGACGTATCACATTACATAAACCAAAAGGCATACGTCTATAAGCAAAGGTACCGAAAGGACAAGTAAAAGTGGTCTTTTCTTGATCCTGTTTTGACACTGGTATTTGAGAGAAACCAGAATAACCATCTAGAAAGCAAAAAATGTGTATGTTTAGATAATCTTTCTAGCATTTGATCTATAAAAGGTAAAGGGTAATGATCCTTTTTAGTAGCTTTATTTAATTTGCGGAAATCAATTACCATTCTATAACCTGTAATAATTCTTTGTGGGATCGATTCATCTTTATCATTAGGAACAACAGTAATACCTCCCTTCTTAGGGACACAATGGACATGACTTACCCACTGACTATCAGCAACGGGATAAATTATACCTGCTCCCAGAAGATTTAGTATTTCTTTTCTTACCACTTCTTTCATCTTAGGATTTATCCGTCGTTGGTGATCAACAACTGGTTTAGCGTCTTTCTCCAATTTTATTTTGTGTTGGCATAGAGTGGGACTAATGCCCTTAAGATCATCAAGAGTATATCCAATAGCAACACGGTTCTTCTTCAGAGTTTTCAATAATTTATTTTCTTCATGCTCTGAAAGGTTAGCACAAATAATAACAGGATATATCTTCTTTTCATCATGATAAGGATATTTAAGAGTATCAGGTAATGGTTTAAGCTCAAACACGGGATCACCCTTGGGTGGAGGAGGATCCCCTAGGATTTCAACAGGCAAGTTGTATTTCAAAATAGGTCCCTGTTTAAAGAATATGTCATCTATTTCCCTTCTTTTATTCATAAACATATCATTTTTATGGTTGAGCAAATATTGTTCTAAAGGATCATTAGGAGGCACGGCAATAGAAGCAATACCAATCATTTCATCTTTACTAGGCAATTCTTTATCATGG
Organism: Aegilops bicornis; assembly: GCA_021605145.1. NCBI lineage: Eukaryota > Viridiplantae > Streptophyta > Magnoliopsida > Poales > Poaceae > Aegilops > Aegilops bicornis. The sequence goes on from CM038670.1 coordinate 571,246,445, forward strand.
GGTTGTCTATGAAATTTAGCAAAATTAAACTCATGATACATATCCCCCAAACCAATAGGAACAACATTCTTTTTGCAGTCTATCCTAGCATTAACAGTATTCAAGAAGGGTCTACCAAATATGATGGGACAAAATTTATCTTGTGGGGAACCAAGAACAAGAAAATCAGCAGGATATTTAACTTTCCCACACAAGACTTCAACAAATAGTGTCTCTATTGTCAAGCTTAATTGTGACATCAATTTCCTCTAACTCAGCAGGTGCAATATCATGCATAATTTCTTTGTATAAGGAATATGGTATTGCACTTGCACTAGCACCCATATCACATAAGCCATGATAGCAATGATCTCCTATTTTAACAGAAATAACATGCATGCCTACAACAGGTCTATGTTTATTTTTAGTATCATGTCTAGAAATTCTAGCAGCTTCACCACAGAAGTAAACAACATGCCCATCAATATTATCAGCCAAGAGATCTTTAACCATGGCAATACTAGGTTCAACTTTAATTTGCTCAGGGGGTGTAGGTGTTCTAGTGTTACTCTTACGAACCACAGCTGAAGCTTTAGCATGATCCTTTATTCTAACAGGAAAAGGTGGTTTCTCAATATAAGCAGTAGGAACAATAGGATCAACATTATAAGTGATAGTCTTTTCTTCAACTTTAATAGGTGCAACTACTTTTACTTCAATGGGGGGATTATATTTAAACCACTTCTCCTTAAGGAGATCAACATGAGTAGCAAAGGATTCACAGAAAGAAGCTACTATCTCACAGTCAAGTCCATATTTAGTACTAAATTCACAGAAAACATCGGTGTCCACAAAAGATTTAACACAATCAAACTTAGGTGTTATACCTGACTCCTTACCTTTGTCGAGGTCCCAATCTTCAGAGTTGCGTTTAATTCTTTCCAATAAATCCCATTTGAGTTCAATAGTCTTCGTCATAAAAGGTCCAGTACAAGAAGTATCGAGCATGGAGCGATTATTGAGAGAAAGCCGAGCATAAATTTTTTGAATAATAATTTCTATTGAGAGCTCATGATTGGGGCATGAATATAACATTGACTTAAGCCTCCCCCAAGCTTGAGCGATGCTTTCTCCTTCGCGAGGCCAAAAATTATATATATAATTACGATCACGATGAACAAGATGCATAGGATAAAACTTCTGATGAAATTCCAAATTCAATCGGTTGTAGTTCCATGATCCCATATCATCACATAGCCTAAACCATGTCAATGCATTTCCCTTGAAAGATAAAGGGAAGACCTTCTTCTTGATAACATCCTCGGGCATACCTGAAAGCTTAAATAATCCACAAACTTCATCCCCATAGATTAGGTGCAAATCGGGATGTAATGTTCCATCTCTTGTAAAAGGATTAGCTAGCAGTTTATCTATCATACCCGAAGGAATTTCAAAGTAAACATTTTTAGTAGGTTCAGTAGGTTGAGGAGCAACTCTTTGCTCTATTGGTCGGGGTGAAGATACCCCGAACAAGCCCCTCAAAGTATTATGTTCCATAGTAACAAGTGACAGTAAATTTCAGCACACTATATAAAATTTTCCTTACCAAATTCCACCTACCAAAGGCGCTTCACTCCCCGGCAACGGCGCCGAGAAAAAGAGTCTTGATGGCCCACAAGTATAGGGGATCTATCGTAGTACTTTCGATAAGTAAGAGTGTCGAACCCAACGAGGAAGCGAAGGAAATGACAAGCGGTTTTCGAAGGTATTCTCTGCAAGCACTGAAATTATCGGTAACAGATAGTTTTGTGATAAGGTAATTTGTAACGGGTAACAAGAAATAAAAGTAAATAAGGTGCAGCAAGATGGCCCAATCATTTTTGTAGCAAAGGACAAGCCTGGACAAACTCTTATATGAAGGAAAACGCTCCCGAGGACACATGGGAATTATCGTCAAGCTAGTTTTCATCACGCTCATATGATTAGCGTTCGTTACTTTGATAATTTGATATGTGGGTGGACGGTGCCTGGGTGCTGCCCTTCCTTGGACAAGCATCCCACTTATGATTAACCCCTATTGCAAGCATCCGCAACTACAAAAGAAGTATTAAGGTAAACCTAATCATAGCATGAAACATATGGATCCAAATCAGCCCCTTACGAAACAACGCATAAACTAGGGTTTAAGCTTACATCACTCTAGCAACCCATCATCTACTTATTACTTCCAAATGCCCTCCTCTAGGCCCAAACAATGGTGAAGTGTCATGTAGTCGACGTTCACATAACACCACTAGAGGAAAGACAACATACATCTCATCAAAATATCAAACGAATACCAAATTCACATGACTAGTTATAGCAAGACTTCTCCCATGTCCTCAGGAACAAAAGTAACTACTCACAAATCATATTCATGTTCATAATCGAGAGGGTATTAATATGCATAAAGGATCTGAACATATGATCTTCCACCAAATAAACCAACTAGCATCAACTACAAGGAGTAATCAACACTAGTAGCAACCCACAGGTACCAATCTGAGGTTTTGGGACAAAGATTGGATACAAGAGATAAACTAGGGTTTGAGATGAGATGGTGCTGATGAAGATGTTGATGGAGATTGACCCCCTCCCGATGAGAGGATCGTTGGTGATGACGATGGTGATGATTTCCCCCTCCCGGAGGGAAGTTTCCCCGACAGAACAGCTCTGTCGAGCCCTAGATTGGTTTCGCTAAGGTTCCGCCTCGTGGCGGCGGTGTTTCATACCGAAAGCTTGCTTATGATTTTTTTTCCAGGGTAAAAGACTTCATATAGCAAAAGATAGGCACCGGCGGCCTGCCAGGGGGCCCACGAGGCAGGGGGTAGGGCGTGCCCCCCACCCTCGTGGCCAGGGTGTGGGCCCCTCTGGTTGATTCTTTATCCAGTATTTTTTATTAATTCCAAAAACTGCCTCCGTGAAGTTTCAGGACTTTTGGAGCTGTCGAGAATAGGTCTCTAATATTTGCTCCTTTTCCACCCGTAATTCCAGTATCGGCATTCTCCCTCTTCATATAAACCTTGTAAAATAAGAGAGAATATGCATAAGTATTGTGACATAACGTGTAATAACAGCCCATAATGCAATAAATATCGATATAAAAGCAGGATGCAAAATGGAGTATCAGAGAAACAACACCCGCCAGCCACCTTTATGCAAAACAAGTTTGTCTGTCGGTGTAACCGGTCTCATGAACGTGGCCATGTAAGGTTGGTCCAGGCTGCTTCATCCAACAATACCGCCGAATCAAAAATAAGACGTTGGTGGTAAGCAGTATGACTATCATCGCCCACAACTCTTTGTGATCTACTCGTGCATATCATCTACGCATAGACTGGGCTCGGATGCCACTATTAGGAACGTAGCATGCAATTTCAAAAAAATTCCTACGATCAAGCAAGATCTATCTAGGAGATGCATAGCAACGAGAGGGGTAGAGTGTGTCCACGTACCCTCGTAGATCGAAAGCGGAAGCGTTAGCTTAACGCGGTTGATGTAGTCGAACGTTTTCTCAATTCAACTGATCAAGCACCGAATATACGGCACCTCCCAGTTCTGCACACGTTCAGCTCGATGATGTCCCTCGAACTCTTGATCCAGCAAAGTGTCAAGGGAGAGTTTCGTCAGCACGACGGTGTGGTGATGGTGATGGTGAAGTGATCCGCGCAGGGCTTCGCCTAAGCACTACGATAATATGACTGGAGAAGTAAACGGTGGAGGGAGGCACCACACAAGGCTAAGAACAATTGATGTGCCTTAGAGGTGCCCCCCCCCCCGCATATAAAGGAGGGAGAGGGGAGGAGGCCTGCCTAGGGCGCGCCAAGTGGGAGGAGTCCCACTTGGATTCCTTGTCCAATTCGCCCCCCCCCCCCCCCGCCCCTTTTGCTTTTACCAGAAGGGGAAAGGGGGAAGGTGAGGGAGAGGAGAAGGAAAGGGGGGTCGCGGCCCCTACCCTAGTCCAATTAGGACTCCTTCCCTAGGGGGGGCGCCACCCTTGTGGGCTGCCTTGCCTCCCTCCAATGGCCCATATGTTTCCCCGGGGGGTTCTGGTAACCCCCCGGTACTCCGATATGTACCCGATACATTCCGAAACACTTCCGGTGCTCGAATACTATCGTCCAATATATCAATATTTACCTCTCGACCATTTGGAGACTCCTCATCATGTCCGTGATCTCATCCGGGACTCCGACCAATCTTCGGTCACCAAAACACATAACTCTTAATACAAATCATCATCGAACATTAAGCGTGCGGACCCTACGGGTTCGATAACTATGTAGACATGATCGAGACACATCTCCGGTCAATAACAAACAACGGAACCTGGATGCTCATATTGTTTCCTACATATTCTACGAAGATCTTTATCTGTCAAACCGCAATGACAACATACGTCATTCCCATTGTCATCGGTATGTTACTTGCCCGAGATTCGATCGCCGGTATCTTTATACCTAGTTCAATCTCGTTACCGGCAAGTCTCTTTACTCGTTCCGTAATACATTATCCCGGAATTAGTCACATTGCTTGCAAGACTTATCATGATGTGTATTACCAAGAGGCCCAGAGATACCTCTCCGATACTCGGAGTGAAAAATCCTAATCTCGATCTATGCCAACCCAACAAACACCTTTGGAGATACTTGTAGAGCATCTTTATAATCACCCAGTTACGTTGTGACGTTTGATAGCACACAAGGTATTCCTACGGTATTCGCGAGTTGCATAATCTCATAGTCAAAGGAATAAGTATAAGTCATGAAGAAAGCAATAGCAATAATACTTAACAATCATTATGCTAAGCTAACGGATGGGTCTTGTCCATCACATCATTCTCCTAATGATGTGATCCCGTTCATCAAATGACAAAACATGTCTATGGTTTGGAAACTTAACCATCTTTGATCAATGAGCTAGTCTAGTAGAGGCTTACTAGGGACATTGTGTTTGTCTATGTATCCACACATGTATCAAGTTTCCGGTTAATACAATTATAGCATGAATAATAAACATTTATCATGATATAAGGAAATATAAATAACAACTTTATTATTGTCTCTAGGGCATATTTCCTTCAAGGACAAGCCTAGACGAACTCTTATATAAGGCAAAGTGCTCCTGAGGACACAGGGGAATTACCGTCAAGCTAGTTTTCATCATGCTCATACGATTTGTGTTCATTACTTTGATAATTTGATACGTGGATGGACCGATGCTTGGGTGATGTCCTTTCTTGGACAAGCCTCCCACTTATGATTAACCCCTCACTCAAGCATCCACAACTTCGAAAGAAGAATTAAGATAAATATAACCATAGCATGAAACATATGTATCCAAATCAGCCCCTTACGAAGCAACGCATAAACTAGGGTTTAAGCTTCTGTCACTCTAGCAACCCATCATCTACTTATTACTTCCCAATGCCTTTCCCTAGGCCCAAATCATGGTGAAGTGTCATGTAGTCGGCGTTCACATAATACTACTAGAGGAGAGACAACATGCATCTCATCAAAATATCGAACAGAATACCAAATTTACATGATTACTTATAACAAGACTTCTCCCATGTCCTCACGAAAAGCATCGGTATCCATAAAAGATTTAACAAAATCAAACTTAAGGTTTATACATGACTCCTTACCTTCATCGAGTTCCCAATCTTCAGAGTTGCATTTAATTCTTTCCAATAAATCCCATTTGAATTCAATTGTCTTCTTCATAAAAGAACCAGTACAAGAAGTATCGAGCATGGATTGATCATTACGAGAAAGCCGAGCATAAAATTTTCGAATAATAATTTCTCTTGAGAGCTCATGATTGGGGCATGAATATAACATTGACTTAAGCCTCGCCCAAGCTTGAGCGATACTTTCTCCTTCACGAGGCCAAAAATTATAAATATAATTCCGATCATGATGAACTAGATGCATAGGATAAAACTTCTGATGAAATTCCAATCTCAATCGATTGTAGTTCCAAGTCCCAATGTCACCGCATATCCTATACCATGTCAATGCCTTTTCCTTGAAAGATAAAGGGAAGACCTTCTTATTGACTTCATCCTCGGGCAAACCTGCAAGCTTAAATAATCCACAAACTTCATGCACATAGATTAGATGCATATCACGATGTAATGTTCCATCTCCGGTATAAGGATTAGCTAGCAGTTTCTCTATCATACCCAAAGGCATTTCATAATAAATATTTTCAGTAGGTGCAGTAGGTTGACGGGCAACTCTTTGCTCTTCCGTTCGAGGTGAAGATACCCTGAACAAACCCCTCAAAAGATTATTTTCGATAGTAACAAGTGACAGTAAATTTCAGCACACTATAGAAATGTTTCCTTACCAAATTCAACTTGCCAAAGGCGCTTCACTCCCCGGCAATGGCGCCAAAAAAGAGTCTTGATGACCCACAAGTATAGGGGATCTATCGTAGTCCTTTCGATAAGTAAGAGTGCCGAACCCAACGAGGAGCAGAAGGAAATAACAAGCGGTTTTCAGCATTGTATTCTCTGCAAGCAGTGAAATTATCGATAACAGATAGTTGTGTGGTAAGATAATTCGTAACAGGTAACAAGTAACAAAAGTAACTAAAATGCAGCAAGGTGGCCCAATACTTTTTGTAGCAAAGTACTAGTCTGGACGAACTCTTATATAAAGCAAAGCGCTCCCGAGGACACATGGGAATTACCGTCAAGCTAGTTTTCATCATGCTCATATGATTCACATTCGTTACTTTGATAATTTGATATGTGGTGGACCGGTGCTTGGGTGCTGTCCTTTCTTGAACAAGCCTCCCACTTATGATTAACCCCTCTCACAAGCATCCGCAACTACGAAAGAAGAATTAAGATAAATCTAACCATAGCATGAAACATATGGATCCAAATCAGCCCCTTACGAAGCAACACATAAACTAGGATTTAAGCTTCTATCACTCTAGCAACCCATCATCTACTTATTACTTCCCAATGCCTTCCCCTAGGCCCAAATCATGGTGAAGTGTCATGTAGTCGATGTTCACATGACACCACTAGAGGAGAGACAACATACATCTCATCAGAATATCAAACGAATACCAAATTCACATGATTACTTATAACAAGACTTCTCCCATGTCCTCGGGAACAAACGTAACTACTCACAAAGCATATTCATGTTCATAATCAGAGGAGTAATAATTATCATTAAGGATCTAAACATATGATCTTCCACCGAATAAACCAACTAGGATCAACTACAAGGAGTAATCAACACTACTAGCAACCAACAGGTACCAATCTGAGGTTTTGAGACAAAAATCAGATACAAGAGATGAACTAGGGTTTGAGAGGAGATGGTGCTGGTGAAGATGTTGATGGAGATTGACCCCCTCTTGATGAGAGGATCGTTGGTGATGACGATGACGATGATTTCCCCCTCCGGGAGGGAGGTTTCCCCGGCAGAACAGCTCCGCCGGAGCCCTAGATTGGTTCCGCCCAAGTTCCGCCTCAAGACGGCGGCGCTTCGTCCTGATTTTTTCCAGGTAAAACCCCTTCATATAGCAGAAGATGGGCACCTTAGGCCTACCAGGTGGACGGCAAGGCAGGGGGCGCGCCCAGGGGGTTGGGCACGCCCCCACCCTTGTGGTTGCCTGGTGGGTCCCCGATGGTGCTTTATCCGCCCAATATTTTTTTATATATTCAAAAATAATTCTCTGTAAAGTTTTAGGACTTTTGGAGTTGTGCAGAATAGGTCTCTCAGATTTGTTCCTTTTCCATTCCAGAATTCCAGCTGTCGGCATTCTCCCTCTTCATGTAAACCTTGTGAAATAAGAGAGGAAAGGCATACGTATTGTGCTATAATGTGTAATATAAGCCCTGAAGGAAATATGCCCTAGAGGCAATAATAAAGTTATTATTTATTTCCTCATATCATGATAAATGTTTATTATTCATGCTAGAATTGTATTAACCGAAAACATGATACATGTGTGAATACATAGACAAACTTAAAGTCACTAGTATGCCTCTACTTCACTAGCTCATTAATCAAAGATGGTTATGTTTCCTAACCATAGACACGTGTGGTCATTTGATTAACGAGATCACTTCATTAGGAGAATGATGTGATTGACTTGACCCATTCCGTTAGCTTAGCACTTGATCGTTTTAGTATGTTGCTATTGCTTTCTTCATGACTTATACAAGTTCCCATAACTATGAGATTATGCAACGCCCGTTTACCGGAGGAACACTTTGTGTGCTACCAAACGTCACAACATAACTGGGTGATTATAAAGGAGCTCTACAGGTGTCTCCAAAGGTACATGTTGAGTTGGCATATTTCGAGATTAGGTTTTGTCACTCTGATTGTCGGAGGGGTATCTCTGGGCCCTCTCGGTAATGCACATCACTATAAGCCTTGTAAGCAATGTAGCTAATGAGTTGGTTACGGAATGATGCATTACGTAACGAGTAAAGAAACTTGCCGGTAAAGAGATTGAACTAGGTATTGAGATACCGACGATTGAATCTCGGGCAAGTAACATATCGATGACAAAGGGAACAACGTATGTTGTTATGCGGTTTGACCGATAAAGATCTTCGTAGAATATGTAGGAGCCAATATGAGCATCTAGGTTCTGCTATTGGTTATTGACCCGGAGTGGTTCTCGGTCATGTCTACATAGTTCTCGAACCCGTAGGGTCCGCACGCTTAAGGTTTCGATGACAGTTATATTATGAGTTTATGAGTTTTGATGTACCGAAGTTTGTTCGAATGCGAATGTGATTACGGACATGACGAGGAGTTTGAAATGGTCGAGACATGAAGATTGATATATTGGGCGACTATATTCGGACACGGAAGTGTTCCGAGAAGTTTGGATAAAACCGGAGTGCTTGGGAGGTTATCGGAACCCCGGGGAACTAATGGGCCTCGATGGGCCTTAGTGGAGAGAGAGAGGCGGCGGGGCAGGCCGCGCCTCCCCCTCTGGTCCGAATTGGACTAGGAGAGGGGTGGCGCCCCTTTCCTTCTCCCTCTCCTTCCTTCCCCCTCTCTCCCTTTAGGTGGAAACCTACCAGGACTTGGAGTCCTAATAGGATTCCCCTCTTGGGGGCGCGCCATAGAGGGCCGGCCAGCCTCCCCCTTGCTCCTTTATATACGGGTGTCGGAGTAATGGGCCACGGGTAGGCAAACCCTAGCCCCTGGACCTTTCAAGACATCGGGGCAGGCTGCGCCCCTCAAGACCCCAAGACGAAGAGCCGCCTTCTGAGAGTCGGCGGCAGAGCCGCCGATCGCTCTCCCAACCGAGTCCCAGACGGCCTCGAGATGAGCCGACTCAACCGCGGCTTCCAGAGAAGCCGGCTATGGGGAGTCGGCCCGACTCCAACCACCTCACACTGCGCAACTTCACGGACGGGATGGGGTGTGGCCGCCGCAGCCCATCCCTGCCCGTTCACGAAGAAGCGAGCATGGCCATAGTGCGCCCGTCTTGTGGAGATCTCCCTCCGTGGCAACCTTTGCCACGCCATCCCTAACATCAACCCCGTGGGCAGTATCCTCGTACCCACGACGGCTGTCTGTCTGACCCGTAGGCAGCGGAACCCGCTGTCGGCGGGGTGCGAAAAACGGTGAGCGCCGGAAGACGGACCCGCGGGAGTCGGCCCCCTGGAGTCGGCCGCCCCCCCCACGGGCCCGCACGCCATTAACCAGACGAGACAGGGAAATGGCGACAGTGATCGCCCGTCAGGCGGCGGCACTGTTGCCATGACCCCATGACCAAGCTAGCGTCATTAGAGGCGCGGCTACAGTAATCCGCAGCCGGCAAGACCCGCCCGGACAAAACTGTCGGCCCCATGCTGGGCGTCGGTGGAGCCCACTAGTCTGCGGGCCCCAGTCAAGGAGAAGACGGCGACCTAAGAGACAGGCAGGCTGGGACCCGCGCCCAGCCGGATTACCATTGTACCCACAGAGTAGGCCTATATAAACCCCCCGGGGCACCCATGCAAGAGGTTGGACCCTAGTAGTTCTAGACACACATAGAGGGAAGAGAGGAGCTAGCCGTGCCCTTCTCCTTCCTGACTCGAACATCTCAAGGAGCGACCTTGTATCCACTTTGACATAGTGATCATGCGGAGACCCCGGAGAGCAGCACTAGGGGTATTATCTCCACGGAGAGCCCCAAAGCTGGGTAAGATTCGCCGGCGTGCATGCCTTCGCCTCATCCCATTTCCGGGCACCGACGACGTTCTACTCGCCCCCTCCATGATAAGCCATCCTTTGGCATATGTCGCACCCAACCCCGAACAGCGGGGCGGAGAACACCCAAAGACCCAACAATTGATCCTTGAGATCTCTTAGCCGTGTCTGATGCCCCCTCCACCATAGTTCTCCTCGATAATATTGTAGCGGTGCTTAGGCGAAGCCCTGCGACAGTAGAACATCAAGATCGTCACCAAGCCATCGTGTTGACGGAAATCTTCCCCGACACTTTGCTGGATCGGAGTCCGGGGAACGTCAACGACCTGAACGTGTGCAAGAACTCGGAGGTACCGTAGTTTCGGTGCTTGATCGGTCGGGCCATGAAGACATACGACTACATCAACCGCGTTGTTATAACACTTCCTCTTTCGGTCTACGAGGGTACGTGGACAACACTCTCCCCTCTCGTTGCTATGCATCACCATGATCTTGCGTGTGCGTAGGAAATTTTTGAAATTACTACGTTCCCCAACAGTGGCATCCGAGCCTGGTTTTATGCGTAGATGTTATATGCACGAGTAGAACACAAGTGAGTTGTGGGCGATACAAGTCATAGTGCTTATCAGCATGTCATACTTTGGTTCGGCGGTATTGTTGGATGAAGCGGCCCGGACCGACATTACGCGTACACTTACGCGAGACCGGTTCTCCCGACGTGCTTTGCACAGAGGTGGCTAGCGGGTGTCAGTTTCTCCTATTTTAGTTGAACCGAGTGTGGCTACGCCCGGTCCTTGCGAAGGTTAAAACATCACTATGTTCTCCCTGAGTATGCACCGTTGCGAAAGTTCTTCGTGCTGAGACACCACGTGATGATCGGGTGTGATAGGCTCTACGTTCAAATACAACGGGTGCAAAACAGTTGCACACGCAGAATACTCAGGTTAAACTTGACGAGCCTAGCATATACAGACATGGCCTCGGAACACGGAGACCGAAAGGTCGAACGTGAATCATATAGTAGATATGATCAACATAGTGATGTTCACCATTGAAACTACTCCATCTCACGTGTTGATCGGACATGGTTTAGTTGATTTGGATCACGTGATCACTTAGATGACTAGAGAGATGTCTATCTAAGTGGGAGTTCTTAAGTAATATGATTAATTGAACTTAAATTTATCATGAACTTAGTACCTGATAGTATTTTGCTTGTCTATGTTTGTTGTAGATAGATGGCTCGTGTTGTTGTTTCGTTGAATTTTAATGCGTTCCTTGAGAAAGCTAAGTTGAAAGATGATGGTAGCAATTACACGGACTAGGTCCATAACTTGAGGATTATCCTCATTTCTGCACAGAAGAATTACATCCTGGAAGCACCGCTGGGTGCCAGGCCTGCTGCAGATGCAACTGACAACGTTAAGAATGTCTGGCAGAGCAAAGCTGATGACTACTCAATAGTTCAGTGTGCCATGCTTTACAGCTTAGAACTGGATCTTCAATGACGTTTTGAACATCATGGAGCATATGAGATGTTCCAAGAATTGAAGTTAATATTTCAAGCAAATGCCCGGATTGAGAGATATGAAGTCTCCAATAAGTTCTATAGCTGTAAGATGGAGGAGAATAGTTCTGTCATTGAACATATACTCAAAATGTCTGGGTATAATAATCACTTGATTCAACTGGGAGTTAATCTTCCTGATGATAGTGTCATTGATGTAATTCTTCAATCATCGCCACCAAGCTACAAGAGCTTCGTGATGAACTATAATATGCAAAGGATGGACAAGACTATTCCCGAGCTCTTTGCAATGCTAAAGGTCACGGAGGTAGAAATCAAAAAGGAGCATCAAGTGTTGATGGTCAATAAGACTACCGATTTCAAGAAAAAGGGTAAAGGGAAGAAGAAGGGGAACTTCAAGAAGAACAGCAAGCAAATTCTTGCTCAAGAGAAGAAACCCAAATCTGGACCTAAGCACGAGGCCCGAGTGCTTCTCTTGCAAGCGGTCGACCTTTGGAAGCGGAACTGCCCTAAGTATTTGGCGGATAAGAAGGATGGCAAGGTGAACAAAGGTATATGTGATATACATGTTATTGATGTGTACCTTACTAATGCTCACAGATAGCACACAGGTATTTGATAATCTTGGTTATGTTGCTAATATTTGCAACTCGAAGCAGGACTACGGATTAAGCGAAGATTGGCTAAGGACGAGGTGACGATGCGCGTGGGAAATGGTTCCAAAGTCGATGTGATCGCGGTCGGCCCGCTACCTCTACATCTACCATCGGGATTAGTTTTAGACCTGAATAATTGTTATTTGGTGCCAGCGTTGAGCATGAACATTATATCTGGATCTTGTTTGATGCGAGACGGTTATTAATAATTCATAGAATAATGGTTGTTCTATTTATATGAGTAATATCTTTTATGGTCATGCACCCTTGAAGAGTGGTCTATTTTTATTAAATCTCGATAGTAGTGATACACATATTCATAATGTTGAAGCCAAAAGATGCAGAGTTGATAATGATAGTGCAACTTATTTGTGGCCTTGCCGTTTGGGTCATATTGGTGTAAAGCGCATGAAGAAACTCCATACTGATGGACTTCTGGAATCACTTGATTATGAATCACTTGGTACTTGCGAACCATGCCTCGTGGGCAAGATGACTAAAACACCGTTCTCCAGAACTATGGAGAGAGCAACAGATTTGCTGAAAATCATACATACAGATGTATGTGGTCCGATGAATGTTGAAGCTCGTGGCGGATATCGTTATTTTCTCACCTTCACAGATGATTTAAGCAGATATGGGTATATCTACTTGATGAAACATAAGTCTCAAACTTTTGAAAAGTTCAAAGAATTTCAGAGTGAAGTTGAAAATCATTGTAACAAGAAAATAAAGTTTCTACGATCTGATCGTGGAGGAGAATATTTGAGTTCTGAGTTTGGTCTACATTTGAAACAATGCGGAATAGTTTCGCAACTCACGCCATACCGGAACACCACAACAGTAATGGTGTGTCCGAACGTCATGTCGCACTTTACTAGATATGGTGCGATCTATGATGTCTCTTACTGATTTACCGCTATCGTTTTGGGGTTATGCTTTAGAGACGACCGCATTCACATTAAATAGGGCACCATCAAAATCCATTGAGACGACGCCTTATGAACTGTGGTTTGGCAAGAAACCAAAGTTGTCGTTTCTTAAAGTTTGGGGCTGCGATGCTTATGTGAAGAAACTTCAACCAGATAAGCTCGAACCCAAATCGGAGAAATGTGTCTTCATAGGATACCCAAAAGAGACTATTGGGTACACCTTCTATCACAGATCTGAGGGCAAGAATTTTTGTTGCTAAATTCGGATCCTTTCTAGAGAAGGAGTTTCTCTCGAAAGAAGTGAGTGGGAGGAAAGTAGAACTTGATGAAGTAACTATACCTACTCCCTTATTGGAAAGTAGTTCATCACAGGAACCGGTTCTGTGTGACTACACCAATCGATGAGGAAGCTAATGATAATGATCATGACACTTCAGATCAAGTTACTACTGAACCTCGTAGGTCAACCAGAGTGAGATCCGCACCAGAGTGGTACGGTAATCCTATTCTGGAAGTCATGTTACTTGACCATGGCGAACCTACGAACTATGAGGAAGCGATGATGAGCCCAGATTCCACAAAATGGCTTGAGGGCATGAAATCTGAGATGGGATCCATGTATAAGAACAAAGTATGGACTTTGGTTGACTTGCCCGATGATCGGCAAGCCATCGAGAATAAATGGATCTTCAAGAAGAAGACTGACGCTGATGGTAATGTAACTGTCTACAAAGCTCGACTTGTTGCGAAAGGTTTTCGACAAGTTCAAGGGGTTGACTACGATGAGACTTTCTCACCCGTAGCGATGCTTAAGTCTGTCCGAACCATGTTAGCAATTGCCGCATTTTATGATTATGAAATGTGGCAAATGGATGTGAAAACTGCATTCCTGAATGGATTTCTGGAAGAAGAGTTGTATATAATGCAACCGGAAGGTTTTGTCAATCCAAAAGGTGCTAAAAAAGTGTGCAAGCTCCAGCGATCCATTTATGGACTGGTTCAAGCCTCTCGGAGTTGGAATAAACGCTTTGATAGTGTGATCAAAGCATATGGTTTTATATAGACTTTTGGAGAAGCCTGTATTTACAAGAAAGTGAGTGGGAGCTCTGTAGCATTTCTGATATTATATGTAGATGACATATTATTAATTGGAAATGATATAGAATTTCTGGATAGCATAAAGGGATACTTGAATAAAAGTTTTCCAATGAAAGACCTTGGTGAAGCTGCTTACATATTAGGCATCAAGATCTATAGAGATAGATCAAGACGCTTAATTGGACTTTCACAAAGCACATACCTTGATAAATTTTTGAAAAAGTTCAAAATGGATCAGGCAAAGAAAGGGTTCTTGCCTGTATTACAAGGTGTGAAGTTGAGTCAGACTCAATGCCCAACCACAAAAGAAGATAGAGAGAATATGAAAGATGTTCCATATGCTTCAGCCATAGGCTCTATCATGTATGCAATGATGTGTACCAGACCTGACGTATGCTTAGCAATAAGTTTGGCAGGGAGGTACCAAAGTAATCCAGGAGTGGATCACTGGACAGCGGTCAAGAACATCCTGAAATACCTGAAAAGGACTAAGGATATGTTTCTCATTTATGGAGGTGACAAAGAGCTAGTCGTAAATGGTTACATCGATGCAAGCTTTGGCACTGATCCGGACGATTCTAAATCGCAAACCGGATACGTGTTTATATTGAACGGTGGAGCTGTCAGTTGGTGTAGTTCTAAACAAAGAGTCGTGGCAGGATCTACATGCGAAGCGGAGTACATATCTGCTTGAGCGCAAATGAAGGAGTCTGGATGAAAGAGTTCATTTCCGATCTAGGTGTCATACCTAGTGCATCGGGACCAATGAAGATCTTACTGTGACAATCTGGTGCAATTGCCTTGGCAAAGGAATCCAGATTTCACAAGAGGACCAAGCACATCAAGAGAGGCTTCAATTCCATCCCGGACCAAGTCCAGGTGGGAGACATGGAGATTTGCAAGATACATACGGATCTGAATGTTGCAGACCCGTTGACTAAGCCTCTTCCACGAGCAAAACATGATCAGCACCAAGACTCCATGGGTGTTAGAATCATTCTTGTGTAATCTAGATTATTGACTCTAGTGCAAGTGGGAGACTCAAGGAAATATGCCCTAGAGGCGATAATAAAGTTATTATTTATTTCCTCATATCATGATAAATGTTTATTATTCATGCTAGAATTGTATTAACCGGAAACATGATACATGTGTGAATACATAGACAAACTTAAAGTCACTAGTATGCCTCTACTTGACTAGCTCATTAATCAAAGATGGTTATGTTTCCTAACCATAGACATGTGTTGTCATTTGATTAACGAGATCACTTCATTAGGAGAATGATGTGATTGACTTGAGCCATTCCGTTAGCTTAGCACTTGATCGTTTTAGTATGTTGCTATTGCTTTCTTCATGACTTATACAAGTTCCTATAACTATGAGATTATGCAACTCCGTTTACGGAGGAACACTTTGTGTGCTACCAAATGTCACAACATAACTGGGTGATTATAAAGGAGCTCTCTGGTGTCTCCAAAGGTACATGTTGAGTTGGCGTATTTCGAGATTAAGTTTTGTCACTCCGATTGTCGGAGAGGTATCTCTGGGCCCTCTCGGTAATGCACATCACTATAAGCCTTGAAAGCAATGTAGCTAATGAGTTGGTTACGGAATGATGCATTACGTAACGAGTAAAGACACTTGCAGGTAACGAGATTGAACTAGGTATTGAGATACCGACGATCGAATCTCGGGCAAGTAACATACCGATGACAAAGGGAACAACGTATGTTGTTATGCGGTTTGACCGATAAAGATCTTCGTAGAATATGTAGGAGCCAATATGTGCATCCGTGTTCCGCTATTGGTTATTGACCCGGAATGGTTCTCGGTCATGTCTACATAGTTCTCGAACCCGTAGGGTCCGCACGCTTAAGGTTTCGATGACAGTTATATTATGAGTTTATGAGTTTTGATGTACCGAAGTTTGTTTGGAGTCCCGGATGTGATTACGGACATGACGAGGAGTCTCAAAATGGTCGAGACATGAAGATTGATATATTGGACGACTATATTCGGACACCAGAAGTGTTCCGGAGAAGTTTCGGATAAAACCGAAGTGCCGGGAGGTTATCGAACCCCGGGGAACTAATGGGCCTCGATGGGCCTTAGTGGAGAGAGAGAATTGGCGGGGCAGGCCGCGCCCCTCCCCCTCTGGTCTGAATTGGACTAGGAGAGGGGGGGCGGCGCCCCCCTTTCCTTCTCCCTCTCCCTCTCCTTCCTCCCCCCCCTCTTCCTTTAGGTGGAAACCTACTAGGACTTGGAGTCCTAGTAGGATTCCCCTCTTGGGGGCGCGCCATAGAGGGCCGGCCGGCCTCCCCTTGCTCCTTTATATCACGAGGCGGGGGCACCCCAAAGACACAACAATTGATCCTTGAGATCTCTTAGCCGTGTCGGTGCCCCTCCACCATAGTTCTCCTCGATAATATTATAGCGGTGCTTAGGCGAAGCCCCTGGCGGATAGAACATCAAGATCGTCACCACGCCCGTCGTCTTGATGGAACTCTTCCCGACACTTTGCTGGATCAGAGTCCGGGGAACGTCATCGAGCTGAACGTGTGCAAGAACTCGGAGGTGCCGTAGTTTCGGTGCTTGATCGGTCGGGCCGTGAAGACGTACGACTACATCAACCGCGTTGTTATAACACTTCCGCTTTCGGTCTACGAGGGTACATGGACAACACTCTCCCCTCTCATTGCTATGCATCACCATGATCTTGCGTGTGCATAGGAATTTTTTTTGAAATTACTACGTTCCCCAACAAGCCCACAATGCAATAAATATCAATATAAAAGCATGATGCAAAATGGACGTATCACTCACCCACTCCTCCTGTTATTCTTCGGCGATGACAGCCACACACCACAGCCGATCCAGTGAACCCTTGTACTCCCCTCCGCATGGGCATCCACCTGCCTCGTCTTCCCTGGCTCTGTGTCGTTCCCTTCCTAGGCCTCGCCGTCGTCCACCGCCTTGATGCTCTCGGCGCAGCATGGTCAACGAACGACAGCCATCGGAAGAGGACTTTAGGTGGTGAGGCATGTAGCTAGACCCACCAGCTACATCTTGGAACGCAAGGAAGTCCTTATTACTCGCAAAATAAAAATGATTCCTCCCTTGGCAGCTGGGACCCGACAGCTATATCTTCGCACGCAAGGAAGTGCGTCCTTATCCACCCTATTACCTGGGACCCACCCGGTCAAAGCGTAGGTAACGTTGTCTGTCTGGTCGCGAACATGTATGTACATACTGGTCGATCGGTCTCTCTGCAACAATGAACCGTGGCCGAGCAAGCAGCGGCACGTGTAGTAGTAGAGCCCCGACATAGCAGTTCAGGCAGTCCCTTCTAAACTGTGTACACTTGCGTACAACCACATGCCAAAAAATACGGCCACATACATACATATGGGCGGGGTCTCGAACGCCCACTCATGCATACGTACGACCAGGGCTTGTGTACATAGAGAGGCAATGGACGACAACGACGATGTCCTATTCATCAGCAGCCAACCGGTTGGGTCGGAAGGGAGAACCCGCGTCGTGTTCATCGGGAGGCAACGGAATGCATCTTGTTCATTGGGAGCCAACTGGCTTGGACGGAATAGCCGAAATGGGGCCTGGCATACTGCAGAACGGAGGAGACGGCATTATGTTCGACCGCCTACAGTCAAAACGTGATCCTGTTCATCGGGAGGGGCCTGTCGTACAGCAAAACATTGGAAACATACTTATGTTCGAGCCCCTACGGTCGAAACGGGGTCCTATTGATCAGGGGGGGTCTGGTGTACCGCAAAACAAAGGAAATGGACTTCTGTTGGAGCGCCTACGGTCGAAACAGGGTCCTGTTCATCGGAAGGGGTGTGGCGTACCGCAAAAACGGGACTCCACGGGGTGGTGTTCATTCACCGTCGTCCTCCAGTAGGCTCCACCGGCTACTGTTCATAGAGCCTCCACGGGGTGATGTTCATCCACCCCCAACCAGCTGGGATGTGGCGGCCTCCTCAGGGTCATGTTCATCCAGCGGCAACCACCTACTATCACGGGGTCATGTTCATCCACCCCCACCGTCTAGGGTGGGGCGTACACGTACGTACGAGCGGGCGGTAGCAACGGGAACTGTTCATCCATAGCCAACCAACCAGCTGGACTCACCACACGTCTTGACTCATTTCTACATATCGCGCACGCGGCAGCAACATGCACTGTTCATCCAGAGGCAACCCAACACACCGGCTGGCTACATATCGCATGGGGGCTCGATCGGCTTCAGTGAGCAGTGAGAAGGATCGATTGAATTCAGTTAACAGCGAAGGAATCGACCGGCTTCACTTAGCAGCAAAGGAATCGGCCGACTTCAGTTAGCGGTGAAGGAATCGGCTGGCTTCAGTTAGCAGCGAAGGAATCAACCAGCTTTAGTTAGCAGCGAAGGGATGGATTGATCTGCTTCAATATGTAGTGGGATCGATCCCTCATGTTCAGTATGTAGCTAGCTAGTGCAATCGCTCGGGTTCATAAGCGAACGCCTCACAAGGTTTCAGTTAGCGAGCACCTCGCACACACACTACGAGAGATACGCGCAAACCACACTGCATCACGCGGCCCCGACCACCCACCATAACTGAGGACTCCCCGATATTTTCCTTGCCCTCACTTCTACCATGATTTTTTACGTCATGGACGGCCCAAAGAATGTCATGCAGGTGCGTCTCCAGTCGGCCCAGGACGAAAAGCCCATTTTCTGTCATGATTTTCTGTCATAGAAGTAGGAGCCCGCCGCATCTATAATGATATGTGTTTTTGTCACAATTATCATCATAGAAGTGTCATAACCATGACATAATATTTTTGGTTCGGGCCATAATGTCACGGATGTGTCTTTCTTTTGTAGTGAAGCGACCACCAGCACAGTACCACAGGGGGATCACAAAGCGGGCTCGTATGCTGAATGATCGAGAGCTTCGTGTTTCTCTTCATCAAAAGCATGATAAGCATCATGGTTGGATGAAGCGCCAGATGCAGAGCCTTCTTGTTGACGTCAATCGCATCTGCAACCTCTCCACCAAGAATGCATTCGTTGCCCATGAAGCCAATAGGCGAGCTTGGAAGAGTCTCACGCTGTTATGCGTTGAAGATGATCTCAGTGCTGATGGCTTCATTGAACGCTTCAAGTTTGGCTCCAAGCCCCCAGAATTTGTTAAGTGGTGCGGTAAACCTTCTATTGAGGATTCAGACTACTCATCATCTAGACCAACTGTTGTTGCTCACGTGATTGATGAGGAAGACGACACTGCTACGTCTTGAGCTTGCGTTGGTTTTCACCGAAGAGGAGAGGATGATGCATCACAGTAGCGTAAGTATTTCCCTCAGTTTTTGAGAACCAAGGTATCAATCCAGTAGGAGGCCACACGCAAGCCCCTCGTACCTGAAGGAAATATGCCCTAGAGGCAATAATAAAGTTATTATTTATTTCCTCATATCATGATAAATGTTTATTATTCATGCTAGAATTGTATTAACCGGAAACATGATACATGTGTGAATACATAGACAAACATATAGTCACTAGTATGCCTCTACTTGACTAGCTCATTAATCAAAGATGGTTATGTTTCCTAACCATAGACATGTGTTGTTATTTGATTAATGGGATCACATCATTAGGAGAATGATGTGATTGACATGACCCATTCCGTTAACCTAGCACTTGATCGTTTAGTATATTGCTATTGCTTTCTTCATGACCTATACATGTTCCTGTAACTATGAGATTATGCAACTCCCGTTTACCGGAGGAACACTTTGGTGCTACCAAACGTCCACAACGTAATCGGGTGATTATAAAGGAGTACTACAGGTGTCTCCAAAGGTACATGTTGGGTTGGCGTATTTCGAGATTAGGTTTTGTCACTCCGATTGTCGGAGAGGTATCTCTGGGCCCTCTCGGTAATACACATCACATAAGCCTTGCAAGCATTGCAACTAATAAGTTAGTTGCGAGATGATATATTACGGAACGAGTAAATAGACTTGCCAGTAACGAGATTGAACTAGGTATTGGGTACCGACGATCGAATCTCAGGCAAGTAACATACCGATGACAAAGGGAACAACGTATGTCGTTATGCGGTTTGACCGATAAAGATCTTCGTAGAATATGTAGGAACCAATATGGGCATCCAGGTTCCGCTATTGGTTATTGACCGAGAATAGTTCTAGGTCATGTCTACATAGTTCTCGAACCCGTAGGGTCCATGACGCTTAACGTTACGATGACATTTTTATTATGAGTTTATAAGTTTTTATGTACCGAAGTTTGTTCTGAGTCCTGGATGTGATCACGGACGTGACGAGGAGTCTCGAAATGGTCGAGACATAAAGATTGATATATTGGAAGCCTATATTTGGATATCGGAATGGTTCCGTGAAATCGGGATTTTCTGGAACACCGGGGTTACCGGAACCCTCCGGGGATAATGGGCCTTAGTGGGCCATAAGGGAGAAGAGGAGGGCCGGCCATGGCAGGCCGCGCCCCCCCTAGTCCGAATAGGACAAGGAGAGGCGGCGCCCTTCCTCTTCCCCTCCCCTTTCCTTCTCCAACAAGGCAAGAGGGGGAGTCCTACTCCGGTGGGAGTAGGACTCCTCGAGCTCACCCCTTGGGGGCCGGCCGCACCTCCCTCCCTCCTTTATATACGGGGCAAGGGGCACCCCGAACACACAAGTTGATCTACGGATCGTTCCTTAGCCGTGTCGGTGCCCCTTCCACCATATTCCACCTCGGTCATATCGTCGCGGAGTTTAGGCGAAGCCTGCGCCGTAGAGCATCATCATCGTCACCACGCCGTCGTCTTGTGGAACTCATCCCCGACACTTTGCTGGATCAGAGTCCGGGGATCGTCATCGAGCTGAACGTGTGCTGAACTCGGAGGTGCCGTACGTTCTGTACTTGGATCAGTCGGATCGTGAAGATGTACGACTACATCATACGTGTTGTCATAACGCTTTCGCTTATGGTCTACGAGGGTACGTGGACACCACTCTCCCCTCTCGTTGCTATACCATCACCATGATCTTGCGTGTGCGTAGGATTTTTTTTTGAAATTACTACGTTCCCCAACAGTGGCATCCGAGCCTGGTTTTATGCGTTGATGTTATATGCACGAGTAGAACACAAGTGAGTTGTGGGCGATACAAGTCATACTGCTTACCAAAGATGTCATACTTTGGTTGGCGGTATTGTGAGATGAAGCGGCCCGGACCGACATTACGCCAGACGCTTCGCGAGACTGGTTTCACCGCTGCGAGCACTCGTTGCTTAAAGGTGACTGGCAGGTGTCTGTCTCTCTCACTTTAGTTGAACCGAGTGTGGCTACGCCCGGTCCTTGCGAAGGTTAAACAGCCCCAACTTGACAAACTATCGTTGTGGTTTTGATGCGTAGGTAAGAACGGTTCTTGCTCAGCCCGTAGCAGCCACGTAAAACTTGCGACAACAAAGTAGAGGACGTCTACCTTGTTTTTGCAGGGCATGTTGTGATGTGATATGGTCAAGACGTGATGCTATATTTTATTGTATGAGATGATCATGTTTTGTAACCGAGTTATCGGCAATGGCGAGGAGCCATATGGTTGTCGCTTATTGTATGAAATGCAACGCCATGTAATTGCTTTACTTTATCACTAAGCGGTAGCGATAGTCGTAGAAGCAATAGTTGACGAGACGACAACGATGCTACGATGGAGATCAAGGTGTCGCGCCGGTGGCGATGGTGATCACGACGGTGCTTCGGAGATGGAGATCACAAGCACAAGATGATGATGGCCATATCATATCACTTATATTGATTGCATGTGATGTTTATCCTTTATGCATCTTATCTTGCTTTGATTGACGGTAGCATTATAAGATGATCTCTCATTAAATATCAAGAAGTATTCTCCCGAGTATGCACCGTTGCGAAAGTTCTTCGTCTTTGAGACACCACGTGATGATCGGGTGTGATAGGCTCTACGTTCAAATACAACGGGTGCAAAACAGTTGCACACGCGGAATACTCAGGTCAAACTTGACGAGCCTAGCATATACAGATATGGCCTCGGAACACGGAGACCGAAAAGTCGAACGTGAATCATATAGTAGATATGATCAACATAGTGATGTTCACCATTGAAACTACTCCATCTCACGTGATGATCGGACATGGTTTAGTTGATTTGGATCACGTAATCACTTAGATGACTAGAGAGATGTCTATCTAAGTGGGAGTTCTTAAGTAATATGATTAATTGAACTTAAATTTATCATGAACTTAGTACCGATAGTATTTTGCTTGTCTATGTTTCTTTGTAGATAGATGGCTCGTGATGTTGTTCCGTTGAATTTTAATGCGTTCCTTGAGGAAGCAAAGTTGAAAGATGATGGTAGCAATTACACGGACTGGGTCCGTAACACGAGGATTATCCTCATTGCTGCATGAAGAATTACGTCCCGGAAGCACCGCTGGGTGCCAGTGCCCTGCCGATGTAATCGACGGCGTTAAGAACGTCTGGCGAGCAAAGTCGATGACTACTCGATAGTTCGATGTGCCATGCTTTACGGCTTAGAACCGGGCCTTCAACGACGTTTTGAACGTCATGGAGCATATGAGATGTTCCAGGAGTTGAAGTTAATATTCAAGCAAATGCCGGATTGAGAGATATGAAGTCTCCAATAAGTTCTATAGCTGCAAGATGGAGGAGAATAGTTACTCGGTGAACATATACTCAAAATGTCTGGGTATAATAATCACTTGATTCAACCGGGAGTTAATCTTCACGATGATAGTGTCATTGATGTAATTCTTCAATCATCGCCACCAAGCTACAAGAGCTTCGTGATGAACTATAATATGCAAGGGATGGACAAGTCTCTTCCGAGCTCTTCGCAATGCTAAAAGCCGCGGAGGTAGAAATCAAAAAGGAGCATCAAGTGTTGATGGTTAACAAGACCACCAGTTTCAAGAAAAAGGGCAAAGGGAAGAAGAAGGAACTTCAAGAAGAACAGCAAACAAGTTGCTGCTCAAGAGAAGAAACCCAAGTCTGGACCTAAGCACGAGACCGAAGTGCTTCTACTGCAAACAGACTGGACACTGGAAGCGGAACTGCCCCAAGTATTTGGCGGATAAGAAGGATGGCAAAGTGAACAAAGGTATATGTGATATACATGTTATTGATGTGTCCCTTACTAATACTCGCAGTAGTACCTGTGTATTTGATAATCGGGTTACATGTTGCTAATATTTGCAACTCGAAGCAGGAACTACGGATTAAGCGAAGATTGGCTAAGGACGAGGTGACGATCTTGCGCGTGGGAAATGGTTCCAAAGTCGATGTGATCGCGGTCGGCACGCTACCTCTACATCTACCATCGGGATTAGTTTTAGACCTAAATAATTGTTATTTGGTGCCGCGTTAAGCATGAACATTATATCTGGATCTTGTTTGATGCGAGACGGTTATTCATTTAAGTCGAGAATAATGGTTGTTCTATTTATATGAATAATATCTTTTATGGTCATGCACCCTTGAAGAGTGGTCTATTTTTATTGAATCTCGATAGTAGTAATACACATATTCATAGTGTTGAAACCAAAAGATACAGAGTTGATAATGATAGTGCAACTTATTTGTGGCACTGCCGTTTGGGTCATATCAGTGTAAAACGCATGAAGAAACTCCATACTAATGGGCTTTTGGAATCACTTGATTATGAATCACTTGGTACTTGCGAACCGTGCCTCATGGGCAAGATGACTAAAACGCCGTTCTCCGGAACTATGGAGCGAGCAACTGATTTGTTGGAAATCATACATACCGATGTTTGTGGTCCAATGAATGTTGAGGCACGCGGCGGGTATCGTTATTTTCTCACCTTCACAGATGATTTGAGCAGATATGGGTATATCTACTTGATGAAACGTAAGTCTGAAGCATTTGAAAAGTTCAAAGAATTTCAGAGTGAAGTGGAAAATCATCGTGACAAGAAAATAAAATTTCTACGATCTGATCGTGGAGGAGAATATTTGAGTTACGAGTTTGGTTTACATTTGAAACAATGCGGAATAGTTTCGCAACTCACGCCATACCCGGAACACCACAACGAAATGGTGTGTCCGAACGTCAGAATCGTACTTTACTAGATATGGTGCGATCTATGATGTCTCTTACGGATTTACCGCTATCATTTTGGGGTTATGCTTTAGAGACGGCCGCATTCACGTTAAATAGGGCACCATCAAAATCCGTTGAAACGACACCTTATGAACTATGGTTTGGCAAGAAACCAAAGTTGCCGTATCTTAAAGTTTGGGGCTGCGATGCTTATGTGAAGAAACTTCAACCAGATAAGCTCGAACCTAAATCGGAGAAATGTGTCTTCATAGGATACCCAAAAGAGACTATTGGGTACACCTTCTATCACAGATCTGAAGGCAAGATTTTCGTTGCTAAATTCAGATCCTTTCTAGAAAAGGAGTTTCTCTCGAAAGAAGTGAGTGGGAGAAAAGTAGAACTTGGTGAGATAATCAGATTCGCTCCCTTATTGGAAAGTAGTTCATCACAAGAACCGGTTCTGTGACAACTACACCAATTAGTGAGGAAGCTAATGATATTGATCATGAAACTTCGCATCAAGTTTCTCTTGAACTACGTGGGTCAACTAGAGTAAGATCCGCACTGCAGTGGTACGGTAATCCTATTCGAAGTCATGTTACTTGACCATGGCGAACCTACAAACTATGAAGAAGCGATGGTGAGCCCAGATTCCACAAAATGGCTGGAAGCCACGAAATCTGAGATGGGATCCATGTATGAGAACAAAGTATGGACTTTGGTTGACTTGCCCGATGATCGGCAAGCCATTGAGAATAAATGGATCTTTAAGAAGAAGACTGACGCTGATGGTAATGTAACTGTCTATAAAGCTCGACTTGCTGCGAAAGGTTTTTGACAAGTTCAAGGGGTTGACTACGATGAGACTTTCTCACCCGTAGCGATGCTTAAGTCTGTCCGAATCATGTTAGCAATTGCTGCATTTTATGATTATGAAATTTGGCAAATGGATGTCAAAACTGCATTCTTGAATGGATTTCTAGAAGAAGAGTTGTATATGATGCAACCAGAAGGTTTTGTTGATCCAAAAGGTGCTAACATAGTGTGCAAGCTCCAATGATCAATTTATGGTCTCTGCAAGCCTCTCGGAGTTGGAATAAACGCTTTGATAGTGTGATCAAAGCATATGGTTTTATACTGAGACTTTTGGAGAAGCTTTGTATTTACAAGAAAGTGAGTGGGAGCTCAGAGCATTTCTGATATTATATGTGGACAACATATTATTAATTGGAAATGATATAGAATTTCTGGATAGCATAAAAGGATACTTGAATAAAAGTTTTTCAATGAAAGACCTCGGTGAAGCTGCTTACATATTGGGCATCAAGATCTATAGAGATAGATCAAGACGCTTGATTGGACTTTCACAAAGCACATACCTTGATAAAGTTTTGAAAAAGTTCAAAATGGATCATGCAAAGAAAGGATTTTTGAATGTGTTACAAGGTGTGAAATTGAGTCAGACTCAATGCCCGACCACAGCAGAAGATAGAGAGAAAATGAAAGATGTTCCCTATGCTTCAGCCATAGGCTCTATCATGTATGCAATGCTGTGTACCATACCTGACGTATGCTTAGCAATAAGCTTGGCAGGAAGGTACCAAAGTAATCCAGGAGTGGATCACTGGACAGCGGTCAAGAACATCCTGAAATACCTGAAAAGGACTAAGGATATGTTTCTCGTATATGGAGGTGACAAAGAGCTAGTTGTAAATAGTTACGTTGATGCAAGCTTTGACACTGATCCGGACAATTCTAAATCGCAAACCGGATACGTGTTTTTATTAAACGGTGGAGTTGTCAGTTGGTGCAGTTCTAAACAAAGCGTCGTGGCGGGATCTACATGTGAAGCGGAGTACATAGCTGCTTCGGAAGCAGCAAATGAAGGAGTCTGGATGAAAGAGTTCATTTCCGATCTAGGTGTCATACCTAGTGCATCGGGACCAATGAAGATCTTCTGTGACAATCTTGGTGCAATTGCCTTGGCAAAAGAATCCAGATTTCACAAGAGGACCAAGCATATCAAGAGACGCTTCAATTCCATCCGGGACCAAGTCCGGTGGGAGACATAGAGATTTGCAAGATACATACGGATCTGAATGTTGCGGACCGTTGACTAAGCCTCTTCCACGAGCAAAACATGATCAGCACCAAGACTCCATGGGTGTTAGAATCATTCTTGTGTAATCTAGATTATTGACTCTAGTGCAAGTGGGAGACCAAGGAAATATGCCCTAGAGGCAATAATAAAGTTATTATTTATTTCCTCATATCATGATAAATGTTTATTATTCATGCTAGAATTGTATTAACCGAAACATGATACATGTGTGAATACATAGACAAACATATAGTCACTAGTATGCCTCTACTTGACTACCTCATTAATCAAAGATGGTTATGTTTCCTAACCATAGACATGTGTTGTTATTTGATTAATGGGATCACATCATTAGGAGAATGATGTGATTGACATGACCCATTCCGTTAGCCTAGCACTTGATCGCTTAGTATATTGCTATTGCTTTCTTCATGACCTATACATGTTCCTGTAACTATGAGATTATGCAACTCCGTTCTGGGAGGAACACTTTGGTGCTACCAAACGTCCACAACGAATCGGGTGATTATAAAGGAGTACTACAGGTGTCTCCAAAGGTACATGTTGGGTTGGCGTATTTCGAGATTAGGTTTTGTCACTCCGATTGTCGGAGAGGTATCTCTGGGCCCTCTCGGTAATACACATCACATAAGCCTTGCAAGCATTGCAACTAATAAGTTAGTTGCGAGATGATGTATTACTAACGAGTAAAGAGACTTGCCAAGATGTGAGATTGAACTAGGTATTGGATACCGACGATCGAATCTCGGGCAAGTAACATACCGATGACAAAGGGAACAACGTACGTCGTTACGCGGTTTGACCGATAAAGATCTTCGTAGAATATGTAGGAACCAATATGGGCATCCAGGTTCCGCTATTGGTTATTGACCGAGAATAGTTCTAGGTCATGTCTACATAGTTCTCGAACCCGTAGGGTCCGCACGCTTAACGTTACGATGACAGTTTTATTATGAGTTTATAAGTTTTGATGTACCGAAGTTTGTTCGGAGTCCCGGATGTGATCACAGACGTGACGAGGAGTCTCGAAATGGTCGAGACATAAAGATTGATATATTTGAAGCCTATATTTGGATATCGGAATGGTTCCGGTGAAATTAGATTTTACCGAACACCGGGTGTTACGGAACCCTCACGGGGATAATGGGCCTTAGTGGGCCATAAGGGAGAAGAGGAGGGTCGGCCAGGAAGGCCGCGTGCCCCTCCCCTAGTCCGAATAGGACAGGAGAGAGGCGGCGCCCTTCCTCTTCCCTCCCCTTTCCTTCTCCAACAAGGCAGAGGGGAGTCCTACTCCCGGTGGGAGTAGGACTCCTCCAGCGCACTCCTTGGGGGCCAGCCGCACCTCCTCCCTCCTCCTTTATATCACGGGGCAAGGGGCACCCCTAACACACAAGTTGATCTACGGATCGTTCCTTAGCCGCAGCGGTGCCCCTTCCACCATATTCCACCTCGGTCATATCGTCGCGGAGTTTAGGCGAAGCCCTGCTACCGGTAGAGCATCATCATCGCCACCACGCCGTCAGTCTTGTCGACAGAACTCATCCCGACACTTTGCTGGATCGGAGTCCGGGATCGCCATCGAGCTGAACGTGTCTTTGAACTTCGGAGGTGCCGTACGTTCGGTACTTGGATCGGTCGGATCGTGAAGACGTACGACTACATCAACCGCGTTGTCATAACACTTTCGCTTACGGTCTACGAGGGTACGTGGACAACACTCTCCCCTCTCGTTACTATATCATCACAATGATCTTGCGTGTGCGTAGGATTTTTTTTTTTTGAAATTACTACGTTCCCCAACAGTACCTACACAAAGCAAATAACTCCTCGCAACCAACGTGAATAGGGGTTGTCAATCCCTTCACGGTCACTTACGAGAGTGAGATCTGATAGATAATATTTTTGGTATTTTTGGTATAAAGATGCAAAGTAAAATAAAAAGGCAAAGTAAAAAAGCAAAGCAATAATAAAGCGTAGGAAGATTAATATGATGAAAATAGACCCGGGGGCCATAGATTTCACTAGTGGCTTCTCTCAAGAGCATAAGTATTTTACGGTGGGTGAACGAATTGTTGTTGAGCAATTGACAGAATTGAGCATAGTTATGAGAGTATCTAGGTATGATCATGTATATAGGCATCACGTCCGAGACAAGTAGACCGACTCCTGCTCGCATCTACTACTATTACTCCACTCATCGACCGCTATCCAAAGATGCATCTAGAGTATTAAGTTAATGAAAACAGAGTAACGCCTTAAGCAAGATGACATGATGTAGAGGAATAAATTCATGCAATATGATAAATACCCCATCTTGTTATCCTCTATGGCAACAATACAATACATGCCTTGCAACCCTTTCTGTCACTGGGTAAGGACACCGCAAGATTGAACACAAAGCTAAGCACTTCTCCCATTGCAAGAACTACCAATCTAGTTGGCCAAACCAAACGGATAATTCGAAGAAACTTGCAAAGATAACTCAATCATACATAAAAGAATTCAGAGAAGATTCAAATATTGCTCATAGATAATCTTGATCATAAACCCACAATTCATCGATCTCAACAAACACACCGCAAAAAGAAGATTACATCGAATAGATCTCCACGAGAGAGGGGGAGAACATTGTATTGAGATCCAAAAAGAGAGAAGAACACATCTAGCTACTAACTATGGACCCGAAGGTCTGAGGTAAACTACTCACACTTCATCGGAGAGGCTATGATGATGATGTAAAACCCCTCCATGGTGGAATCCCTTTCGGCGGAGCTCCGGAACAGGCCCCAAGATGGGATCTCGTGGATCTGAGAAAGTTGCAAAGGTGGAATTAGGTTTTGGCTCCGTGATTCGATCTGTTGAATGCGTAGGTATATATAGGAGGAAGGAGTACGTCGGTGGAGCTTCGGGGGGGCCACGAGGCAGAGGGGCGCGCGCCCTCCACCCTCGTGGCCGCCTCGTGGCTTTCTTGACAGAGGGTCCAAGTCTCCTGGGTCTTATCTGATGATAAAATCACGTTCCCGAAGATTTCATTCCGTTTGGACTCCGTTTGATATTCTGTTTCTTCGAAACACTGAAATAGGCAAAAAGCAGCAATTCTGGGCTGGGCCTCCGGTTAATAGGTTAGGCCCAAAAGTAATATAAAAGTGGAAAATAAAGCCCAATATAGTCCAAAACAATAGATAATATAGCATGGAGCAATCAAAAATTATAGATACGTTGGAGACGTATCAGGCATCCCCAAGCTTTGCTCGTCCTCGAGTAAGTAAATGATAAAAAGAGATTTTTTTATGCGAAGTGCTACTTGGCATAATTTTAATGTAATTCTTCTTAATTTTGGTATGAATATTCAGATCCGAAAGATTCAAGACAAAAGTTCATATTGACATAAAAATAATAATACTTCAAGCATACTAACTAAGCAATTATGTCTTCTCAAAATAACATGGCCAAAGAAAGTTCATCCCTACAAAATCATATAGTTTAGTCATGCTCCATGCTCCATTTTCACACACAAGAATGCTCTCATCATGCACAACCCCGATGACAAGCCAAGCAATTTTTTCATACTTTAGTAATCTCAAACCTATAAACTTTCACGCAATATATGAGCGCGAGCCATGGACATAACACTATGGGTGGAATAGAGTATAATGATTGGGGTTATGTGGAGGAGACAAAAAAAGGAGAAGGTCTCACATCAACGAGGCTAATCAACGGGCTATGGAGATGCCCATCAATTTATGTTAATGCAAGGAGTAGGGATTGCCATGCAACGGATGCACTAGAGCTATAAATGTATGAAAGCTTAACAAAAGAAACTAAGTGGGTGTGCATCCAACTTGCTTGCTCACACGAAGACCTAGGGCATTTGAGGAAGCCCATCGTTGGAATATACAAGCCAAGTTCTATAATGAAAAATTCCCACTAGTATATAAAAGTGACAACATATGAAACTCTCTATATGAAAAACATGGTGCTACTTTGAAGCACAATATATGAGACTCGCTATATGAAGAACATGGTGCTACTTTGAAGCACAAGTGTGGAAAAGGAGATAGTAACATTGCCCCGTTTTTTGGGCCTTTTTTTTCTTTGACCTTTCTCTTTTTTTGGGAGAATGCTCTAGAAAATGATGATCATCACACTTCTATTTATTTACAACTCGATGATTACAACTCGATACTAGAACAAAGTATAACTCTATATGAATGCCTCCGGCGGTGTACTGGGATATGCAGTGAATCAAGAGTGACATGTATGAAAGAATTATGAACGATGGCTTTGCCACAAATACTATGTCAACTACATGATCATGCTAAGCAAAATGACAATGATAAATGTGTCATGAAGAACGGTATGGTGGAAAGTTGCATGGCAATATATCTCGGAATGGCTATGGAAATGCCATAATAGGTAGGTATGGTGGCTGTTTTTAGGAAGATATAAGGAGGTTTATGTGTGAAAGAGCGTATCATATCACGGGGTTTGGATGCACCGTGAAGTTTGCACCAACTCTCAATGTGAGAAAGGGCAATGCACGGCATCAAGAGGCTAGCAATGATGGAAGGGTGAGAGTGCGTATAATCCATGGACTCAACATTAATCATAAAGAACTCACATACTTATTGCAAAAATCTACAAGCCATCAAAAACCAAAGCACTACGCCAAGCATGCTCCTAGGGGATAGATTGGTAGGAAAAGACCATCGTTCGTCCCCGACCGCCACTCATAAGGAGGACAATCAAATAACACCTCATGTTTCAAATTTGTTACATAACGTTTACCATACGTGCATGCTACGGGACTTGCAAACTTCAACACAAGCATTTCTCAAATTCACACCTACTCAACTAGCACGACTTTGATATTATCACCTCCATATCTCAAAACAATTATCAAGCATCAAACTTTTCTTAGTATTCAACGCACTCAAAAGAAAGTTTTACAAATATTGAATACCAAGCATATTATTATTAAGCAAATTACCATGCTAGTTAAGACTCTCAAAATAATCTAAGTGAAGCATGAGAGATCAATAGTTTCTTTAAAACAAATCCACCACTGTGCTCTAAAAGATATAAGTGAAGTACTAGAGCAAAACTATCAATCTCAAAAGATACAAGTGAAGCACATAGAGCAAAACTATCAAGCTCAAAAGATATAAGTGAAGCACATAGAGTATTCTAACAAATTTAAATTCATGTATGGCTCTCTCAAAAGGTGTGTACAGCAAGGATGATTGTGGTA
This sequence comes from Aegilops bicornis, assembly GCA_021605145.1. Lineage (NCBI taxonomy): Eukaryota > Viridiplantae > Streptophyta > Magnoliopsida > Poales > Poaceae > Aegilops > Aegilops bicornis. The sequence continues at coordinate 571,278,386 of CM038670.1, forward strand.
AACTAACAAGCAAATACGCAAATAATACAAGACGCTCCAAGCAAAACACATATCATGTGGTGAATAAAAATATAGCTCCAAATAAAGTTACCGATGGAAGTGGACGAAAGAGGGGATGCCTTCCGGGGCATCCCCAAGCTTTGACTTTTTGGTGTCCTTGGATTATCTTGGCATGGCACCCCAAGCTTAGGCTCTTGCCACTCCTTGTTCCATAATCCATCAAAAAAATTCACCCAAAACTTGAAAACTTCACAACACAAAACTCAACAGAAATCTCGTGAGCTCCGTTAGCGAAGAAAACAAAAGACCACTTCAAGGTACTGTAATGAACTCATTCTTTATTTATATTGGTGTTAAACCTACTGTATTCCAACTTCTCAATGGGTTATAAACTATTTTACTAGCCATAGATTCATCAAAATAAGCAAACAACACACGAAAAACAGAATCTGTCAAAAACAGAACAGTCTGTAGTAATCTGTAATTAATGCAAACTTATGGAACTACAAAAATTCATCCAAAATAGGAAGACCTAGGAAATTTGTTTATTGATCAGCAGAAATTGGAATCACTATTTTATCACGTTCTGGTAATTTTTAAAAATTGTTTTTGTGAAACGAAATTTTCTGGAAATTACAGCAAGATCAAATAACTATTATCCAAGAAGATCCTATAGGTTTAACTTGGCGCAAACACTAATTAAAACATAAAACCACATCTAAACATAAGTTATATGGATTATTTATTCCTAAACAAAAACAAAAACAAAAAACTAAAAATAAAATTGGGTTGCCTCCCAACAAGCGCTATCGTTTAACGCCCCTAGTTAGGCATAGAAGCAAGGATAGATCTAGGTATTGCCATATTTGGTGGGCAATCCATAGGTGGCTCTCATAAGAGATTCATATGGTAATTTTATCTTCTTCCTAGGGAAGTGTTCCATGCCTTTATTTAATGGGAATTGAAATCTAATATTCCCTTCCTTCACATCAATAATTGCACCAATCGTTCTAAGGAAAGGTCTACCAAGAATAATAGGACATGAAGGATTGCAATCTATATCAAGAACGATAAAGTCTACGGGCACATAATTCCTATTAGAAACAATAAGAACAACATTAATTCATCAAAATCACGGAAATCTAGCAAATCACACAAAGTTTTGGGAATAGTGGAAACACTAGCACCCAAATCACATAAAGCATAGAATTCATGATCCTTAATCTTAATTTTAATAGTTGGTTCCCACTCATCATAAAGTTTTCTACGGATGGAGACTTCCAACTCAAGTTTTTCCTCATAAGATTGCATCAAGGCATCAACGATATGTTTAGTAAACGCTTTATTTTGACTATAAGCATGCGGAGAATTTAGCACGGATTGTAACAAGGAAATACAATCAATTAAAGAGCAACTTTCATAATTAAATTCCTTGAAATCCAAAATAGTGGGTTTAGCAACATCTAATGTTTTACTTTCTTCAATCCCATTTTTATCAATTTTAGCATCATAATCTAAAAGCTCCGAATCCTTAGAACGCCTTCTAGGTAAAGGTGACTCATATTCAATCTCATCATTATCAAGATTCATATTGCAAAACAAAGATTTAATGGGAGACACATCAATAACTTTTAGATCTTCATCTTGATTTTCATGGAAATCAGGTTTAGCAGCCATCTTATTGACCAAGGTAGCTTGCTTATCAGATATTTCAGTAGTCAATTTCTCAAGACGAGAAATTTGAGATCTTAAACCTTCAAATTCTTTAGACATATCATCAAGCTCTTTATTCAAATAGTTCATAAAAGTTTTTTATTCCTTAAGCTCGTTTCTGAAGAAATTATTATGCTCAAATTGCAAAACCATAAAACTCCTGACGTTGCTTTCGATCTCTTCCAACCTTTTAAGGTGAAGATCACCAAATCTAGGTAGAGCCATAGTGACAAGCAAGCAATCCAACACACAAGCAGAAAAAGGCAAACGGAAAGAGAGGAGGAGATTGGGAAAGAGAGGGCGAATAAAACTGCAAGGGTGAAGTGGGGGAGAGGAAAACGAGAGGCAAATGGCAAATAATGTAATCCGAGAGATAAGGGATTGTGAAGAGTACTTGGTATGTTGACTTGTGCGTAGACTCCCCGGCAACGGCGCCAGAAATCCTTCTTGCTACGTCTTGAGCTTGCGATGGTTTCCCCCGAAGAGGAGAGGATGATGCAGCAGAGTAGCGTAAGTATTTCCCTCAGTTTTTGAGAACCAAGGTATCAATCCGGAGGAGGCCACGCGCAAGTCCCTCGTACCTACACAAAGCAAATAACTCCTCGCAACCAACGCGAATAGGGGTTGTCAATCCCTTCACAAATACATACGAGAGTGAGATCCGATAGATAATATTTTTGGTATTTTTGGTATAAAGATGCAAAGTAAAATAAAAGGGCAAAGTAAAAAGCAAAGCAATAATAAAGCGTGGGAAAATTAATATGATGAAAATAGACCGGGGCCATAGATTTCACTAGTGGCTTCTCTCAAGAGCATGAGTATTTTACGGTGGGTGAACAATTCATTGTTGAGAAATTGATGTAATTGAGCATAGTTATGAGAGTATCTAGGTATGATCATGTATATAGGCATCACGTCCGAGACAAGTAGACCGACTCCTGCACCGCATCTACTATCATTACTCCACTCATCGACCGCTATCCAAAGATGCATATAGAGTATTAAGTTAATGAAAACAGAGTAACGCCTTAAGCAAGATGACATGATGTAGAGGAATAAATTCATGCAATATGATAAATACCCCATCTTGTTATCCTCGATGGCAACAATACAATACATGCCTTACAACCCTTTCTGTCACTGGGTAAGGACACTGCAAGATTGAACCCAAAGCTAAGCACTTCTCCCATTGCAAGAACTACCAATCTAGTTGGCCAAACCAAACGGATAATTCAAAGAGACTTGCAAAGATAACTCAATCATACATAAAAGAATTCAGAGAAGATTCAAATATTGCTCATAGATAATCTTGATCATAAACCCACAATTCATCGGTCTCAACAAACACACCGCAAAAAGAAGATTACATCGAATAAATCTCCACGAGAGGGGAGAACATTGTATTGAGATCCAAAAAGAGAGAAGAAGCCATCTAGCTACTAACTATGGACCCAAGGTCCGAGGTAAACTACTCACACTTCATCGGAGAGGCTATGATGATGATGTAGAAGCCCTCCATGGTGGAATCCTTCCCATGGAGCTCCTAACAGGCCCCAAGATGGGATCTCGTGGATCTGAGAAAGTTGCTTGGCGGTGGAATTAGGTTTTTGGCTCAGATCTCGATCTGTTGAAGTACGTAGGTATATATAGGAGGAAGGAGTACGTCGGTGGAGCTTGGGGGGCACGAGGCGGGGGGCGCGCCCTGAGGGGCGCCTCCACCTCGTGGCCGCCTCGGCTTTCTTGATGGAGGGTCCAAGTCTCCTGGTCTTATCTCGATGAGAAAATCACGTTCCTCAAGATTTCATTCCGTTTGGACTCCGTTTGATATTCCGCTTCTTGAAACATCAAATAGGCAAAAACAAAGCAATTTCGGGCTGGGCCTCCGGTTAATAGGTTAGTCCCAAAAGTAATATAAAAGTGGAAAATAAAGCCCAATGTAGTCCAAAACAATAGATAATATAGCATGGAGCAATAAGAAATTATAGATACGTTGGAGACGTATTAGACACCACTTCACTAGCTATGTCTTCACTGCATCAAGACGCTGCACCAGGCCCATCTGCACCACCCAACTCCAACATCGACCCGCCTGCACCAACTTCTACTCCGCCTTCTAGGAACACGTAGACACCCTATGTCTTCATTCCTTTTTGGTCATTCGATGACAAAAGGGGGAGAAGCATATGGTTTGATAGTATTCAAGCGGGATTTTGGTCGGGTACTATATTTTGTTAAGTTTGCAACTCTCGTTCTTGAACAATTTGCTCTTGGTTTGTAAACTTAAGTCCTGATGGATGTCTACTACATTTTCTACTGCTTTTGTTGTGCGTTGTTTAACCCCTATCTTATGCGCATGAAGTCATTCTACAGACGCCCATGTGTCATTGTGCATGTCATTATCTTCAAAATATTTCTCTATGCACTTTGATTTGACTTCATGAATAGAGGGAGATCTCCACAAAGCAAAACTTGCCATGTGCATTTGCATTCAAAAGCAAATTACTTATATGCACATCTTCAGGGGGAGCCCTCCAAATTCATGAAGCCAATGACCATGTTCTATAACTTTAACATATTTTATCCCCGTTGAAAACTTCAACTAGCTTGTCATCAATCACCGAAAAGGGGGAGATTGTAAGTGCATGTAGTGCCACCCCTAGTTAGTTTTGGAGTATTGACGACAAACTTGGTTGAGGGACTAATGTGTTTGTGAGATTCACAGGAGAACACAGGTAGAAGTCCCTATTGATTTGGTTTACCATTGAAGATGACGCCTAAAAATGTATGAAGACATTGAAAACATTGGTGCTTCGCGAAGACAATGGCGTCGAAGATAATGACGTGTGAAGACATTCACTTGAAGACAATGGAGTGCGAAGACATAGTTTTCTTTCCTATTTTCATTTTCTTCTTTCCTGAGTCATAGGAACCACCGAACTGTTAAGTGGGGTCTAGGTGAACATAGTCAGAAAACTAGCGTGATGCTCAACCCAAATCCTATGTCTTCGAGTGAAGACAATGAGAGAAAATCTTATCCTGTGTTGGATAAGTCAGCTTTGCTTGTAGCCCAAGTCAAGCTGCCGCGTGTGTTTGAAATCCAACCGTTGGACATGTGTCGATTGTCCATTGACCCAGGGTCATTTCGGACATATCATGCCGGGTTACCTCCTGGTTATAAATAGCCCACCCCTCCAGCATAAACTGGTGGCTGCTTAGAGTGAGTGCACGGCTTTTGTCACTTGAGAGCAACCCACCTCCAAAGCCTTTGAGAGAGAATCCTTGCGAGGACAAACCCAAAACACCCAGAGCCCAAAGGGTGTTTGGCATCACTGAAGTCTTTCGGTTCTGCGTGATCCGAAGACTTATTACATTTGAAGACTGTGATCTTCCAATCGGTTATGCGTCGCGTCCTGAGCATCCAAGAGCCATTGTGGATTACCGGTGAACGAAATCTGTGAAGGTCTGGAAGTCTACCTTGAAGACTTACTTGAGTGATTGGGCGAGGACTAAGTGACCTTAGCTCAAGGGGAATAAGGTGTAGACGTGGTATTCTGAGTTCAATCTCAGCCTCCCTAACCAGACGTACAATTGTCACAACAACTGGAACTAGTCTACCAAATCCTTGTCTTTGTCAAGCAACTCGTTCTATCACTTCACCCCTTACTTACTGTTTAGCTTCGTGAAGTCATTGCTTGTCTGCTCTGGTTGAATTTATTGTGTGAAGAAATTCACCCTTGATTACATATTTGGCTTCATAGTGTCTTCCTATTCTAATATGTTCTACCTAGCTGCCACTTGTCTTCGTGCTTTCTCTGTACCGTACATTGACTATTGCGTGGCTAGAGTAGTTTATTTTGCACTGTATCCTGTTTAGGTATTATTTAACTGTGTCTTCAAAGATATTACATGATTCGAAGACTTTCATAAAAATCGCCTGTTCATCCCCCTCTAGTCAATAACTAGCACTTTCATTGGTGGTAAGGATAACTCCAACACCATACATCAAAACACTCCTAAAAGTTTGAATGACATGGTCCACACTTTTTCCATCCAATGTCGTGTACAAAATCTCCACGGGACGGTTCGGGCATCTGAATTCCCCAATACTAGTATCAAGCTCGGTGGAGGTTTGGGGAGGGAGCTCCTATCTGACGCATTTTGCTTCAAATAGGCTCATGGCGTACACAGAGGCCCGACTGGGCCAGCCCATTGGAGTTCATGCCCGTTGGCCTTGTAACACAACAGGAAATTTCAGAAAAAGGAATGCGGTCACCAGAAATCGAACTCCATACCTTTCATTGAGGACGGATTGTCTCTAGCCAGTGCAGTACATGACTATGTGCGACTAACCAGCGACACAGAACTATATGAACTAATTGCAGCGCCAGATCCGAACACCTTTAAAAAAACCGAACATTTCTTCAAAATTCTAAAGGATTTTTAAAGTGAAAGTAATGTTTGAAAATCCAAATATTTTTCGAACAATGCAAACAAATTTTGAAATTTGAAACTTTTTTGAAAAGGGAACATTTTTTGAAAAGTGCAAACATATTTTGAAATTCCAAACTTTTTTACATTTCAAGTATTTTTTGAACAACGCTAGCAAAATTTGACAACCCACAACATTTTTTGGAAATTATGAACAAAATTTGGAAAAGGAAAACATTTTTCCAAATTTGTGTTTTTAAATCACGAACATGTTTTGAATTCATGAACAAAAATTGAAAACAAGAACATTTTTAAACTTTTGAAAAGCAACATTTTTTCCAAAAATCAAATATTTTTGAAATTGCAATTTGTTTGAAAATATAATTTTTTGAAGTTCTAAACTATTTATGATAGTTTTTTTAAATACAAACATTTTAAAAAGAAAAAATAAAGTTAAAAGGGAAAAAAGAGGAAAATGAAAAAGAAACATAAAAAAGACCCCTAGAAGGTTCCCGAAACCAGAAAAAACCCAAAAACGGGAACGCTAAAAGGCCGTCCGAGATCATCGCTCAGTCGCAAGTCTTGTGCGAAAACACGGCAACTTGACACAGAATGCGTCATATAGGATATTCGGTTGGCGAGTCCGGACGTCCACTGGCTCACTTATCAGTTGGACTATATCTTCCCACACCCCATGTATTTTTTTTCATCTAGGTCCACATGGCCCATCCTGCTATCCGGATTTGTTGCTTATTTGACCTTTATGGTTAGGTGACCGTCTCTCATATCACTGTCTGTGGATGCGTCCAAACGTGTGCATGCACATTTGATGTGTCCAGACTTTCCGTCAATGATGTAGGTAGTTGGAGTTGCCCTAATTCAAGTTATGCTTAACCCAATTTTATATTGTTTTAGTCCGGAAGCTTCTGTTTTCGTAGGCGTTGTGTATATGTGAAATGGTTGTGTGTACGTATTTCCCGCAAAAGGAAAAAAGAAGGGTTGTGTGTACATACGCGTTTCCGTGCGTATATCGTGCCCCGCTTCTGGATTTTTCGGGTGACACAGTTGGGTACGGAGGAACCCAAAACCTCCTCTTGTCGCCACATGAAGCGCGACTTCCTTTTTAGCTAAAAGAAAAGAGAGAAGCGCACACACGACACGATACGCAACACGCGAGAAAGGGGTGACGAGACCAGCTGGCGCCGGTTGCCGCTTGGCTCGGCGAGCTGAGCCAACAAGCCTGCCAGTGCCAGGTAGGTAGGTACTCCCGCCGTCATCAACCCGTCCCACCCACCTGCACCAGGCGAGCCCTACCAATCTCTTCCTCCCCGCCCCCGCCCCGCCCCCGCCTCCATTCCCACGCGCGCAGGCACTTCGCGACGCCACCGTCCGCTGCCCGCACCAAAAGCGAAACACAAGCACTCCCCATCGCCGTCGCGGTCTCCGCCTCATCGCCCGCCGCGATTTCCGCCCTCCGCCGCAGCAGGCCGCCCGCCCCTCCGCCGTGCGCGCGCCAGGTGACAGTTGCCTCCCGCCTCCCTCCTCCCCCCTCTCGCGGAGATATATACGCTGCCGCACGCACTCCTCTTGTCCTTTTCCGTCCTCCCTCCTTTTGCACGTCGTCACGGCTTTCGGGGGCTCCGAGGAAGGAACGAGCCGTCGCTGGTCCCAATTCCTTCGTCCTCTCTTCTCGCGTGTCGATTGATTTGGTGGATTTCATGTCTGCCGCCATTTGTTTCTCTGGTGGGACTTTTACTGATGGAAACGGCCGCGTTCAGATCTGTTCTAGTCAGCCACCGGGAGAATTTCAGGTTTTTGCGGGGGCTAGGATCGAGGAGAGGATTTCCGTTTTTGGAGTATCTGAGGTTCTCGATTTGGGGTCTTCTGACTTCTGAATTGAGATAGTATGGTATGGGGGCTCTGAACCCTGTATCCCTCCGGATAAAAGGCATCATCTTACTCTTTGGGGTGTTCTTTCTTCTCTCTGCCCATGTCCTTTCAGTTTGACAAGATAGACTGTCACAGGCTATCCATGTTTTTCTTGTCCTGGCTACTTCCTTGATTGCTAGGGGAAGGTTCATGCGTCGTGTCCTACATCTTTCTCAGTAAATTTCGTCTTGCCATGCAACAAAAGTTGCTGTCCGTTTCAGTGGGGGGAAACGGCATGGTTAAATCAAAGGGAGGTACATCGTGATATTCATTAAGCACTTTTGTCCAGAGTAGTTGTCTCTCAGTTTATGTACAAGCTGCAAGTTTGAAGTCAACTAGTCTACCCTTGCACCTGTATTTTGAACTATTTGTGATCTTATTGCCATCCAGTTTTAGCTACTACCTTTGTCCCAAATTACAAGATGTTTTTGGTAAGCTAAATAGCCTACCAAAAACGTCTTATAATTTGGTACAGAGGAAGTACCATTTAACATCTGACCGAATACATAATTAATTTGGGAGGTTCTGTTGTTAACGCTCTTCAAATATGTCAAGATTTCATAGTACTTGTGCCTAGAATACCAAAAAATTGAGAGAAAAAGGGACATGTTTGACAGTGGTTGCCTTTTTTTATCCAGAGTTTTGCTTATTTATTCATAAGAGAATAACATGGGTTTATGGTCACGGTTGCTTGTTTGTTAGTTCACCTTGAGTTTAGATTGTGCCTCCATGAGCAATTTGACATGACATACATGGATGATGGTGTCCATTACATTCTCCTGGGGGTTCTTCCCTGTTGCTAGTGGAATGTGTTTAGATTGGATTGTAACTGGTCCTAGCTGACTTTGGTGGATGTACCGTGACATGGTCTGCATGTAATCATGAATCATCATACCTGATAGCGACAGAGGTAGTTAAACTAAGAGGGTGTTTGGATACTAGAAGTTTTTAGTCAGGCCCTGTTTGGAAGGTGACTACTACTAGTCAGCATTAAATGTCTCAGTATTAAATGTCCCTTGTGCAACACCAATTAGAGGAGAGAGAGGGGGACTTTAGTCAGTAAAAGTCAGGGGTGTTTGGAGGTTTACTGACTAAAGGTGACTACTACTAGTCTCTAGTCAGTAAAAGTTGGGGATGGGGTGACTAGGGACTAAACTAGTTTTAGTCACCCACTAGTCAGGGGTGTTTGGAGGTTTACTGACTAAAGGTGACTACTACTAGTCTCTAGTCTCTAGTCTCTAGTGATCCAAACACCCTCTAAAACCACTTATTTCACTCAAGCTAGCAAACTTAGCATCTGCTGGGGTATCAGTGGGTCAAAAGGCTATGTCGAAATGTTAGGACTCAGGGGTATCATTTGCGCATGTTCCTGCTCTTGGTTATTGGAGGCATTTCTGCTATGCCCCTTTGTTGGAAAGATACACAGATTCATCTTTGTGCATACAACTGGTTAAGTTCATGCCAAAGAAATGTTTATTATCTGAATTTGAGCTGACATATTGTGTTATTTTTGTAGTTTGAAGATTGGCGAACACAATTCATTTTATCAGTCTGGCCTATGCTTGATGTCAACTGCAAGAGATGTTGTTTAGTGTTGAGGAGGCTGGTTAGCTTTGGATCATAAATTCTCACCAGAAACAACACAGTTATGGACCGTGCAGACACCTCAGGGTTTGTCAGTGGTGGTTGCTTTGGTACTACGCTCCTGCTGATTTTCTTCCATTTTGTCTATTCGACCATCAGTGTCTGAAAGATTATCCAGCCCCTGTTTCTTCAGCTCCCCAGTAATCCTGATATTATTTGCTCTGACCCAGCTGTCATAGTGTTAAGCTGTGATGGATAACAGCTTTGTGGATACCCCAAACCAACCTCTGATGAATGACCCCTTTGTCTTAATGGCACAATCAGCTCCAAGCTATGCCCTGAACAACTTGACCAAAAGCGCAGTTCGCATGGATTGCGTCGGCTCAGCAATGGCTAATTGTGGTCATGGTGATGAAAGTACACAAAGCATGAATAACATCACAAGAGATGATGGTTGCAGGCTTGTTCTTGGGTTGGGTCCAACACCTGATTTTTACTCGACAGATTATCCGCCCACTGGTGTATATAAGTCAAAAGTATCTCAGACTTTGTCTGGCCAAAGTTTCTCTTTCACTGACCCAGGGGTGCTGAGGCTTGGCCTGCAGACAGATGGTGCAGAAACAATTCAGCCTCTGCAAACACAAAATGAAACAGTTCATTCTTTTGCTGTTGTTGACGAGGCTTCAACATCTGCTGCTGTAAGGAGCATGGGTGGCTACATGCCATCCCTACTCTTTGCTCCCCCCTCCAGTTCTTCTGCTGCCAATGAGACACAATTACAAAGCAGAGATTCACTAAACTCCACACACTACAACAGCAATAATACTCAGCATATTCAACATCTTCAGCTCAGCCCTGAACCTTCTGCTACGACAGAGACTTCGTTTGGTGTGAGCTCTGATGTGGTCACTGGAGCAACCACATCAGAACAACGGAGTCATCCCCGTCACCCTAAGAAGTGCAGGTTCAAGGGGTGCTCCAAAGGTGGCAGAGGCTCATCAGGGCTGTGTATTGCTCATGGAGGCGGGCAAAGATGCCATAAGCCTGGGTGCCATAAAGGAGCTGAGAGCAGCACTGCGTATTGCAAGGCCCATGGCGGAGGACGGCGGTGTGAGGAGCTTGGTTGCACCAAAAGTGCCGAGGGAAAGACAGATTATTGTATTGCTCATGGTGGAGGCCGCCGTTGTGAATATCCTGATTGTCCTAAAGCTGCACGAGGTAAGTCTGGACGGTGCATAAAGCATGGTGGTGGGAAGAGGTGTGCAATGGAAGGTTGCATTCGGAGTGCTGAGGGGAAGGCTGGACTCTGCATTTCTCATGGTGGTGGACGCCGGTGCCAGTATCCGGACTGTGCCAAGGGGGCTCAGGGCAGCACATTATACTGCAAAGCGCATGGTGGCGGCAAGAGGTGCGTCTTCGATGGGTGCAGCAGAGGTGCAGAGGGGAGCACACCTCTGTGCAAAGCCCATGGTGGTGGGAAGAGATGCATGTTTGAAGGAGGTGGTGTCTGCCCAAAGAGTGTACATGGTGGGACTGAATTCTGTGTGGCACATGGAGGTGGGAAGCGCTGTGCAGCACCTGGCTGCACCAAGAGCGCCCGCGGCCGCACTGACTGTTGTGTGAAGCATGGTGGTGGTAAGCGTTGCAGGATTGACAATTGTGGTAAGAGTGCTCAAGGTAGTACGGACTTCTGCAAAGCCCATGGTGGAGGCAAACGTTGCACATGGGGATCCGGTTGTGAGAAGTTCGCCCGTGGCAAGAGCGGCCTGTGTGCCGCACATGGAACCTTGGTGGCCAGGCAGCAAGAACATGGAATGGTGAAGAGTGGAGGGAGCATGATCGGACCAGGCCTCTTCAGTGGCATTGTGGCATCATCAACCACCGCTGCAAGTAGCATGACAAATGAGCACTCCTCATCGGGCATCAGCACAGCATCAGATAGTGACGGCACAGTGAGGAGCCAAGCGATGATACCTCCGCAGCTGCTTGTGCCTCGCTCCATGATGCCCTCTTCGTCGTCGGAGCCTACTGTGCATGGGGGCAGAGAAGCAGGCTGTCCTGTTCCTGAGGGAAGGGTGCACGGTGGCGGCCTACTGTCACTCCTCGGTGGCAGCTTCAGGAACGCCAATATAGATATCTGAAGTGTTTTCTCCGCCTGCAAATTATGTCAGTTTGGTTGTACATAAAAGGCACCGTGTTGCCTATTGAATTTTATGCTTCTTCTCTTTGCTTGATAAACATTTCATGGATGTTTAGTCAGTCCATTGTACATGTTGTCCGGCAATTCTTCTGATCTGCATTTGACATGCCGGTCCAGTCAGTCGTAGTTACTGCCAATAAGCCGTGTGTATTTGATATACTGTTTCTTATTTGCTTGTGGATTATTACTCCTAAGAAATTCGGTGCGCCGTCGCTAGGCAGGGTTTTGTAAAATTGAATTTTGGCTTAGTATGTCCGATTATTATTTTTTGAAATGTTGGGACGTCAAGGTACTAGTCCTTTGCAGTTCTGTAACGATGAAATGTTATCTCGCTTGCTACTTTCTTATTAGTCATGTATCTTGGGGTGTCGAAATCGACATGTATTATTACTCTTATCCCAACATCAACTTCTTTTTTCTGTGGAACTTTTTTGTCTATGCACTCCATGCAGATGTTTCTTTTTGTTTGGAAGCAGAAACCACTTCGATGTCTCTCAGTCTGATTGAACTTGATACCTTCTACTGCTAATCTTTGTTTGGGTTAATACTTAATAGATTTTGCCTGAAGGAAATACTTGCATCTCTGAAAAGATGTGTACCAAAGACTGGACGAATGGGCATACAAGGAGAAAACTAGATGAGTTTGAGACTAGCCGCCCTAAACTAATTGGAGAATGGGCATACAAGGAGAAAACTAGATGAGTTCGAGACTAGCCGCCCTAAACTAACGTGCGATCAAGCGAGCAATTTGGGATTAGCCGCCATAAACTATTGGCAGATCTCAGATCTCCATGATTTTTACTTTAAAAGATCTCAGATCTCCACACAGAATGAACGTGGATCAGAGGAACTTGATCAAGAGTTTTGACTTCCTCAAGTAGGAGCTGGCAGAGTGGAGCTCAGCTCAGCATCTCCTTACTATACATAGGCGACTACATGCTCAATCAACAGTAGCCACACCCTCTCTGCTCTTTGAAACGCGCAAACCAGCAGGCTCATCTCATCTGCTGGTGGTAGTGCTGCCCCACAATGGCTAGAGCTGCACTGCTTCCTGTCGTGCTGCTGCTGTGCCTTGCGCTGGCCGGCGGCGCCAATGCCGAGCGGAAGCCGGTCGGTTTCTATGGGCTCAAGAACAAGAAGGGGGATTTCTCCATCAAGGTCACCAACTGGGGAGCCACCCTCGTATCCGTCCTCGTCCCAGATTGCCAAGGTATGGCCATGGTTGCTTCCAAGAACCCATTCATGTTTCATGTTTGCACCTTGTTGCTCAGGAGATGTTACATTTCTGTAGGAAACTTGGCCGACGTTATCCTCGGGTATGACACCCTTGGTGGATATGTTGTAAGATCACCAATTCCTCTGTTTTTTTATAAGTTTTCGCCGTTTCAGAGCGGTAGATATACATATGCATTGTTGCACTGTTTTTTGTTATTGTTGCACTGTTGACCATGTGTTATTACGGACGAAACATCGCTCTTATGTTTCTTGCTTGACATGTAAACACGCACAGCTAAAAGGATAAAACAATGCAGAGGTACAAACTGTACCAAGGAGAGAAACTGTAATATGCGGTACATAACTATGCTACCAAATGCAAGGGTTCTTTAATCAGTTTTGCTAAAGTACATCTATGTTTTACGATGAAACCATATAAATAAGCCTCTGTTGTCCTAAAACTCCTTCCTTATTCAATGAAATGGCAAGTCTTTTGGCTCGTTTCAAAAAAAAAAAGCCTCTGTTAATTATCGTTTTGTGCAATGTTTCGAAATCAGAATGGCACCGGCTCATTCGGGGCCACGGTCGGGCGCGTGGTGAACAGAATCGCCAAATCCCGCTTCGTGCTCGATGGGAAAGCCTATCGTCTTTTCCGTAACGACGGCAATAACTCCATTCACGGTATGCTTCAGGCTTCATTTTAGCTCCTTCATTATAATGGGAGTGACCATGCATGCGCTAATCATCTTGAGGATCTCTGTGTGTTTAGGCGGGCACAGGGGGTTCGGCAAGGTCATTTGGACCGTGAAGGAGTACGTGCGCAACGGTGACACCCCGTACATCACCTTCTTCTACCACAGCTTCGATGGAGAGCAAGGTAAAACAGTCGGTGACATGGACGTGTGTGAGAGGCGGCCACATGTCCAAAGTTCTTATATTATTTTCTTGCACGTCAGTTGATCTATCTTCATTCATGACACCTCGGTGTAAAATACTATGGCTTATCCAAGAAGTCAATCAAATTTGCAAATTGCAATAGCATATTCTCTGTTTAGAAAATTGTACTGTAGAGCTGACTTGCACTTGTTTCCGCGGACCACGTTTGGGGCACGCACGCACGCAGGATTCCCGGGCGACCTGGACGTGTACGTGACGTACCAGCTCTCCGGCCCGTACGAGCTCAGCATCCTCATGAACGCCACGGCCACGACCAAGGCGACGCCGGTGAACCTCGCCAACCACGCGTACTGGAACCTCGCCGGCCACGGCAGCGGCGACGTCCTCGAGCACGAGCTCCAGCTGCTCGCCTCCCGCTACACGCCGCTCGACCACACCAAGATCCCGACGGGCCAGGTGGTGCCCGTGGCCGGCACCATGTACGACTTCCGCACGCCGACGCCCGTGGGCGCGCACATGGAGATCGTCCCCGGCGGCGGCGGCGGCTACGACATCAACTTCGCCGTGGACGGGCAGCAGGACGCGATGCGGAAGGTCGCGTTCGTCCGGGACCCGGAGTCGGGGCGGGCGCTCGAGCTGTGGGCGAACCAGCCCGGGGTGCAGCTCTACACCTCCAACTGGGTCAGCAACGAGAAGGGCAAAGCCGGGGAGGTGTACGAGCAGTACGGCGCGCTGTGCCTGGAGACGCAGGCGTACCCCGACGCCGTCAACCACCCTGAGTTCCCGTCGTCGATCGTGAGGCCCGGCCAGGTGTACAAGCACGGCATGCTCTTCAAGTTCTCCAATTAGGTCATGTGCTATGCCTGATTGGCGCTGTATGGGTCGTTATCCTCTTTGAGTATCCTCATTGCAATGAACCTAGTCTTTATCTTTTCTATACGGAAATGCTATATGACGACCAATATCCCTGGGAGAGGCCAACCCGAGCGATAGCGAACACGCTCTCTCCCGTCGGATTCGTTTACACGAATCTTGGCCCAGGATCCGAGCCACGTTGGGTTTTCAAATGAGTTCGCTATATAACACACCAAAGCCAGTAAACAGGGGCGGAGCCAGGATTTAAACATGAGGGGGGCGAGACACCATTGTTGATGCAAACGACAGAAATATCACAATATATTAAGTCTCACAATAGCATCCAGATAATACATAAAATTATTGTTTGAACTATAAAAATATATTATTATTAGTAACAATGTTGGAGCTTGTAGTTGAACCAATTGGTTTGAAAAAGGATTTAACCCATTTGTTGTTGATGTCTTCCGCTTCATCTTTGACTAGTACAAATGGACACATAATTACTAGACTTATTTACTTTTTATAAGAAACATTAATTAAGCAGATTCAGCTTATAATTTATCAAAAAAAATCCCACTCCCTCTGTTTTAAAATAATTGAAGCTCTAAATTTATTCTAAGTTAAACTTCTTCAAGTTCTACCAAGTTTGTAGAAAAATATATCAATATTTGAAACACCATAGTTTTATTAGAATCTTAAAAAAATGCATACTGTGTATATTTAGTTTTGTAGATCTTACCATATTTTTCTATAAACATGATTAAACTTAAATTAGTTTTACTTAAGACAAACATAGAGCTCTAGTTATTTTTAAACAAAGAGAGTAATAACTACTACTTCCTCCGTTCCTAAATACTCCCTCCGTCCAAAAAAACTTGTCATCAAAATGGACAAAAAGGGATGTATTTAGAATAAAAATACATCTAGATACATCCCTTTTTATTCATTTTGATGACAATTATTTCCGGACGGAGGGAGTATAAGTCTTCGTAGAAATTTCACCAAAATGAGTTAATCTATACTCTAAAATGCATCTATATGTATTTGTATGTGGTCCGTAGTAAAATTAGTATGAAGACTTATATTTAAGAACAGAGGGAGTATCAGTGGAATATACCTGCATCTATTCTGCTCACCCGAGATCTAGCCATATTTGATCCGGCTGCGTCAACCCGTCCGCCCATGCCCGTGCGTCGATAGCGTACTGCAGATCAGTGGTTGCCGGTGTTGTTGTCGTGTCGAGTAGCAGCCAGCGCCAATGGCAAACACCCTAGACTCTACCAGGACACGCTGACGACAAGCGGCGGCTGCGAAGAACGACCTAGCAGAAGTGCAGAACACGCATGTACGTACTGATGGATTAGGCACTGGGCCGTGGTAAGATAATAGCCACCCACCCGTCGTACATGGATTATTGGGTGGGCTATTTTGCTTTGGTGTTGGTCCAGTTAATTGTCTATATATGGGCTTATGTTACGCTAAAAAAGAAATGGGCTAATTATGTAATTAGCTGCGGCTGTTAGGGCATATAATACGCACTACCTGCTACAAATGTTGAGGGGGGCGAGCGATTGGCAGAGGATTGACCCCTGCTCGCCCCTCCTGTCTCCGCCCCTGCCAGCAAACTATTTTCAAAATAATAGTCACCACATCAGAAATGCTACACCGACGGGCATATTACGGGCCGTCAAAGGAAAAAAAGAATTCTATGAGACCAGATCTCACGGGTTAGATGTGAAACTAAACCTGATCATCTCTCGGGCAGGGCCGGGCTACGGGCCGGGCTCTCAAAAACCTGAGGCTTAGATGTGAAGCCCGAGCCCAGAAAAAGCCCGGCATTTTTCCAGGTTTCCAAGCCCGAGCCCGGCCCGGCTGAATAGCCCGAAGCCCGATGCCCGGCCCAAAGCCCAGTTGCGCCTGATATACAACAAATTACAAAAGTTGCACCTACAGCATCATAATTCTTCACAAGAGAGCAAATAGCAAGTCTGCCACTTCATCATTACATAACAGCAGCATAGTTCTTGTGCATAACATAGTTCTTGACAAGATAACAAACAGCAAGTCTGCTACAATATACATAACATAGTTGAACAGTCCATTACATAACAAATAGGAAATAACAAGTCCATTACATAACACATAACAAATAGCAAGTTCAAAGAGACAAGCTGATGACTCTTTTGACCCCCATCTCTTCACCGGCGGAGCTTTGTGTATTGCTGCAGGGGCCATGGCCCCCCCAACCCATGATTATTTTGTGAAAAAACTCTAATTTAGGTGGCACAAAATCAGTGAAATAGAGTTCTTGGCCTCTTCAGAAGATTATATTTCGTCACTTGCCCCCTCAGCTATCCCTCGCTAGCTCCGCCACTGCATCTCTTCCATGTTCCTTCGAGCTATCTCAACTTAAATCATTTTCCTGTAACAAAGCATGAGTTCAAAGTTCAAAGTAAGGAAGATAGAAATGATACAAACTAACAAGATATAGAAAGGAAGGTGCAAATGATATCAACGAACAAGATAGTAAGATAGAAATGACACAAATGTAACGAACCGAATCTGAAGGTAACTCCTCCGCATGAGAACTTGAAGGTCCACCTCCTGTAGTGCTCATTTCTACAAAACAAATACAGAATACTCGATGATTATGTGACTAATGGTGACGTTAAATATGAAACAACAAAGGACACTTGATTTGTACCTTCATTATGAGACATCTTCCAACGATACCAATCTTGGAGACACATTAAAGCCTCGATGGTTTTAGGCCTAAGTGAAGCTCGGTTAGGTGCTATAACTTTGCGACTCATGCTAAAGGCCTGCTCCGAAGCAACACTAGCAATGGGGACAGCAAGCACATCCCGAGCCATTGATGCAAGCTCAGGATATCGCATAGATGACTTGCTCCAAAATTCCAGAACATCCAACTCGTCATTCAATCTTCTAGGTGTTTCTTCCAAGTATAGATCCAATTGAGACCTCTCAACATTTGTCCGTTGAGATTGTATGTAGCTGTCATAGTCATTAAACATATCAGCACCATCTCCCCTACTTCCCCGACTGTTTGTAGCACCATCTGATGGGGTTTCACGAACAGCAGCACCACTATATTCAGCAAACAAACTCACCAAAGTTTTCTTAACTTCATCTACCCGGTGTTCGGCCTCGTTGGGAGCATAAAGTTTTCCATAACAATAGCTAACAAAACCAAGCTTGCAACGGGGATCAAGAACAGCAGCGCAAGACAAAAATACATTATAATCAGCCCAATACTTATCAAACTTCTCTTTCATTGGACTTAGCATAGGTGCCATGAACTTATTTCCTTCAGTAGATGCTTTCAAAATACGTGATTGCACCATGAACACACACTTGAAATACAAATTGGAGGTTGGATACTTCATCCCGGACATAATGCACGTCACATCATAGAAAGTTTTCAAGAAATCATGCATGGTGCCAACTTTTTCCCATTCATCAAGAGTTAGAGAAAAATTTGACTTGAATGTGCCATCCCTATTACCATACCACAATAATGCATCTTTGAAATACAAAGAGTTCTCAAGCATTGTGTATGTTGAATTCCAACGGACGGGCATATCTACTCTCAGCTTTCTATCTTCATTCAAATGGTAAATGTTTTGGGCAGTTTCATAGAACTTGTGAATACGATTGGAAGAAACTTTGATATACTGAATGCCATCTCTAATCTTGTCAACAGATTTATTAATAAGTTTCAGACCAGCTTGGACTATCAAATTTAAGATGTGTGCACAACAACGGACTTGAAAAAAAGTTCCAAACAATGGTAACACACCTTTAGGCAGCAATGTACTTCTCAAAGTGTTGATCAATGAATCATTGTATGAAGCATTATCAAGAGTCAAGCACATTATTTTGGTGTCAACCTTCCACTCACGAAAACATAAATGGACTTCATCGGCAATTGTAGCGCCATCATATGGTGGATTCAACTTTTTAAACCATATTATCCTCTTGTTCAATCTCCAAGCATCATCAACATAATGACAAGTAATGCAGATATAACTAAACTTTGTCACATCTGAATTCCAATTGTTTGTGGTGAAGCTAACTCTACCAAGGCTGTTGGTGATAATTTCTCTCAGTTCAGCCCTCTCTCTATCAAACAATGCCATGATATCCCTTCTGATTGTGTGCCGACTAACAAGCTTAAACTGAGGACAAGCTGCAGCCATCATTTTTATGAATCCTTGTTCTATCACAGTAAATGCATGCGACCCCCCAACTAGGAACATAGAGACTGTAGCCCTAATCGTTTCCAAGTCCAATTTTGTGTTCCTAACTGAATGTGAGCCATACGCATTCTTTTCAGTTTTTAGAAAATAACTATTCACTTCATTTGTGTTATGTGGGTGCACTTGAGCAGTATGCCTTAACAAACTAGATGTTCCATTCTTCGAGGGAGCTCTAAGTATAGTATGACAAATATTGCACTCTGCCACTAGTTCATCAGGATTAGGTTGTTCAATCCTAGTGAAGTTTTTCCATGCTTTTGACCTTAATTTTGGAGCAGTAGTAACCTTTGGTCCTGGCGATGCCGGTGGCGATGGTGGCTGACTTGCTTCATGTCCATCGGGTGGCTGACTTGCTTCATTAGTTCTTGCACGACGTCCCTCTTGGTTCAACCTTGTACGCTTGATGCGAGGTGCTGCCAGAAAGAGTCGATGGGGGCAAAGACGACGAAAGCGTGATCAGCCAGAACGATCTGGTCCAACCTTGCACTTGTGGCAGCATTGTCCTGTTCAACACTAGGATCATAATCCTCCTCTTCCTCTTCATGAACTTCATCACTTAGACTCCACAAACTAGCCATGCCTACCACAAAATACAACACACAAGAGAAACGTAGTAGCACAAAAATTAATCTACTATGCAGCAAAAAACATCCTAAATGGAACAATAAACATACCAACAGAGAGAGGAGGACAGAAGGTCATACCTTCAGAGCGCCGGTCACTGGCGTCAGATGGAGAGGGAGCGCCGCCTTCGGATGGGGAGGGAGTGCTGCAGTCGGATGGGGAGGGAGCACCGCCGTCTGATGGGGAGGAAGCGTCGCCGATGCGTGGCCCTAGAGGAGGATCAGGTCGAGGAGGGAAAGGACCACCGAGGCCGCGCCATTGCAGGTGCCAGAGCTGCAACACCGCTGCCGGTCGATGGATCGAGACGGGCTAGGTTGGGGACTTCGGGTCTCGAGGACGGTGGACTGGCCGGGGCTGGGGCCGCAGCCTCGTCGAGCCGATGAGGTACAAGGCTGGGGCCTCGC
The DNA here is from genome assembly GCA_021605145.1 of Aegilops bicornis. NCBI lineage: Eukaryota > Viridiplantae > Streptophyta > Magnoliopsida > Poales > Poaceae > Aegilops > Aegilops bicornis. The sequence continues at coordinate 571,298,518 of CM038670.1, forward strand.
CATAGCAGGAGCAGGACTTGCGTCGCCGCCACCACCAAGGGGATCGAGGAGGGTGGACTGGTCAAGACTCGAGGTGTGCGTCTTGGTGCGAGTGGGGGTAGGCATTAGGGTTAGCTGGTTAGGTGGTTTGTGGGCTAGAAGGCCACCCTGTTGGGCTGGATCGCTGCTTCTCAGCCTCTTTGCAGCAAATGCTCGGGCCGGGCCGGACTTTCATTCGGGTTAATTTTGGAGCCCGAGCCCGGCCCGAACACAAGCCCGGCCCGACCCGGATTTTTCGGGCCGGGGTCGGGTCGGGCTGCCGGGCCGGGTTGTCCATGCCCAGGTGCAGGTGAGACCCATCATGATAGATGACACGTGACATTCACAAATCATAAAGCATCTACCCCACCCCCACCTGAAATCAGGGGGGAGATTAGATGCTTTGTGATTTATGAATGCCATGTGTCATCCATCACGGCGGGTCTCACCTGCTAAATATGAGACCGGTCTCATATAATTTTTTTTCCATCAAAGGAACGTTCCAAACAATGAAACAACCCCCTCCCTTCCCCTTGATCCAATCAAGGATTGACAACTCAAAACCAACCCCGTAAAAGCATGCAAGAGTCCGTCGATGTAGCATTACTGGCCACCACACTCAGCGTGACCCTCCACCTAGGACATCGGCATTGAATCCAACTCCAGCCTTTTTTCTCTTTTTTCATCACACGCCAATTTTTCTAGAAAAAAATTAACATGGTTGTTTATGTAAGTGCATCTAGTGCCCCTTAGTGATTTTGGTGTATTGAAGACTTATAGGTTAAGAAACTAATGTGTTTATGAGTGTACACAGGTCTATAAGTCTATGAGGAGTTTGAAATTTACAGAGAAAGTCGAATTTAAAAATGAACCTCTTCGTCTGAAGACTTTGGTATTCTGAAGACTTTCTGAAGACTTTGAAAGTGAAGAAATTGGTGTGACCTTGAAGACTTGATATTTATTTGAGGAACATGAAGCGTGAAGACTTTTGTTTTCGTTGTTTCGTTTTCTCTTTCTTGAGTCATAGGAAACACCGCATCGTTAAAGGGGTCGAGGAAATACTAAGGAAAAATTTCCATGTGATGCTCAACTCAAAATCCTACACCTACCAATCCTTCGGTGAAGCCTTTGGAAATCTCATACAGATTCACCAATTTCTTCAAAGGATGTAGACGAAGTTCTTCCGTCACGAGGAATTTTTTCTGACTGAGGAGTTAGGAATTCGCCAGTGCGGATTGCCTACACAGTGAGGAACATGATAGCCCCGAGGAATTTGAAAGTCAAATTTCCGACCGTTGTCGTGCTGCGCGCCAGCTGTTCCAAAATATCTTATCCACCTAACGGTCATATCATTGAAGGGCATTTATGTCTTATCATGTCGGGCTGCTCCCTAGGCTATAAATAGCTGCCCCCTACAACCACTAGCTGGTTGGCTGCTCTGAGAGAAACTAACACTTGTCATTTGAGAGCATCCCATCCTCCGAGGACTTTGAGCGAAAATCATCGAGTGAGGAAAAACCCAAAACCAAACCCCTACAAACCCAAAGTGATTGAGCATCATCAAGAGATTGATCCTGCATGGATCCGACGCTTGTTACCTTTGAAGATCTGTGCTTCTTCCAGACGGTTAGGCGTCATGGTCTAGAGCATCCAAGAGGAATTGTGGACCGCCGAGTGACCAAATCATGAAGGTTTGGAAGTCGCCTGAAGACTTACCACGAGTGATTGGACGAGGTCTGTGTGACCTTAGTTCAAGGAGAATACGGTGAGGACTTGGTGTCCTGAGCTGCGTGCTCAGCGACTTGGTGTCCGGGAATGTGTGTCCTCGAGTTTAAATACTCAACCGCTCCAACCAGACGTACAACTGAGACAACAGTTGGAACTGGTCTACCAAATCATTGTCTTCACCAACCTTACTGGTTCTATTTCCTCAACTCATTCATTTCCTCATTACCGTGTTGAGCGTTTGTTCATATCTGTGTTTGAAGACTTTGATCAAGACTTTCTCAATTTCCTCAGTTCAATTTCTTCACCGCTTGTCTTCATCTTGTGTTATCCTGTGATTACGCTTTCTGTACTCTGTGATTGTCTTCATTTCATCATGATGACCATGCTCGCATTTTGTTATGCTTACTTCTGAGTACTTATTCCACTGCAAGTAGTTCTTCGCTTAGGAATTTCCTCACCGGCAAATTCCTCAGTGAAGAATTCATAAAAATCTTGTGTTATCCTGTGATTACGCTTTCTGTACTCTGTGATTTTCTTCATTTCATCATGATGACCATGCCCGCATTCTGTTATGCTTACTTCTGAGTACTTATTCCACTGCAAGTAGTTCTTCGCTTAGGAATTTCCTCACCGCAAATTCCTCGTTGAAGAATTCATAAAATCACCTATTCACCCCCCTCTAGTCGATATAACGCACTTTCAATTGGTATCAGAGCAAGGTACTCCCTTGTTCTGTGTGATTTTGGTTTAACCACCTGGAGTTTTAGTTATGTCGACCGCATGTATGATCAAGGTCTCGACTAGGTGTCCTACCTTTGATGGAACGGACTAGCCCTACTAGAAGAACAAGATGCGAATGCATCTTGAGGCAATTGACAACGATCTCTGGTATGTTGTGGAAAATGGTGTTCCTCCGCCTCACCCTCACCGAACGCTACCGATGTGAAGAGATTCAAGCAACTCGATTCTCAAGTGAAGAATATCATATGTGGTCATCTGAGCAAAGGACAGTATGGAAGAGTGAGTGCTTTGGAAACTGCTAAGCTCATCCGGGACAGGCTGTCCAAAGTAAATGAAGGAGTCTCAACTCAGCGTGACTCTCGAGTTGATGTTCTTCGCAATCTCTTCAACCGCTTCAAAAGACTCGACAATGAAAATGTTCAACAAACCTTCGATCGCCTCACTGGCATCTCAAATGACCTTCAAGCGCTTGGTGCCACTGACATCACCGACCATGAGGTGGTGAAGAAATTGTTGAGATTGCTTGATTCCTCATTTGATACTCTGGCACTGATGATACAAGAGCGTGCTGACTACAAGTCACTTGATCCAGCTGATATCCTCGAGATTCTAAATACTCATGAGTTCCAGCTTGCAGAAAAGAGAGATCTCTATGGTTCTAGCTATGGCAAATCACGTGCCCTGAAGGCCAAGGCTGTGTCTGAATCTGATTATGAAGACTCTGGTAGTAGCCTTGGTGACCTCAAGAATTGAGCCAGAGCTAGCACCGCCGTGAAGAAGTTCCGTAAGTTCTCAAGACGTGGTCGCTTTGGAAAATCCTCAAGGAGCAAAGTGATTCCTCATCCAAAGGACTATAAGAGAAGGCTATGCCACAAATGCAAGAAACCTGGTCACTACATTCAAGATTGTCCTCAATGGGAAAAGGAATTAAAGAAGAAGAAATACAAGGATTACAGTTCTGATGACGCTAAGAAGAAGAAGAAGAAATCGTTGAAATCTTCATCATCAAAATCCTCAAAGTCTTCATCTCACAAGAAGAGCAGCTCCAAGAAGGCTCAGGCATTCATCGACAAGGAAATGGACTCTGAAGCTGAATCTGAGGAACATGAGGAAGAGGAGGCATCATAGGAACTGAAGTCCGGTGTGGCGAGTCGGCTCTCGCATCGTGCATTCACAAGAAGTCCATCTTCAACTCTGAAGAAAATGACCTCACCGAAAATTCTGATGAAGATAGTGACGACTACACTCCCACCTATTGCTTCATGGCAAAGGGTGCCAAGGTACTCAAATATACCTCCTCTGAATCTAGTGAAAATGAATCTGATGAAGATCTGCCCAGCTACTCTAAACTTGCTAAGATTGCTGTAAAACAACAAAGGGCTTTTGAAAAGGTTCAAAACATGCTAGATAAAAGTGATGATATGTTGGGTGAAGAAATGGATCGCACTAAAGCCCTGACTGAAAATCTTCAGAGACTTCAGTCTAGGTTTGACAGCCTTCAAGGTCATCATAACACTCTCTTGTCAGATCATGAGAAGCTTTCTTATGAATTTATTCAACGAAAGCAAGATCTTGAGAAGCTAAGAGTGAGTTATGAAGATCTTCAGAAGGAGCGATTCATTACTTGCTCAACAAATCAGCGCTTCTCAAGAAGAATTTGTTCCTCCATGCTTAAAGTGCATTGAACGTGAATCGCTAATTCTTCACCAATGTTCAAATGCTTCAACTGTTACAAATTCTTCACCGCCTCTGCTATTACTAAGTCCTCATCTGAGGACATTGCTAGTATCACTGACGATGCATGGCTGAAGGAATTGTACATGACAGGCATGTACAAAATCCTCAAAGGGCATCAGACTCTTTGTGATGTGCTTAAAAAGAAGATCCTCAATAGGAACCCTAGGAAAGAGGGTATTGCCTTTGAGAGGAAACTAAATGCTGATGGAACATATTGGAAGCTTGAGCAGTACCCCAAAACCTCATGGGTTGCTGCAAAGGGACCTCCAGTTGATCCATCTAACTTATCTGGCTTTACATGTGAATCTCCTCATTCTTCTGATGAGTCATTTGACTCAGCCTACAAACTGTTCAAAAGTCGTAATGGTGAAGTATTTGCTAGATATGTTGGCACTAATTGCGTGAACGGTTCTCCTATGAAGAAAATCTGGGTTCCCAAAAGGTGCCTTGAAAGTCTTCAGGTGAATGTCCTCATGACACCACCTGTGAAGAATAGGAACCCTGGGTCAAACTATTCATATGGACCAAATTCTTCATATGGATCCAAGTCCTCATACGGACCAAGGTCCTCACGTGGATCAAATTCCTCAAAAGGACCAAAGTCCTCATATGATCATCATCGTGCTAACAACTCTGTTTCGCAGGGTAGAGCTAAGGGCTATGAATATGTGCATTATTCTTCAAACCAATATGTTCATAAGTCCTCAAGAATTTCTCTCGCTTATTCATATGCTTACCCTAACCCCTCTTATGTGAAACGAGATGGATTGGCCTCTATGCCACCATTCTCATATGGAGCTCGCAGAGTGATGAACTCTTTGCCACCCCTTCAGATGTGGGTGGTGAAGAAAATAACTAATTTCCTCTGCAGGTCGTGTCTCCAGACGTGCTCTAACGTCTGAAGAATTTGCTGGGGACCTGACAACATTACCTGAAAGGACGCAGGCTAATCATGAAGAAATGAACTTCCATTTCACACGTCCTCATACTGCTATATCTGTTTTACTGCTTGATGAAATTCATCTGATGAAATTGATATCATATTCTTCACTGATGAAGTATATGAGATCGTAAGTTGCACTAATTCATCTGCAGGATGATCAACCCAAAGCCAATGAGTGGGTCATCGATAGTGGATGTACAAATCACATGACTGGTGACAAGAATCAGTTGATGGATGCTCCCTTATCACCGTCACATCTGAAGCATATCATCTTTGCTGACAAAGGCAAAAGTCAGGTATTGAGTCTTGGTAAGGTTGCGATCTCTAAGGACATACACATGGAAAAAGTCATGCTTGTTGAGTCCTTAGGATACAGCCTTATGTCAGTCTCAATGCTTTGTGATCTTGATATGGTTGTTGTCTTTGGCAAGTATCGTTGTGTTGTGATTATGGAAGCTGACAATTCCAAAGTCTTCGAAGGCTTTAGGAGAGGAGACTTGTATATTATTGATTTCTCTATAGGACCACAACCAGCCGTGTGCCTACTTGCAAAAGCTTCGTATATGGCTATGGCATCGACGACTTGGTCACGCAGGCATGAGGAATTTGCACACGCCATGAAGAAGAAGCATGTCATTGGCATTGAAAATGTCAAATTCCTCAAGGATCACTTGTGTGGAGCCCGTGAAGTCGGAAAAATGACCAAGGCCAAGCATCCAAATAAGACTATCATGACCACTACACGTCCATTCGAATTGCTTCACATGGACCTCTTTGGTCCTAATCATTACTCAAAATCACTAATGATGCATCTCTATATGGCTTTTTATTGTTGATGATTACTCTCGTTACACATGGGTACACATTGTCACTTACAAACATGAAGTGTAGGAAGTCTTCAAACGATTTTCCTCGAGGGCTTCAACCAGCTTTTGGTGTGAAGATCGTGCACATCAGAGTGACAATGGAACTGAAGTTCAAGAATTCGGTCTTGATGACTATCTTGATGAACTTGGTATTACTCATGAGTTATCTGCTCCCTATACTCCTCAAAGAAATGGCGCCGTGGAGCGCAAGAATGTAACTCTTGTTGAGATGGCTCGCACTATGCTTGATGAATACAAAACGCCTCGTCTATTTTGGATTGATGCAATTGATCCCGCGTGCCACATCCAAAACATAGGATATCTTCACAAATTCTTAAAGAAGATCGCCTATGAACTCCTCACGGACAAGAAACCCAATGTGAGTTATTTCAAAGTCTTGATTGCTAAATGCTGGATTAGAGATCCTAATCAAAATGCTAAATTTGAACAGAATGCACATGAAGGTTTTATGATTGGTTATGGAAAGGACTCGCACACCTACAGTAGTCTTCAACAATGTTCTTTACAAGATTGTTGAAACTGTAGATGTGCGGTTCGATGAAACTAATGGCTCGCAAAGAGAGCACCTACCTTCCGTGATAGATGAACCAGCACCGAGGAATCTATCAAGTTCAAGGCAACCGAGGATGTAATTCCCTCTTTGAAGAATCTGTGAAGAATTCATTCCGTAACGCCAAGAACGTCGAGCTGATGCACCTGAAGATAATGCTGAAGAAAATGGTGCTGAAGAAAATGCTGATCAAATTCCTCGACGACTACTAGCCCATCCTCGCGTTGCAAAAGAAGTGCAAGTTGACAAGATCATCGATGGCATTGAAGCACCAGGTCCTCTCACACGCTCAAAAGCTTCAAATTTATCTAACTTTTGTGGGCACTATGCTTTTTTCTATATCACAGAGCCCACTAAGGTAGATGAAGCATTTCTGGAGCCTGAGTGGATTCAGGCCATGCAAGAAGAATTACATCAGTTCGAGCTCAACAACGCCCTGAACCGGGTCAAACATCCAGATCCTCGCAAGCATAATATCATTGGCACAAAGTGGATCTACCGCAACAAGCAAGATGAAAATGGCCTTGTGGTGAGGAATAAGGCACGACTTGTAGCTCAAGGCTACACACAGGTTGAAGGAAATGATTTCGATGAAACTTTTGCACTGTTGCTAGACTTGAGGCTATTCGTGATATTACTTGCTTATGCTAACCATCATAATATCACTTTATATCAAATGGATGTGAAAAGTGCATTCCTCAATGGTAAGCTTGAGGAAGAAGTATATGTTGCTCAACCCCTGTGTTTTGAAGATCCAAAGAATCCCGACAAAGTCTTCAGACTCAACAAGGCCCTCTATGGCCTCAAACAGGCCCCTCGGGCGTGGTATGATACTTTGAAGGAATTCTTCGTGAAGAATGACTTCACACCCGGTTCACTCGACCCTACTCTCTTTACTAAATCTTATGATGGTGAACTGTTTGTGTGCCAAATATACGTTGATGAAATTATCTTTGGTCAGATCTTGACCAACGTTATAGTGATGAATTTGCCTATATGATGAGTGAAGAATATCAAATGTCTATGATGGGAGAGTTGAAATTCTTTTAGGTCTTCAAATTCACAACAACACAATGGCATATTCATATCTCAGAGAAATACCTCAAGGATGTTCTGAGGAAATTCGGCATGCAAGATTGCAAAGGCGTCAAAATTCCCATGCCCACAAATGGCCATCTATGCACTGATGAAAATGGTATTGACTTCGATCACAAGGTATACCGCTCCATGATTGGTTCTTTATTGTACTTATGTGCATCTAGGCCAGATATAATGCTCAGTGTTTGCATGTGTGCCCGATTTCAAGCTACACCGAAGGAATCACACCATAAGGTCAGTGAAGCATATTCTTCGATATCTAGCTCACACACCAACACTAGGATTATGGTACCCCAAGGGCTCTACTTTTGATCTCATTGGATATTCGACTCGACTATGCCGGTGATCGTGTGGACCGCAAGTCAACATCTGGTACTTGTCATTTCCTCGGACGATCTTTTGGTCCGTTGGTCCTCGAAGAAATGTAACTACGTATCACCGCTTCATCGTGGAAGCCGAGTACATTGCTGCGGGTTCTTGCTGTGCTCAATTGCTGTGGATGAAGCAAACTCTCAAGGACTATGGCATCAACGTGAAGAATGTGCCTCTCATCGTGACAATGAGAGTGCCATCAAGATTGCTCACAACCCAGTTCAAGCACTCAAGACAAAGCACATTCAGATTCGTCATCATTTTCTTCACGATCATGTGTTGAAGGGCGACATCTTTATTGATCATGTGAAGATCAAGAACAGCTAGCCGATATCTTCACAAAGCCCTTGGATGAGAAGAGATTTAGCAAGTTGCGGTGTGAGCTAAATATCTTAGAATCTTTGAATGTTCTTTGAAAAGGACACACATCCCGACACTTATGCAAAATTGATGACTTAGATGTGCAACACATGAAGAAACTTTTTCTTCAATCAATGAAGAATAACACTCTAAGTGTGAAGAAATTAATGAAGAATTTGATTCTCAGAACCCTACGACAATTGTACGCGGTGTCTAAAATCATCATTCTTATACGGTGGGTCACGCCACCACCAAAGTTGAAAATCTTCAATTTGAGTTTTTCCTCATTTTTGAAATTCTTCAGTCTTTCAAATTATTCAACTTGCAAAATCTTCACTGTTTCCGTCGTTTTTCTTCATTGGCTATATTTATATATATTGGTTTATGTCCTCTACAACATTCACTTATGGCTATTTCTTCAAGTTGCTTTTTCTGCTAAGTGAATGTGATCGGACCCTTCCCCCTCTATGCTATACTCAACCCAATCTATTCACAAATTCTTCATGTGCGTTCTATTTGAAACTTGTTCAAAATCTTCACTGTGTCCTTGTCAGCTGAAGAAATTGCGAACGGAACTTTTAACTTATCTTATCCAAATTTTCGGCTTTGCCACTCAATCCCTTCCGCTTCCTACGTTAGACTTATCTATTCACCCACGATCTAACATGATTTCCACTTTTCAGTACGTGGATGACACATGTCGTTTAATGAGAAGGGTCAGGCACGTTCGTCCAAAATCTTGAGCGAACAGTTTTTCACCGTGGCTATATATACCCCTCTCCCTTCCTCACTTCATTTACTTCGCCGACCGCTCTCTCTCGCCGAGCTTCTCAAACCCTAGCGCCGCCCGTTACTCCATCGTCAGCCGGTGAGGAAGAGCTTCACCGCCTCAACCTCGTCAGCCGTCATTACTCGCGCCGATCACAGAATCTTCACTCCGCCGGCCGTAGCTGTCTTCCTCCGCCGAAGTTAGGGCGTGGAGATCTGAATCGATTTAACTTCTAATCTACACTTCTCGGTTAAATGCGTGTTCTTCAGTTCGGGTAATTAAAAGTTACTTTTATTACTCGCTTTGATTCTCAAACCTTCCTGAAAATCTTCAAAGGTGTTTATTCTTCAAATCTTCACACATATGAACACCTCAAACGTAATATGCTCTTGATTCGTTTCTCTAAGCAATGATTTTTCTTCAAGATTCCTCAATTGTGTGGATCCTCGATCTATACAACTCTGGAACCTATTACAAAGATCGCTTAGTGAAATTCTTCACGGCTCATCTGGTCAAATTCCTCAAACTTGTTCTTTTTGAAAAACCTTCTGAGAACGCATATGACCTCTCCAAATTCCTCGCAACTATACTCTGTTCACAAGTACTCATGTCCGCTGCTGAATCACTAGGTTCTCATCAACTTAACTCATTTGCAGCGTTCCTCGAAGAAAAGTTGCATACTTCTTCGTGAGAATTCGATTGTTCAAATTCCTCACCAAGAATATGGCAGAAGGAAAGAAGCCACAGAAAGGAGGAAAGAGGCCTGAGGTCATGACTGCTTTTGAGATACCTGAGGACATCTATGCTGACTATTACACACCTGATGAAGCCAAGTTTGGCAAGGAAAACAAAAAGCAGCACAAGGTGCGCATTCAGAGGATTGAAAGGAGATGGGCAAGGGAATGGGGGGAGTGCATGTATGTTACTCCAAAGTACATGAAAAAATTCGCACTGAATCCTCCATGCCCAAGAGCTCCATTGGCACTGCCAAGAAGTCGACCCCACCAAAGATCAAGCGTGGTGAGGACTTTCCTGAAGAATGGGCCAAGCGCCAAGCCAAGTTGGCGAGACAAGCCAAAGAAGCAGTGAGGAAAATTCAATGAAGACTCTGCTACTGCTGATGCCACTGAGGCCCCTGTCAAACCCAGAAAATCAATGGCAAAGAAGCCAGCGCACAAACCAAGTGCTTCACCAACAGTGCCCTCACGGCCAAAATCCTCAGCAATGCCCTCACGGCCAGAATCTTCAATGCCCTCACGGCCAGTTCCTCATGCTGCTCCTGCTCCTCCAAAATCCTCAGCTCCTCCTCCAAAGTCCTCAGCTGCTCCGGCAAAGTCCTCAGCACCTGTGCATCTGGCCACGTGCCAAAGGACTACAGGCATCTCTATTGCCTCTGGTGTCTCAGCAAGTTCCTCAGCTGCACCAAATTCTTCATCAGGCCCCACTCTGCTGAAGAAAAAAGGCAATCACTGGGCGAGGTCCTTGGCCAAGTCCGAAGAAGAAATAGGTTGCCTTCCAAGTGCCATCTGACGATGAAGCTGATGATGATGAACTTGCAGAAATCATCAGAGACCGACAAGTTAGGGCCGCTAGAGCCAAAGGCACACATGTGCCACTGCTTTTGGATCCAAGGGCGATCCTTGAATACATTGATCTATGGCACAAGGATCCAGAGACACCTATGCCTGATTTTCATTTGACTCTGGACAAAGTCACATGTCAACCCATTTCATGTCCAAGAGAAATGGAAATTTGAGAAGGCAAGGCAGATCAAGAAGGCTCGATTCAGAAAGAGAAGTTCCCGAGGAAAAACGTCAGAATGACAACTGAGGAACTCCTCAAGATCCAGTCAAAAATCAAAGCCCTCAGTGATGACTTTGATGCCTATTATGCTGATTGGCAAGGAGCCAAAGTCAGATTTGTCAATCTGACAAAGAAGTTCACAAATGTTGCAGCCCCAACGCAACAAGAAATTCCTCAGTCGAGTCTCTGCTCACCTCGCCGAAGAACATGCCAAAGACCACGATGATTTTCAGCCCGCTAAAGACAATGCTAGTTCCAGGCTGATGACTCCATTCCACCACGATGAAATTGTCGTGGCATCCACTAGTGGTGCGCTGAAGAAATCGAAGAAGTCGAGCAACCGCATCGATTGCGCTGAGGAAATTCAAACAGATTCCTCAGCTCCTCCTGCGCCTACACCAACTCCTATCCTTCCATCTGCATCAGATGTGAAGAAGACCAAGGCTGCAGAGCGAGCTGTAGTGAAGAAAAGGAAAGCATCAGCTGCCTCAAATTCTTCAGCCCCGAAGAAAATGAAGCCTATGACAAGCTCTTTTGAAAATCCAATCGATGTTGTTCCAATTTCCTCCATTCCATCAAAGGACCTTGTTACTTTTGGTGAAAGAATATGAGATCCCTAGCGGATCTGATGAAGAAAATCATTCTGCTGCTTCGTTAGAGCAGATTGATGAAGAAATTGAAGTGGATGCGATCCCTTCTACTCCTGTCATTTCCTCGCCAATGCCTCAGTTCACAGCTGAAGAGGCCGACGTTGAAGAAATTGAAGAAGATGTGGATATTGGAAGCACAACACCAGTGATGAACGATGACTTTTGGGACAACAAGATCCAAATTCCCCACTCTTCACTCCAATACAACAAATTCCTCGATCCCTGCACCAATGGTTCAAATGGGCTCTAAAGAAACTCATCCCGCCTCGTCTGCGGCATGAAGAAATTCCAGCCACTAGTGTCAAGAACCCTTCTTCTTGATCCTTTGAACATGCAGATCGCATATGAAGAGGAACCAAAAATCCTCAGCCTGAAGAACCTGAGATTGCGATTCCTGAGGTAGTGATGCAACTCACTGACACTCCACTGCCAAAGCCAAAGAATCCATTCTCAACGAAGCAAAAGTTCAAGGCTGAAGATTTCTTCGGCGAGCATGTATTCTTCACTGACTACAACCCATATGACTCTGCTCGCATAAGGAAGAGGCGTTTCTGGACTGCTAGTCAAGCCAACTTCTATTCCTCTGTGCTATTCAACAAAGACAAAGTCTTCGATCATGCACATATTCCTCACGTGGACATGGAATCTCTGCCAGGCTTCGAGCCAGTCCTCAGTGCTCTTCACGATCTTTGGATTGTTGAATTTCTGCACCGACATCTGTGATTGGAATGAAGAACTCATTCTTCAATTCTATGCGACGCTGCACATCACCGGAGATTACGAAGATGTGAACTCATGGGTACTGGATCGATGACGTAAAATACTCACTACAAGGCACCAAAGAATCGAATTGCTTCGTGCCCTCCCACTCGATCCTCCCCTTGATGGTGCTCGTTGCATCTACAATGAACCTGAGCTTACAAATCACTACATGCAAGTTCTCGATGAAGCCTTTGAAGCCGTGGCAGGCCCCTCGAACCAAATTCCTCGTCAAGGAATTATCAGATGTGCCTCGGACTGTCTATCGCATTCGACGAAGACAATGAGTCCTATCAAAGGCCACGACTCAAATGATGAAGAAGTCGTTGGCATCATGAAGAATATGCTTTTCAATATCATTCATGGCGTTCCGTCAACTTCCATGATTTCTTCATGAGGACTCGGGAATATTACTATGTCACCTTTTGAGCTGAAGCCTTATGCACCATGGATTATGAGGTTCATCGTGTCAAGGTCTTCACTCAATGACAAGGCTGATACTACAACCACTGCAGCTACTTGCCTCCAATTGAAGTCCTCAAACGGACATTTTCCTCAGTGATGACAAAGGCAAGGCAACTGCTGTGATAGATGAAGGCATTCGTCCATTGGATGGTCAATTTCGCAAGGCTGCATCCTACTCCACCAATGACGACTCTGCCACACATGACTCTGCCGCCAACACCTCTGCCAAGCAAAATCCTCAAGCCACAAAGACCGGGGTGATGACTGATCGTGAGTTACTCCTCGCCTTCATCGGAAGGTTGATCGCAATCATAAATGGGTCAAGCGCCCGGTTTGGTTCAATTCTTCACAACATGACCTCAACACACAATGCAGTGAAGAAAAACCAATACTACCTCCATGAAACCTTCAACTGCATTCGGGCTGTTCTATCTCATCTCTACAGCAGAAGATCCAAGAACATGGGTCTCAAGGCAGAATTTGACTGGTCTGCACCTCCTCCGAAGAAATACAAGAAGGTCAAGGTCCCTTCCTTGGTGGCCAGCTCTTATTCTTCATCGCGCGACACTGATGAAAATGAAGACTTGGACAACACTGCGGCAGGCCCTACTACGACAACCGACCGCGACAACGCCGACGCTCCTCCATCAACTTGATATTCTTTAGGGGCGTTAGTCCTCAGTTTCGATCCTTTTGGTCATTCGATGACAAAGGGGGAGAAATTTGAGTTAGTCTTCAAGCGGGTCTATTATATGGGCGTTTTTTGCTAAGTTACAACTCTCGTTCTTCTGAAACTTTTATTGGATCGAGTTGTAATCTTAAACCCGATGATGCTCTGATACTTTTGATGTGTTCCTCTGCATGCTTATTCTTTGTTATATGTTAATACACGCATGCTGAATTACATCAGTTACCATATTTCATCATGCATTTCAAATTCTTCATATTATATGTCAAATGCGTGTATGAATTACAAGATATATGGGGAGATCTCCATGATTCAACTCTTCAAATGTGCAATCCCTCAAAAGCAAATTCCTCACTATGCACATCTTCAGGGGGAGTTCTTCTATGTCTTGCAATCAAATTCCTCAATATCAGTATTTACACTTCATATGTTTATCCCCGTTGAAAACTTAACCTATATTGTCATCAATCACCAAAAAGGGGGAGATTGTAAGTGCATCTAGTGCCCCTTAGTGATTTTGGTGTATTGAAGACTTATAGGTTAAGAAACTAATGTGTTTTTATGAGTGTACACAGGTCTATAAGTCTATGAGGAGTTTGATATTTACAGAGAAAGTCGACCCCTAAAAATGAAGTTCTTCGTCTGAAGACTTTGGTATTCTGAAGACTTTTACGAAGACTTTGAAAGTGAAGAAATTGGTGTGACCTTGAAGACTTGATATTTATTTGAGGAACATGAAGCGTGAAGACTTTTGTTTTCGTTGTTTCGTTTTCTCTTTCTTGAGTCATAGGAAACACCGTATTGTTAAAGGGGGTCGAGGAAATACTAAGGAAATATTTCCATATGATGCTCAACTCAAAATCCTACACCTACCAATCCCTTCAAGTGAAGCCTTTGGAAATCTCATATAGTTCAGTCAATTTCTTCAAAGGATGTAGACGAAGTTCTTACGGTCGCCGAGGAATTTGTTCTGGCGAGGAGTTAGGAATTCGCCAGTACGGATTGCCTACACAATGAGGAACATGATAGCCCTGAGGAATTTGAAAGTCAAATTTCCGACCATTGCTGTGCTGCGCGCCAGCTGTTCCAAAATATCTTATCCACCTAACGGTCGTATCATTGAAGGGCATTTATGTCTTATCATGTCGGGCTGTTCCCTAGGCTATAAATAGCCGCCCCTACAACCACTAGCTGGTTGGCTGCTCCAAGAAACTGACACTTGTCATTTGAGAGCATCCCATCCTCCGAGGACTTTGAGCGAAAATCATCGAGTGAGGAAAAACCCAAAACCAAACCCCTACAAACCCAAAGTGATTGAGCGTCACTCAAGAGATTGATCCTGCGTGGATCCGACGCTTGTTACCTTTGAAGACTGTGCTTCTTCCAGACGGTTAGGCGTCATGGTCTAGAGCATCCAAGAGGAATTGTGGATCGCCGAGTGACCAAGTCTGTGAAGGTTTGGAAGTCGTCTGAAGACTTACCACGAGTGATTGAACGAGGTCTGTGTGACCTTAGTTCAAGGAGAATACGGTGAGGACTTGGTGTCCTGAGCTGCGTGCTCAGCGATTGGGTGTCCGGGACTGTGTGTATTCGAGTTTAAACACTCAGCCGCTCCAACCAGACGTACAACTGAGACAGCAGTTGGAACTGGTCTACCAAATCATTGTCTTCACCAACCTTACTGGTTCTATTTCCTCAACTCATTCATTTCCTCATTACTGTGTTGAGTGTTTGTTCATATCTGTGTTTGAAGACTTTGACTGAAGACTTTCTCAATTTCCTCAGTTCAATTTCTTCAGTCTGTTTGTCTTCATCTTGTGTTATCCTGTGATTATGCTTTCTGTACTCTATGATTGTCTTCATTTCATCATGATGACCATGCCCGCATTCTGTTATGCTTACTTCTGAGTACTTATTCCGCTGCAAGTAGTTCTTCGCTTAGGAATTTCCTCACCAGCAAATTCCTCAGTGAAGAATTCATAAAAATCGCCTATTCACCCCCCCTCTAGTCGATATAACGCACTTTCAGTTTATAATTTTTCAAACTATGTCACATGGCAATTTTATATTTTCCCCTTTTGTTTTTGTTTCACAAGTCAAGTTAGATGACTTGATAGTTGAGGGTTGTATATTACACCCATCCAGGAGTTGGGTTGATATATGCACTTCTCTCTTTAATATCATCTTTGAATGTAGGTTGGAAAGTACATGACTTTAATGGTCCCAAGTCTATATAGATAAAAGACACATACCAATAGGCTAGCAACCTATGAGATGGTGACCATGTTTTATAGGTAATGGATATATAGATATCAATCAAATGATATTGACTTGTGTTGGTCGAACATCGTGTTGAATAGACCCATTTTGAGATGCACTGGGAAACGTCATCAGTTAGTTTCAGGTAAAATGTATATGCCATGTCCTAAACTTGAGACACTCATATGTTCTCGCAATGTGATACAGCCGCTTTGTAAGGGATATCAAACTCTACACCATAGCTGGGTAGTCATGTCTCTGGACTTAGAGTGATCCTATTCAGAATTACACGGCCATGCGCCTAAGGGTAAATATTAACCTAATTCAGGAATATGTATTATGAGTTTGAGCAGCCCGACAAGGCGGCAAGACTGGCTGACTAATACTCATCTCGAGATTGACAATGTATATCGTGTGGCCAAATGGACGTTGCATATGACACATTACATAGTTAGGGTTCGCAAGCATCTTTCCCAAGTGGGTATACTTACTCACCGACAGATGGAGACCTAACGAAATTGGTTTCTTATCATCGGGAAAGTTTTTTTTTTTGCTTCTATTTTATTCAGATGCATGGGCAGACAATGAAAAGAACTTAAATGAGTAAAGCTCGACACTAGTGGGAGATTAACAATCTTGCAACTGGGAAATAGCAACGATAAATTTCTGCTAGATCTCAGATCCCAAGAAGGAAATAATTTGGATCGGAGAAACTTTGAACGAAGAGTTTTGACTTTCCTCATGTACGACCACGAGAGGAACCTAACCTAATGGAAGTCGTCGTCAACCTATCATACATATGCGATTGCATGCTCGATAGTAGGAGTAGCCATACAATACCTTCTCTCTGCTTTTAGCAACGTGCTGTGCAACAATGGTGGTCAGAGCTGCACTGCTCCCTGTCACGTTGCTTCTGTGCCTTGCACTGCCCGGCAGCGCCGACGTCGCAAGGACGGCGGATGGCTTCTACGAGCTCAAGAACAAGAAGGGGGATTTCTCCATCAAGGTCACCAACTGGGGAGCTACCCTCGTATCTGTCGTCGTCCCTGATTGCCATGGTAAGGCCGCTTGCTTCTTGCTTTCAAGAACCCATATGCATGCTTGCATCTTGTTTCTCAAGAGGTGAAACATTTTTGCCAGGGGACCTAACTGATGTTGTACTTGGGTACGACACTGTTGCTGCATACGCTGTAAGATCACAAATCCCTCTGTTTTCACTGCTTCAGAGTGGTAGATACATTAATATGCATGATGAGTGCGTCTTTGTTCAATTCAAAATCATTTTGTACGTGCATGCCTCATCAGAAAGGCGCTGCTGCCGGATCGACTATTGGGCGCGTAGCAAACAGAATCGCCAACGCCCGCTTCGTGCTCGACGGCAGAACCTATCGTCTCCTCCGTAACGACGGCAACAACACGATTCATGGCATGGTTCAGACTTCATTTTAATTTATTTTTCACCGAAACCCTATGCATGGACTCACGACGCGCTTGTACCCATTTAATCATCTTGTTGCTCTTTATTTAGGCGGACCCAGGGGCTTCAACAAGGTCATCTGGACGGTGAAGGAGTACGTGCACGACGGCGACTCCCCGTACATCACCTTCTACTACCGCAGCTTCGACGGAGAGCAAGGTACGTAAAACTAAGGTCACGCTTGGATTGGCGTTTTTCAGGGAATTACACGTGTAAATTATACCTCCATAATAGAAACCGGGCTATCCGCTTGGAATGTCGTTTTTACTCCGCAAACTTTACGCCGGGTTTCGCGTTACACCTGTATACTGTTGGTTTTCCACCGGTTTTCAAAACACGCCTCAGCCCGTCGTTTTCTCGGTTGGTTTTCCACATGGCTAGAGCGTTGGCTGGCCTGCGAGTTAAAACCAGTGGTCGTTGATGGATTCTCGCTCCATGGCGGTATCCAGCGCATGCCAGCCCGGCCGCACGGCAGGGTCACGCTCGCCATGGACACAGCCAGCCCGAGGTCGCATATCTTCACCACGCCCTCGCCTCCCACGAGGATGTTTCTAGGCTTGATGTCCGGGTGGAAGCACGCTGGTGCATCCTCCCGACGGAACTCAGGAGTTGCAAAATGATGCGGCGCGTCTGGCCGGCGGCGGCCGCTTAGAACGTGGCTGGGGCTCATGCCGACGGCGGAGTGGTGGCCGCGGCACGCCGCAAGGTAGCACATCTCAAGAGCAGGTCGCGGTGGAGCACGTGCGCACGACACCTCGTTTTGCCGCTGCCGTCGTGGGGCGAGGGGATGAGGCACTTGGGGGACGTTTTTCCGGTGGCATGCACGGTGGCGTGCCTAGCCGACGCCATAGCACGGGAGAGACTCCCGCAACCAACCGGAAATCCGACGAACCAAGCACGCCCTGTACAGGTGGGAATACATGCGGTTGTATTTTACTGGACTCAAGTAATATACAGGTGTAATCATATACGGTTATAAAAGATTACAGGGATCCCAAGCGCGGCCTAAAGCTAATACTAGTACACATGTCAAAACTTTATACTTCCTCCGTTTGAAAATAGATGACTCAACTTTGTACTAACTTTAGTATAAAATTAAGTCATCTATTTTGAAACGGAAGTAGTTTACTAGTAGCTCCTAGCGCTTTGATTAATCTTCATGACAGAAAGGTCTAACGTGCACTTGTTTTCACGGATCATGTCTGGGGCATGCAGGATTCCCGGGCTACCTGGACGTGTATGTGACGTACCAGCTCTCCGATCCGTACGAGCTGAGCATCCACATGAACGCGACGGCGACGAGCAAGGCGACGCCGGTGAACCTGGTGAACCACGCGTACTGGAACCTCGCTGGCCACGGCAGCGGGGACGTCCTGGAGCACGAGCTCCAGATGTTCGCGTCAAACTACACGCCCGTCGACGGGTACATGATCCCGACGGGCCAGGTCGCGCCCGTGGCCGGCACAAAGTACGACTTCCTCACGCCGACGCCCGTGGGCGCCAACATGGAGATCGTCCCGGGCGGCGGCGGCGGGTACGACATCAACTGGGCCGTGGACGGGCAGCAGAACGCGATGCGGCCGGTGGCGCGCGTCCAGGACCCGGACTCCGGCCGGGCGTTGGAGCTGTGGGCGAACCAGCCCGGGGTGCAGCTCTACACCGCCAACTGGCTCAGCAACGACAAGGGGAAAGGAGGGAAGGTGTACGGGCAGTACGGCGCGCTGTGCCTGGAGACGCAGGCGTACCCTGACGCCGTCAACCACCCCGAGTTCCCGTCGTCGATCGTCAGGCCCGGCGAGGTGTACAAGCATGATATGATCTTCAAGTTTTCCCACTAGGCTAGCTAAGATGCATGCTTCACTTAATTGATCCGTCCTATCTTTTCTTTTCTTTAGCGCAAAATGAGCGGTCTTTTATTCCACGGGATGAACCATCTTTTCTTATAGTCTGTAGCACTTCTTTCTTTACAAAACGGACGCATACGATTTACCTCATTCATTAAGTAAGGAATTTAGAAGTGTTTTTACAAATTAAGACAATATTACAAGGCCGTTACTCTCTGATCTGGCATTGCCCAGATGCTTCGTACCGGCGATGACCCAAAGTTTAGCCTTATTTTTTTATGTTGGAGAGAAGAATGGACGGTAGAGTAGACTGGTGACACAAGACCGTAGCATTTACTTTACACCAAATGGTCTGATAAATGAGTATGGTGAGGGGAGCCAACGTTTTCCGTATTGTCCTATTCGTCTCGGACATGTTGATCCATCAATCCTTAATAGAACACTTTCTATTCCACAGTGAAATCTCGTTGTTGTCGAGGTGGATCCAAACCTTGATCATGCCCTACAGTCTCACGGCGAACCGGTATCTGAAGAAGATATGTCCTGGAGACTCACTCAGCTTACATAGAGGACAAAACCCGTAATTTGGCCACCCACATTTCTCCAATCTATACGCGGTCCAAATCCATTTTTGTATTGCTAATAATGTAAAAAAAAAAACGTTTCGAGGTGCCCAAGCCTTTCATACCGCGGAGCTCATGGGTGAGCGAGTAGCCCCCAGCCCTCACCATATGCTTCCAAGTGATAATGGCACACGTACGCCCAAAGGGTGACAATTTGCCATATATGGTCCATCATCCAGTGTGTAGAATATGTGAATTGCACGATGTATTACTCTCGTGCATAGGCATATATATATGATGTACAACGATGGGCCACATACCTTAACTAGGAGGCGGGCCCAGTACACAATATGTACATAACACATATACTCAACACCCCCCTGCAGTCGAAGCGGCACCGCGGCTGACGCAAAGACTGGACCGGAACTCCTCAAAGGACGCCATAGGCAAGCCCTTGGTCATGATATGTGCACATTATTGGGAAGTAGGGACGTGTAAAACACGAATATGACCAAGGGACACCTGTTCCCGAACAAAATGAATATCCAACTCAATATGCTTGGTCCGTCGATGATGCACGGGGTTAGCGGAGAGGTAGACCGTCGAGACGTTGTCGCAGTAGACCACCGTGGCACGGTCAACAGGGCAGGAGAGCTCCTGAAGCAGTTGGCGAAGCCAAGAACACTCGGCGACGGCGTTGGCCACCGCATGATACTCAGCCTCAACACTGGAACGAGAGACCGTAGGCTGCCGCTTGGACGACCACGAGATAAGTGAGGGCCCAAGGTAGACACAATAGCCCGAGGTGGAGCGACGAGTGTCAGGGCAGCCCGCCCAGTCTGCATCGGAGTAGGCGGTGAGGGCGGTGTCGTCGGAGGCATGAAGCGTGATGCCAAGATCCATAGTGCCACAGATATAGCGGAGAATCTGCTTGACAGCAGCCCAGTGAACGTCTCGAGGAGCATGCATATGAAGACACACCTCTTGCACAACATACTGGATCTCCGGTTGAGTCAGAGTGAGGTACTGGAGAGCACCAACAATAGACCGATAGAAAGCAGCATCTGAAGTAGGAGAACCATCCGTGGCAGAAAGCTTGGCCTTCGTATCAACATGCGTAGAGGCGGGCTTACAGTTCAGCATGCCGGCGCGCTTCAGGAGCTCGTGAGCGTACTTCCGCTGATGAAGGAAGAAGTCACCCGGACGACGCACCACCTCGACACCGAGGAAGTAGTGCAAAGGACCCAAGTCCTTGATGGCGAACTCAGCGCGAAGACGAGCCGTGAGCTGACTGAGGAGACCAGCTGTACATGCCGTCAGGATGATGTCGTCGACATAGAGCAGCAAGTAGGCCATGTCAGAGCCCTGATGATAGACGAAGAGCGAGGCGTCCGAGCGGGTAGAGCGGAACCCAAGCTGGTGGAGAAAATCCGCGATGCGCTGGTACCAAGCGCGCGGAGCCTGCTTGAGTCCGTACAAGGACCGCGAAAGCAGGCCCACATGGTCGGGAAGCGCCGGGTCAATGAACCCGGTGGGCTGCTGGCAGAAGACCTGCTCCTCGAGGTGACCATGGAGGAAGGCGTTGGAGACGTCCATCTGGTGCACCGGCTAAGGACGGAAGACCGCAAGGTGGAGAACCGTGCGTATCGTGCTGGGCTTGACGACCGGAGCGAAGGTGTCGGTGAAGTCGATGCCAGCACGCTGTTGGAAGCCACGAACGACCCAACGCGCTTTATAGCGATAAAGGGTACTATCAGGACAGAGCTTGTGTTTAAAGACCCACTTCCCGGTAATCACGTTGGCGTGCCGGGGACGGGGAACAAGCTGCCACGTCCGGTTGCGCAACAGGGCGTCAAACTCCTCTTGCATCTCAGCCATCTAGAGCGGGTCACGAAAAGCGGCTCAAACGGAGGACGACAACGGATCAGAGGTGGACCCTGCATGGGCGTAGTCATCCGAGGCGTAGCGCGAGCTCGGGCAAAAAACGCCCGTATGGGCGCGGGTGACCGGACCGGCCATGGGCACCGGGGGCGCCAGGGGGGCCGCGGGCGCCGAGGGGGCCGCGGGCGCCAGGGGACCGTGGGTGCCAACGTCGGGGCATCGGGAGGCGCGCCTCAAGCCGGCGCCAGGGCGCGCGGCGTAATGTCGGGCGCCGAAGTGCGCCTCAAAGCCGGCGGGCTAAGAGAGGCGTCTGAGCACCACAGGAGGCGTCGAGGAGCCCGCGTCACCAGTGGCGGGAGGAACAGCCAGGGGTACCTGCTGAAACGGAAACACATGCTCATCAAGTAAACGTGCCGGGAAGTGAACACACGGTGGGAGACGGGATCATAGCACCGATATCCCTTGGATTTGGAGGGGTAGCCGATGAAGATGCAAGCGACAGAACGAGGTGCGAGTTTGTGAGGAGCGGAGTCGGCAGTGCTAGGGTAGCAAAGGCACCCGAAAATACGCAAGCCATCATAAGATGGGGGCATACCGAAGAGAAGATGGTGAGGTGCATAGTTCCACCGTGGGCGGCAGCGGTGAAGGTTGAAGAAGTGAGGCAGTAGCAAGTGCGTCCAGCCAGAAACGAGGCGGCACATTAGCATGGAACAGGAGCGTGCGAACGCAGATGTTCAGAGTGCGAAGGACGCGTTCGGCTTGATCGTTCTGCTGTGAAGTATACGGGCATGTGAGACGAAAAACTGTGCCGTGGTGCGACAGAAAAGTGCGGAAAGCAAGGTTGTCGAACTCTTTTTCATTGTCAGTCTGAAGGGCAAGGATGGGACACCCAAACTGCGTGCTGACAGAGGAGTAAAAAGCCGTCAAAGTGGAGAGTGCATCCGACTTTCGTCGTAAAGGAAATGTCCACACATAGTGAGAATAATCATCAAGGATAACCAGATAATATAAATAGACCGAGTTACTAGGAACCGGAGAGGTCCACACATCACTATGAATCAACTGAAAAGGAAAATAAGCTATGGTAGTGGAGTTATTAAACGGGAGGTGAACATGTTTGCCGACACGACATGCATGACAGGTGTGATCCTCTATCTTATTACAACTGAAACTGAAACTCCTAAGAATATGACAAAGTGTGTCTGGGTTGGGATGACCCAGACGAGCGTGCCAGAGATCGACGCCGGCGAAGAGAGCAACCGGTGCAGTGGTGGGGGTGGACGACGGATGCACCGGATAGAGCTCGTCGAGGCTATCACATCGGTGAAGTACCATCCTGGTTCGAGCGTCCTTGACATAAAAGCCAAGCTCGTCAAATTCAACAGTAACAGGATTTTCACGAGTTAAACAATGAACGGAAACAAGGTTCTTAATAATATGAGGTGACACAAGTATGTTAGACAAAGTAATAGGCATAGAATTAGAAGGAAAAGAAGTGCCCGACATGTGTAATAGGGAGTGTCGAACCGTCGCCGACAATGATGCGACGGTTGGTGGTGACGGGAGTGAAGGAGGCAAGATTACCAGGATGAGCAAACATGTGAGCCGTAGCCCCGGTGTCCATTTACCAATCACCGCCGCCAGTGTAGTTGTTCGGCGTAGGAGCTGTGTGCAGCGCGGCGAGGTGCGCCGGATCCCAAGACGCCGGTGGCAGGGCCGGCGAGGGCGGCGGGACCGTAGGGAGACCGTAGGCGCCGCTCAGCTGCGGTGGTGGGTATCCTCCATACGACTGCGGAGCCGCATAGTACGCCTGGTGCGCCGGCGGGCGCGGTGAAGGAAATATGCCCTAGAGGCAATAATAAAGTTATTATTTATTTCCTCATATCATATGTTTATTATTCATGCTAGAATTGTATTAACCGGAAACATAATACATGTGTGAATACATAGACAAACATAGTGTCATTAGTATGCCTATACTTGACTAGCTCGTTGATCAAAGATGGTTAGGTTTCCTAGCCATAGACATGAGTTGTCATTTGATTAACGGGATCACATCATTAGGAGAATGATGTGATTGACTTGACCCATTTTGTTAGCTTAGTACTTGATCATTTAGTTTAGTGCTATTGCTTTCTCCATGACTTATACATGTTCCTATGACTATGAGATCATGCAATTCCCGAATATTGGAGGAACACTTTGTGTGCTATCAAACATCACAACGTAACTGGGTGATTATAAAGGTGCTCTACAGGTGTCTCTGATGGTGTTCATGAAGGAAATATGCCCTAGAGGCAATAATAAAGTTATTATTTATTTCCTTATATCACGATAAATGTTTATTATTCATGCTAGAATTGTATTAACCGGAAACATGATACATGTGTGAATACATAGACAAACAGAGTGTCACTAGTATGCCTCTACTTGAATAGCTCATTGATCAAAGATGGTTATGTTTCCTAACCATAGACATGGGTTGTCATTTGATTAACGGGATCACATCATTAGGAGAATGATGTGATTGACTTGACCCATTCCGTTAGCTTAGCACCCGATCGTTTAGTATGTTGCTATTGCTTTCTTCATGACTTATACATGTTCCTATGACTATGATATTATGCAACTCCCGTTTACCAGAGGAACACTTTGTGTGCTACCAAACATCACAATATAACTGGGTGATTATAAAGGTGCTCTACAGGTGTCTCCGAAGGTACTTGTTGGGTTGACGTATTTCAAGATTAGGATTTGTCACTCCGATTGTCGGAAAGGTATCTCTGGGCCCTCCCGGTAATGCACATCACTTAAGCCTTGCAAGCATTGCAACTAACGAGTTAGTTGCGGGATGATGTATTACGGAACGAGTAAAGAGACTTGCCGGTAACAAGATTGAACTAGGTATTGAGATACCGACGATCGAATCTTGGGCAAGTAACATACCGATGGCAAAGGGAACAACGTATGTTGTTATGCGTTCTGACCGATAAAGATCTTCGTAGAATATGTGGGAGCCAATATGAGCATCCAGGTTCCGCTATTTGTTATTGACCGGAGACGTGTCTCGGTCATGTCTACATAGTTCTCGAGCCCGTAGGGTCCGCACGCTTAAAGTTTCGATGAGAGTTATTATGAGTTTATATGTTTTGATGTACCGAAGGTTGTTCAGAGTCCCGGATGTGATCACGGACATGATGAGGAGTCTTGAAATGGTCGAGAAATGAAGATTGATATATTGGAAGCCTATGTTTGGATATCGGAAGTGTTCCGGGTGAAATCGGGATTTTACCGGAGTACCGAGGGATTACCGGAACCCCCCCGGGGACTTAATGGGCCATAGTGGGCCTTGTGGAGAAGAGGAGAGGCGGTTGCAGGGCCGCACACCCTCCCCTAGTCCGAATAGGACAAGGAGAGGGGGCGCACTTCGCCGGTGTCAAACTGGCGGATCTCGGGTAGGGGGTCCCGAATCGCGCGTCTAGGCGGATGGTAACAGGAGACAAGGGACACGATGTTTTTACCCAGGTTCGGGCCCTCTCGATGGAGGTAATACCCTACTCTGCTTGATTAATATTGATGATATGGGTAGTACAAGAGTAGATCTACCACGAGATCAAGGAGGCTAAACCCTAGAAGCTAGCCTATGGTATGATTGTTGTTCGTCCCTACGGACTAAAACCCTCCGGTTTATATAGACACCGGATAGGTTAGGGTTACACGTAGTCGGTTACAATGGTAGGAGATCTACATATCCGTATCGCCAAGCTTGCCTTCCACGCCAAGGAAAGTCCCATCCGGACACGGGACGAAGTCTTCAATCTTGTATCTTCATAGTCTTGGAGTCCGCCGTGATGATAGTTCGGCTATCCGGACACCCCTAGTCCAGGACTCCTCAAGAGTCCCCTGAACCAGGCTTCAATGACGACGAGTCCGGCGCAAGATATTGTCTTCGGCATTGCAAGGCGGGTTCCTCCCGAATGCCTCATAGAAGGTTTTGAACACAAGGATAGTGTCCGCTCTGCAAAACAAGTTCCACATACCACCGTAGAGAGAATAACTTTTCGCAGATCTGGCGACGTATTCCGCGGCATGACATCACACCGCCGCCAGGTCTTTATATGAATTGTTTTTCTTGTTCCACCTCGGTAGCGTTTAGCGAGGCGGTTTCCTTGACACGCCTTATCAAAGCATAGATCGTGCCCCTTATTCCGGGATTCCCATCAATACGGACGTGGGTAACCCAACCGTGCCGTCGGCCGCCTCCTCTATCAAAGGCGAGTCCTAATCGGCCACGGGGTGGACTCTTGGTATTCAACCTCTTTATAATGAGACCAAGGCCCTCATCTTTTTACACCCTCCATCGAGTTCGCCTCGCGCTTTCGAGTTCTAACACCCAAAGCTTCAGATTTAGGTGCTTCGGACCTTCGACGATGTCCGGCTCTGACCAGCACGGCCGATGGATGTCTTCTTCCATCACCGAAGAAGATGTGCTAAAGCTGCGAGACGCCAGGTATCTAACCGGCAAGATCTCGCATAGGCTGCCTGCTCTAGGGAAGGTCATTCCCACTCCCGAGCCCGGCGAGAACGTGGTGTTCGTGTCTCACCTCCTTCGGGGTTTAGGATTCCCGATGGATCCCTTTGTGCGGGGGATCATGTTTTATTATGGGCTGGATTTCCATGACTTGAATCCGGAGTCCATCCTCCATGTCTCGTCATTCATTGTCGTATGTGAGGCCTTCCTCCATATTACCCCTCACTTTGGATTGTGGCTCAAGACCTTCAAGGTGGAGCCAAAGATGATCGGGGGGCAACAAGCAGAGTGCGGAGGGGCGGTCATAAGCAAATGTGCTGATGTTCCGTGGCCCGAGGGCTCTTTTCAAGAGGAGCTTGGTTTGTGGCAACGGGAGTGGTTTTATATCACCGCTCCCAGGGGCACCAAATGGGTGGCGCTCCCCGCCTTCCGTTCAGGTCCACCACAGCGGCTGGCGTCATGGGTCAACAAGGGGCTCGACTGGGGGTCGTCCAAGGACGTTCCTTTGCTGCAGGGCCGTATTCGAGACCTCCAAGAAAGAGAGATCAATCTGGTTGCAAAGTGGGCGCAGGTTATGTTGATCCGCGCCTTCGCCTCGCAAACGCCGCCTCCGCCTGTGAGAATTTAATCCGGAGGGACCACGAGCTCTCCAAAATTTTATGGGCACAACGCCCGTGGAGATGTATAAACTGTTCTTCGGATCACAAGAGAAGTGTCTGGACCTGACTGAGGACGCAAGACTAAGCTGCAATCGCCTGAGATACTCAAGTAAGTAGTCCTATAACCGGACAAGCTATTCATTCATTTATCATATATATATATATATATATATATATATATATATATATATATATATATATATATATATATATATATATATATATATGCCCTTTAAAGGAGCCGTTTCTTGAACAGGAGTGGATAGCCAAGGCAAAGTTAATAAGGTGTCCGGCTCCCCTCCCAGAGACCACGCCGGATCCCATGCTGACCAGGATGTTGAAGGCCGCACCTTTTGAAGAAGGCGGAGAGGGGAGCGGGGAAGCAACTGCCTCTACGAAGAAGGCTATCAAGGAAGGAGGGATTAAAAGTCCCATCTTTCGAGGAGAGAAGAGGACCGCTTCGGAAGATCCGGAGGTCAAGGCCTCAAAGAGGAGAAAGGAATCTTCGTCAGAGAGTCCGGCGCTGGGAAGTACCTAGCCGCACTATTTCCCCAAGGGGATCAGCCCTCCAGCGAGCCGTAAGTAAAAAGAAGGGGTCTTGTAAATAAGGAACATCCCTGTATTTATTTCTAAAGATAACCGAAATTGTACCTTGTAGTTCGGATCTCAGCCCTTCTCAGCAGAGCTCGTCTTCGGGGGATCTTCTTCCGGAGATGATGGAGAGCGAAACTCCTCCACCTGTCGCACCCTCGTGCGAGGACGACCCCGAGGTGTCGCCGCGGAGGGTTTCCCAAGTCCGCGGGCCGGGAGGTCCGGCGCCAACCGGGCGTCTTGATCGGAGGAGTCAAGGATTCGCTCACGCGAAGCGGTTATCTCGTAAGATCACAAGGTTTCTAATGGGTACGGTGATTGAAAGAATTGCATCCGCGAAAGCGGATTGCATGAAGCCGTCGAAGCTTCTTGACGGGGTTCGAGGTACGCAAAATGATTTACCTTCCGGCGCTATGCATATAGAATGCGCTCAGATAGATAGTAGCCCCTGAGACTCGGTATGTTGTCAAAATTGACAGCGTGCCGAGGGTCAAAAATCTCAGTTATAACATATCGCCGCTCCTAAATAGGTGGCGGGGCGTCCGGTGGCCAGCCGGACTGATGAATATGCCGAACTAAAGCGGCAACTTGACGAGGCGGATGCGACATCGCTATTTGGTCAATAAACGGTTTGACGAGTCACAAGGTATGCGACTTCTACGCGGACACCTGGTAAGGGAGCTTGACGCCCATGTCTTACTACTTGTATGCTTAATGCAGATGGTGCCACTGCTGTGGAGGAGCTTCGGGCGGAACTCGCCCGAGCGAAAGAGCAAGCCAGAAATAGTAATGCGGCCGCTTTAAAGGCGACCGAAGAGCTAGAAGCCGAACGGGCTGCTCACTGCCGAAGCAAAGAGGAAATGGCCGATATGGCCAGAAAGTTGAAGAATATTACCGACCGCTGCGAGGTTCTTGAAAAAGAACGTCAAGCGGAGCAAGAGGGCCTGAAAAAGGCCACCGCCGAATCCAAGGATGTCCGTTCCGCTTTGAGAGCTGCCAAGGATGAGCTGAGTCAGGCCGGGGCTATTACGGCTGGAAAACCGTTTCTGCTGCGGAGGAAATATATGGATCCAAAGTATGCTCAGTTGGACATGTTGTGGAGTTCGGAGGATGCTTATCTCGACTTGGCGGCGAAAGGCCGCGACGCGATTGAGCACTTCCGGGGCCAGAAGGGGCACAGAAGGGAAGAGCTATATTGGCCGCAATTCCATAGTCCGGAGCGTCCTCTTCCGTTGACCGATCAGTTGGCCGAATGGGCTGAGCTGAATCGATTATCCGGACTTGCCATGAAGCATGTCATGACTCATTTGTGGTCGGGCGGACCCCAGCCGAAGAGTTATTTTGGTTTAGTACATCAGTTCCTTGGTGCGGTACCGCGTATCGACGCAATGAAGCGGTCGGCGTGTATTGAGGGAGCGTGGATGGCTCTGGCCCGTGTCAAGACATGCTGGGCAGAGATGAAGGCCACCGACGTTGCATCCCAAGATTCGGAAAGAATCCGAGTACCTGCCGAGCACTACTTTGAGGAAGTCCTGCAGGGCGCTCGTTTAATAGAGATGCAGTGCTCGAAGGATATTATGTTTAAATGACATGTATGATTTGTGAAAACAATGTTTCAATATAATATAAGAGCTTTTATACTTGTGCATTCAAGTAGTAAACTACTCCCCTGTCGGCCGCTTATGTATATGTATATATAACTGAAAGATGGCAGTCCTTGGCTTTCAGCCCCCACGCACATAGTGCAGGGTGTTTGCAAAGAAGGCGCTTTTTCACACTTAATCCAACGTCTTGGTCCTGTTAAGGAGGTGGTAGCGTAGCAAACTAGGCAACCGGACTATAATGCTTTATCACTTTCACTTAGCCATAGGAGTTCGAGGGTGGGGCTACTATATAGCCCCTGGGGGCACCGCACTCTCCCGAATTCGGGGTGCATATGTGCCTGACCGAAAACCGGTCCTTCGTTAATGCGGAGGAATTCTAAACATTCCGATGAGTCATCGAGTGGTTGACCAGTCTCTCGCTATATCATGACAGTCAGTTTTCGGCTTTCTCTACTGAGGTGCTCGCCCGGCCGAACCGGGGCACAATCGCAGAAGAACTCCTCGTGCGCGTTAGCCGATAGAACGGAACGTAAGGCAGCAAAACACAAGCCGGGCAAACCCAACATTTGACCAAAGACATGATTCAGAGCTGATGCATATAAGGCCTAACTCGAGACACCGAATACTCCCTAAGGTATTCGGTCTTTATAAAAACGGGCAGAATAATGCCCTAAGACCCTAGTGTCCAGGTACGCGCAAAAATTCTGGTGCGGCCAATGCCAAAACGCCAGCCTCCTCCTCGGTTATAGTAAGAAACCGGGGGATGTATATCAACAAGAGACAAGAAAAAGGTTTACGCAGGGTCTTAATCAAAAGAATCCTTGCAACGGGTCCCTCATCGCACGTCTGCGCCTGTGTCTCCGTTGTGCCGTATCCTGGACGGGTGTAGCACGTTGTTCATCTGTAAAAGAGAGGAACTTAGTTTAAAAGAAAAATGATCGTGCGAAAGATGTACTTTATATTAAATAAACAGAGTACGATTCGAAGAAGTGAATATAATTGAGCTTTATTGTCTCTTGTTATTCATGCATGCAGCCCCTTGTATGGGGGTATGCCACTAGTAGGCGCCGGACTCGTCTAGCCGTGTCCGGGGTTTGAATGACCTATTCAGGTTCTTTGACCAGCGGAGCCGGATAGGTGTGGGGCTGTCAAGGCAGTATCACGTTCTTCCGTGCTTGGGTAACACTTAATACTTCCTTTTAATGAGATGATGCCGCTTGGACCGGGCATTTTAAGTGTTAGAGATGCATAATGCGGTATTGCGTTAAAGCGGGCGAAAGCTTCGCGTCCCAATAGTGCTTGATGGCTACTTTTAAATGGGGCGACATGGAAGATTAACTTTTCGGGACGGAAGTTGTCGGATGAATCGAACACAACTTCTAGCGATGAGGGAGCCCGTACAATGGGCATATGGGCTGGCATTACCCCTTTAAAGGAGGTGTTGCTATGGTGAATTTTGGTTGGGTCTATCCCCATCCCATGGATTGTGTCCTCGATATATCGTGTTTATGTCATCGCCGCCATCCATGAGGACTTGTGTAAATTGGAATCCGTTGATTATAGGATCCAGTATCAAGGCAGTCCATCCTGCGTTCCGGATACATTCGGAGTAGTCCTGATGGTTGAAGGTGATTGGTTTTGACAACCAGTGTTGGTACTTCGCTAGGGTAGTATGTGCGTCGCGTGTCTTACTGGGCGCCGCTCTGTTTTTCCCTTTTATCACGTGAAGTGAGTTTACTGTTTTAACCTCTTGTGGGAAATTCTTTTGTTTTCCGGTGCTCTGCTTGTGGGGTTCGTCATCGTCCTCACTTGGTGTGTCGAGCCCCTTGTGTTCGGCGTCGAGTCTGCCGGACTGTTTGAAGACCCAGCAATCTCTGTGGGTCTGGTTTGCGAGGCCTCCGAGTATCTTGTGGATTTGACATATCTTGTCCAAGATTTTTTAAGTTGGATAGCTCATCGCTATTGTCCTTAAGGGGCAGTTTTTTGTTGTTCTGCCGTGAGCTTTTGAATCCGGCGTTGACTGCCGCGCTCTTTGGACCGTTCCCTTTAATCCGGCGCTGGTCCTTGTTGCGCCGTGGTTTCCCATTTCCATCCCTGACTTCGGATGTACTTGGGTCGCTGGTGCTGCATCTTGCTAGCCAGCTATCCTCTCCCGCGCAAAAGCGGGTCATGAGGCTTGTTAATGCGGCCATGGTTCTCGTCTTCTCTTGGCCGAGGTGTGTGGTGAGCCATTCGTCTCGGACGTTGTGTTTGAAAGCCGCTAAGGCTTCGGCGTCCGGACAGTCGACTATTTGGTTCTTTTTGGTGAGGAACCTGTTCCAGAATTTGCGGGCTGACTCTCCGGGTTGTTGAGTTATATGACTTAAATCGCTCAGATCCCGGAGGACGGACATAAGTCCCTTGAAAGTTTGCCCGAAAAGTATCCTCGACCTCTTCCCAACTTCCAATGGTATTTTCAGGGAGGCCTTTGAGCCAATGCCGGGCTGGCCCTTTGGGCTTGAGGGGTAAGTATTTTATGGCGTGGAGATCATCTCCTCTAGCCATGTGTATGTGGAGGATATAATCCTCAATCCGCACTCGAGTCTGTTGTTCCATCGTATGCCTCTATGTTTACGGGTTTGAATCACCGGGAATTCGTGATCCGGCACCTCATCGGTGAAACACAGGGGTGTGCGGCGCCCTATATTTGGGTGTGCCGTGATGTTCGGATTTTGGCGTGTTGCATTGCTTTGAAGAGCTTGCTTTCTTGGCCCATAGATGGACCTAACTGGGCCATCCTTTTGATGTGAATCCTTGTGCGGATCGCATACCGGCTTGTGTGCGGCGCCATTTGCCGCTCTCTTTTTGCCGTCGGGTCGTCCATCCGACCGGGTGGCCTTCTTACTTTTTGATTGTGGGGGCTCTAAGGCCTCCTCGTCAAATTCGAGCAGTAGCTTTCTTTTTGGGTAGCTCTTTGTTCGGCGACTGTTGCCGCATTTGTCTGCGGTGTTGAATACTTTGCTCCATCTGATTCTGAGTGCATCTTCCGCTGTTTTGAGCTTCTGCTTCTGCTTTTTCAGGCTACGCGCAGTGGCGACGAGCCTTTTCTGGAGGTTAGTTTGCTCCAACAATTTGTCCGACGTGAGATCGTCCGGACTGTTGTCTTCGCCGGGGACGGGTTGTTTATCCAAGTTGTCTTGTTCGGACGATTGCTCGATAGCATGTTCATCGTCCACCGGTTTGCCCTGCTCTATGGCTGGGTCTCTGTTGAGGCGGGACTTGGTTCCGCGTTTACGTTGCCGTTTATTTGCTTTTAGGGATTTATCCTTCGTAGCATCCCGTTGTTCCTCGTCTTCGTTTCCTTTAGGTGTATCCACCATGTATACATCATGGGATGAGGTGGTTGTCCAGCATCCTATAGGCGCTGGTTCATGGTTGTCTCCTACATCGCCGTCCATACTGTCGATGTCTCACGGTCAAATCGAAATCGCGCCGTGTAATCTTTCGGCAAGGCTACGGGTGGGTGGTGGGTGGGCGTTGAATTTCTTCGTCGTCCGCATCCCAACCTTCATGACCATAGTCCGCCATGGCTCTCCGGATAAAGAGAGAGACTTTAGTGAATTCAGGATGTCGCCAAAGGGCGAAAAGTGAAAAGATGTCCGCTGATGAACTCCATGACCGGCGCCCGATCGGATTTGATTGGCAGGGGCGCGGAGGGTTCGGAGTCCGGAGAGGAGTCCGACACCTGGGAGTCACGGTCTTCGCAAAGGACAGGGATTATGTTCGGCTTAATCGTTGTAAAGATTTCAGCCTCCGAGGTGGCGTCCATCCAACCATCCTCAATCGGCGAGATCGGCTCCGAATCAATGTTCGGAGCTGACACTAGTGCGGCCTCCAGGACACTGTTCGGCGGCAGAGTTAGATCATGCCCATCGAGACAGTGCGGCGTGCTTGGCTGTGGCTCGAATCCGTCGAAGATCAAGTCTCCGCGGATGTCGGCCATATAATTCAAGCTTCCAAATCTGACCTGATGGCCAGGGGCGTGGCTTTCAATCTGCTCTAGATGGCTCAATGAAAGCACCAATGTCGGTGTCAAAACCGACGGATCTCGGGTATGGGGTCCCGAACTGTGCGTCTAGGCGGATGGTAACAGGAGACAAGGGACACGATGTTTTTACCCAGGTTCGGGCCCTCTCGATGGAGGTAATACCCTACTCCCGCTGATTAATATTGATGATATGGGTAGTACAAGAGTAGATCTACCACGAGATCAAGGAGGCTAAACCCTAGAAGCTAGCCTATGGTATGATTGTTGTTCGCCCCTACGGACTAAAACCCTCCGGTTTATATAGACACCGGATAGGTTAGGGTTACACGTAGTCGGTTACAATGGTAGGAGATCTACATGTCCGTATCGCCAAGCTTGCCTTCCACGCCAAGGAAAGTCCCATCCGGACACGGGACGAAGTCTTCAATCTTGTATCTTCATAGTCTTGAGTCCGCCGTGATGATAGTTCGCTATCCGGACACCCCTAGTCCAGACTCCCTCACCCCCCTTTCCTTCCTCTCTCTCTCTCCTCTTTCCCCTCCACTCCTAGTCCAACAAGGAAAGGGAGGAGTCCTACTCCCAGTAGGAGTAGGACTCCTCTGGCGTGCCCCTCTAGGCCGGCCGCACCTCCCCCCTATTCCTTTATATACGGGGGCAGGGGGGCACCCTAGAGACACAACAATTGATCGTTTGATCTTTTAGCCGTGTGCGGTGCCCCCCTCCACCATAGTTCACCTCGATAATACTGTAGCGGCGCTTAGGCGAAGCCCTGCGTTGGTAGAACATCATTATCGTCACCATGCCATCGTGCTGACGAAACTCTCCCTCAACACTCGGCTGGATCGGAGTTCGAGGGACGTCATCGGGCTGAACGTGTGCTGAACTCGGAGGTGCCGTATGCTCGTACTTGATCGGTCGGATCGTGAAGACGTACGACTACATCAACCGCGTTGTGCTAACGCTTCCGCTTACGGTCTACGAGGGTACGTGGACAACACTCTCCCCTCTCGTTGCTATGCATCACCATGATCTTGTGTGTGCGTAGGAAAATTTTGAAATTACTACGTTCGCCAATAGTGGCATCCGAGCCTGGTTTTATGCGTAGATGTCATATGCACGAGTAGAACACAAGTGAGTTGTGGGTGATATAAGTCATACTGCTTACCAGCATGTCATACTTTGGTTCGGCGGTATTGTTGGATGAAGCGGCCTGGACCGACATTACGCGTACGCTTACGCGAGATTGGTTCTACCGACGTGTTTTGCACACAGGTGGCTGGCGGGTGTCAATTTCTCCAACTTTAGTTGAACTGAGTGTGGCTACGCCCGGTCCTTGCGAAGGTTAAAACAACACAAACTTGACAAACTATCGTTGTGGTTTTGATGTGTAGGTAAGAACGGTTCTTGTTAAGCCCGTAGCAGCCACGTAAAATTTGCAACAACAAAGTAGAGGACGTCTAACTTGTTTTTGCAGGGCATGTTGTGATGTGATATGGTCAAGACATGATGCTAAATTTTATTGTATGAGATGATCATGTTTTGTAAGCGAGTTATCGGCAATCGGCGAGAGCCATATGGTTGTCGCTTTATTGTATGCAATGCAATCGCATACTGTCTTGCTTTACTTTATCACTAAGCGGTAGCGATAGTTGTAGAAGCATAAGATTGGCGAGGCGAGAACGATGCTACGATGGAGATCAAGGTGTCGCGCCCGGTGGCGATGGTGATCATGACGGTGCTTCGGAGATGGAGATCACAAGCACAAGATGATGATGGCCATATCATATCACTTATATTGATTGGATGTGATGTATCCTTTATGCATCTTATCTTGCTTTGATTGACGGTAGCATTATAAGATGATCCCTCACTAAATTATCAAAGTATAAGTGTTCTCCCTGAGTATGCACCATTGCGAAAGTTCTTCGTCTTTGAGACACCACGTGATGATCGGGTGTGATAGGCTCTATGTTCAAATACAACGGGTGCAAAACAGTTGCACACACGGAATACTAAGGTTAAACTTGACGAGCCTAGCATATAACAGATATGGCCTCGGAACACGGAGACCGAAAGGTCGAGCGTAAATCATATAGTAGATATGATCAACATAGTGATGTTCACCGTTGAAACTACTCCATCTCACGTGGTGATCGGACATGGTTTAGTTGATATGGATCACGTGATCACTTAGAGGATTAGAGGGATGTCTATCTAAGTGGGAGTTCTTAAGTAATATGATTAATTGAACTTAAATTTATCATCAACTTAGTACCTGATAGTATCTTGCTTGTCTATGTTGATTGTAGATAGATGGCCCGTCTTTGTTGTTCCATTGAATTTTAATGCGCTCCTTGAGAAAGCAAAGTTGAAAGATGATGGTAGCAATTACA
The DNA here is from genome assembly GCA_021605145.1 of Aegilops bicornis. Taxonomy (NCBI): domain Eukaryota; kingdom Viridiplantae; phylum Streptophyta; class Magnoliopsida; order Poales; family Poaceae; genus Aegilops; species Aegilops bicornis. The sequence goes on from CM038670.1 coordinate 571,333,915, forward strand.
CGGACTGGGTCCGTAATTTGAGGATTATCCTCATTGCTGCACGTAAGAATTACGTCTGAAAGCACCGCTGGGTGCTGCACTACTGGCGATGCAATCGACGACGTTAAGAACATCTGGCAGAGCAAAGCTGATGACTACTCGATAGTTCAATGTGCCATGCTTTACGACTTAGAACCAAGACTTCAACGACGTTTTGAACGTCATGGAGCATATGAGATGTTCCAGGAGTTGAAGTTAATATTTCAAGCAAATGCCCGGATTGAGAGATATGAAGTCTCCAATAAGTTCTACAGCTGCAAGATGGAGGAGAATAGTTCTATCAGTGAGCATATACTCAAAATGTCTGGGTATAATAATCACTTGATTCAACTGGGAGTTAATCTTCCGGATGATAGCGTCATTGATGAAATTCTCCAATCACTGCCACCAAGCTACAAGAGCTTCGTGATGAACTATAACATGCAAAGGATGGATAAGATGATTCCCGAGCTCTTCGCAATGCTAAAGGCTGCAGAGGTAGAAATCAAGAAGGAGCATCAAGTGTTGATGGTCAATAAGACCTCCAGTTTCAACAAAAAGGGCAAAGGGAAGAAGAAGGGGAACTTCAAGAATAACAGCAAGCAAGTTGCTGCTCAGGAGAAGAGACCCAAGTCTGGACCTAAGCCTGAGACTGAGTGCTTCTACTGCAAGCAGACTGGTAACTGGAAGCGGAAATGCCCCAAGTATTTGGCGGATAAGAAGGATGGCAAGGTGAACAAAGGCATATGTGATATACATGTTATTGATGTGTACCTTATTAATGCTTGCAGTAGCACCTGGGTATTTGATACTGGTTCTATTGCTAATATTTGCAACTCGAAACAGGGGCTACGGATTAAGCGAAGATTGGCTAAGGACAAGGTGACGATGCGCGTGGGAAATGGTTCCAAAGTCGATGTGATCGCGGTCGGCACGCTACCTCGACATCTACCTTTGGGATTAGTTTTAGACCTAAATAATATTATTTGGTGCCAGCGTTGAGCATGAACATTATATCTGGATCTTGTTTGATGCGAGACGGTTATTCATTTAAATCTGAGAATAATGGTTGTTCTATTTATATGAGTAATATCTTTTATGGTCATGCACCCTTGAAGAGTGGTCTATTTTGATGAATCTCGATAGTAGTGATACACATATTCATAATGTTGAAGCCAAAAGATGCAGAGTTGATAATGATAGTGCAACTTATTTGTGGCACTTGCCGTTTAGGTCATATCGGTGTAAAGCGCATGAAGAAACTCCATACTAATGGACTTTTGGAACCACTTGATTATGAATCACTTGGTACTTGCGAACCGTGCCTCATGGGCAAGATGACTAAAACACCGTTCTCTGGAACTATGGAGAGAGCAACAGATTTGTTGGAAATCATACATACAGATGTATGTGGTCCGATGAATGTTGAGGCTCGTGGCGGATATCGTTATTTTCTCACCTTCACAGATGATTTAAGCCGATATGGGTATATCTACTTAATGAAACATAAGTCTGAAACATTTGAAAAGTTCAAAGAATTTCAGAGTGAAGTTGAAAATCATCGTAACAAGAAAATAAAGTTTCTACGATCTGATCGTGGAGGAGAATATTTGAGTTACGAGTTTGGTCTACATTTGAAACAATGCGGAATAGTTTCGCAACTCACGCCACCTGGAACACCACAGCGTAATGGTGTGTCCGAACATCGTAGTCGTACTCTACTAGATATGGTGCGGTCTATGATGTCTGTTACTGATTTACCACTATCGTTTTGGGGTTATGCTTTAGAGACGGCCACATTCACGTTAAATAGGGCACCATCAAAATCCGTTGAGACGATGCCTTATGAACTGTGGTTTGGCAAGAAACCATAGTTGTCGTTTCTTAAAGTTTGGGGCTGCAATGCTTATGTGAAAAAGCTTCAACCTGATAAGCTCAAACCCAAATCGGAGAAATGTGTCTTCATAGGATACCCAAAGGAGACTCTTGGGTACACCTTCTATCACAGATCTGAAGGCAAAACTTTTGTTGCTAAATTCAGAATCTTTCTGGAGAAGGAGTTTCTCTTGAAAGAAGTGAGTGGGAGGAAAGTAGAACTTGATGAGGTAACTGTACTTGCTCCCTTATTGGGAAATAGTTCATCACAGAAACTAGTTTCTGCGACACCAATTAGTTTGAAGTTAATGATGATGATCATGAAACTTCAGATCAAGTTGTTACTGAACCTCGTAGGTCAACCAGAGTAAGATCCGCACCAGAGTGGTACGGTAATCCTGTTCTAGAAGTTATGTTACTAGACCATGACGAACCTACGAACTATGAAGAAGCGATGGTGAGCCCAGTTTCCGCAAAATGGCTTGAGGCCATGAAATCTGAGATGGGATCCATGTATGAGAACAAAGTATGGACTTTGGTTGAATTGCCCAATGACCGGCAAGCAATTGAGAGTAAATGGATCTTCAAGAAGAAGACTGACGCTGACGGTAATGTTATTGTCTATAAAGCTCGACTTGTTGCAAAAGGTTTTCGACAAGTTCAAGGGATTGACTACGATGAGACCTTCTCACCCGTAGCGATGCTTAAGTCCGTCTGAATCATGTTAGCAATTGCCGCATTTTATGATTATGAAATTTGGCAAATGGATGTCAAAACTGCATTCCTGAATGGATTTTTGGAAGAAGAGTTGTATATGATGCAACCGGAAGGTTTTGTCGATCCAAAGGGAGCTAACAAAGTGTGCAAGCTCCAGTGATCCATTTATGGACTGGTGCAAGCCTCTCAGAGTTGGAATAAATGCTTTGATAGTGTGATCAAAGCATTTGGTTTTGTACATACTTTTGGAGAAGCCTGTATTTACAAGAAAGTGAGTGGCAGCTCTGTAGCATTTCTGATATTATATGTGGATGACATATTGCTGATTCGTAATGATATAGAATTTCTGGATAGCATAAAGGGATACTTGAATAAGAGTTTTTGAATGAAAGACCTCGGTGAAGCTGCTTATATATTGGGCATCAAGATCTATAGAGATAGATCAAGACACTTAATTGGACTTTCACAAAGCACATACCTTGACAAAGTTTTGAAGAAGTTCAAAATGGATCAAGCAAAGAAAGGGTTCTTGCACAGATTACAAGGTGTGAAGTTGAGTAAGACTCAATGCCCGACCAACTGCGAGAAGATAGAGAGAAAATGAAAGATGTTCCCTATGCTTCAGCCATAGGCTCTATCATGTATGCAATGCTGTGTACCAGACCTGATGTGTGCCTTGCTATAAGTCTAGCAGGGAGGTACCAAAGTAATCCAGGAGTCGATCATTGGACAGCGGTCAAGAACATCCTGTAATACCTGAAAAGTACTAAGGATATGTTTCTCGTTTATGCAGGTGACAAAGAGCTCATCGTAAACGGTTACGTTGATGCAAGCTTTCTGATCCGGACGATTCTAAATCGCAAACCGGATACGTGTTTACATTGTACGATGGAGCTGTCAGTTGGTGCAATTCTAAACAAAGCGTCGTGGCGGGATCTACGTGTGAAGCGGAGTACATAGCTGCTTCGGAAGCAGCAAATGAAGGAGTCTGGATGAAGGAGTTCATATCCGATCTAGGTGTCATACCTAGTGCATCGGGTCCAATGAAAATATTTTGTGACAATACTCGTGCAATTGCCTTGGCGAAGGAATCTAGATTTCACAAGAGAACCAAGCACATCAAGAGACGCTTCAATTCCATCCGGGATTTAGTCCAGGTGGGAGACATAGAAATTTGCAAGATACATACGGATCTGAATGTTGCAAACCCGTTGACTAAGCCTCTTCCACGAGCAAAACATGATTAGCACCAAGACTCCATTGGTGTTAGAATCATTACTGTGTAGTCTAGATTATTGACTCTAGTGCAAGTAGGAGACTGAAGGAAATATGCCCTAGAGGCAATAATAAAGTTATTATTTATTTCCTTATATCATGATAAATGTTTATTATTCATGCTAGAATTGTATTAACTGGAAACATGATACATGTGTGAATATATAGACAAACAGAGTGTCACTAGTATGCCTCTACTTGACTAACTCGTTGCCTCTCACTATGTTGTCATTTGATTAGGAGAATGATGTGATTGACTTGACCCATTCCGTTAGCTTAGCACCCGATCGTTTAGTATGTTGCTATTGCTTTCTTCATGACTTCTACGTGTTCCTATGACTATGAGATAATGCAACTCCCGTTTACCGGAGGAACACTTTGTGTGCTACCAAACGTCACAACCTAACTGGGTGATTATAAAGGTGCTCTCTGGTGTCTCCAAAGGTACTTGTTGGGTTGGCGTATTTCGAGATTAGGATTTGTCACTCCGATTGTCGGAGAGGTGTCTCTGGGCCCTCTCGGTAATGCACATCACTTAAGCCTTGCAAGCATTGAAACTAATGAGTTAGTTGCGGGATGATGTATTACGGAACGAGTAAAGAGACTTTCCAGTAACGAGATTGAACTAGGTATTGGGATACCGACGATCGAATCTCGGGCAAGTAACATACCGATGACAAAGGGAACAACATATGTTGTTATGCGGTCTGACCGATAAAGATCTTCGTAGAATATGTGGGAGCCAATATGAGCATCCGGTTCCGCTATTGGTTATTGACCGGAGACGTGTCTCGGTCATGTCTACATAGTTCTCGAACCCGTAGGGTCCTTGCGCTTAGCGTTTGATGTGATTATATTATGAGTTTATATTTTTGATGTGCGAAGGTTGTTCGGAGTCCGGATGTGATCACGGACATGACGAGGAGTCTTGAAATGGTCGAGACATGAATATTGATATATTGCAAGCCTATGTTTGGATATCGGAAGTGTTCCGGTGAAATCGATTTTATCGAGTACCGAGGGGTTACCGAACCCCCGAGGACTTAATGGGCCATAGTGGGCCTTGTGGAGAAGAGGAGGCGGCGAGGCAGGGGCGCGCCCTCCCTAGTCCGAATAGGACAAGGAGATGGGGGCGGCGCCCCCCTTTCCTTTCTCTCTCCCTCCTCTTTCCCCTCCACTCCTAGTCCAACAAGGAAAAGGGAGGGAGTCCTACTCCCGGTAGGAGTAGGACTCCTCCTGGCGCGCCCCCTCTAGGCCGGCCGCACCTACCCCTTGCTCCTTTATATACGGGGGCAGGGGGCACGCTAGAGACACAATAATTGATCGTTTGATCTTTTAGCCGTGTGCGGTGCCCCCTCCACCATAGTTCAACTCGATAATACTGTAGCGGTGCTTAGGCGAATCCCTGCATCGGTAGAACATCATCATCGTCACCACGCCGTCATGCTGAAAAAACTCTCCCTCAACACTCGACTAGATCGGAGTTCGAGGGACGTCATCGGGCCGAACGTGTGCTGAACTCGGAGGTGCCGTGCGTTTGGTACTTGATCGGTCGGATCGTGAAGACGTACGACTACATCAACTGCGTTGTGCTAACGCTTCCGCTTTCGGTCTATGACGGTACGTGGACAACACTCTCCCATCTCTTTGCTATGCATCACCATGATCTTGTGTGTGCGTAGGAAAATTTTGAAATTACTACGTTCGCCAACAGTTCGTTGAGTTGGCATAGATCAAGAATAGGATTTGTCACTCCGATTGTCGGAGAGGTATCCCTGGGCCCTGTCGGTAATGCACATCACTATAATCCTTGCAAACAATGTAATTAATGAGTTAGTTATGGGATGATCCACTACGGAACGAGTAAAGAGACTTGCCGGTAACGATATTGAGCTAGGTATTGAGATACTGACGATCGAATCTTGGGCAAGTAACATACCGATGACAAAGGGAACAACGTATGCTGTCATGCGGTTTGACCGATAAAGATCTTCGTAGAATATGTGGGAACCAATATGAGCATCCAGGTTCCGCTATTGGTTATTGACCGGACACAAATCTCGGTCATGTCTACATAGTTCTCGAACCCGTAGGGTCCGCACGCTTAAAGTTCTATGATGATTGGTATTACGAGTTTTTGTGTTTTGATGTACCGAAGGTAGTTCATAGTCCCGGATATGATCACGGACATGACGAGGAGTCTCGAAATGGTCGAGACGTAAAGATCGATATATTGGAAGCCTATATTTGGACATCGGAATGGTTCCGGGTGAAATCGGGATTTTACCGGAGTACCGGGAGGTTACCGGAACCCCCCGGTAATTGTATGGGCCTTAATGGGCCATAGTGGAGAGAGAGAGAGGAGACCAGGGCAGGCCGCGCTCCCCCTCCCCCTCTGGTCTGAATTGGACTAGGAGGGGGGCGGCGCCCCCCTTTCCTTCCTCCCTCTCTCCTAGTGCAACTAGGGAAGGGGGGGGGGGAATCCTACTCCCGGTGGGAGTAGGCTCCTCTTGGAGCGCCCTGCTAGGGCCGGCCGGCCTCCCCCTTGCTCCTTTATATACGGGGGCAGGGGGGCACCCCAAGACACACAAGTTGATCATTGATCTCTCTTAGCCGTGTGCGGTGCCCCCTTCCACTATAATCCACCTCGGTCATATCGTAGCGGTGCTTAGGCGAAGCCCTGCGTTGGTAACTTCATCAACACCGTCACCACGCCGTCGTGCTGACGAAGCTTTTCCCTGAAGGTCTACTAGATCGTGAGTTCACGGGACGTCATCGAGCTGAACATGTGCTGAACGCGGAGGTGCCGTACGTTCGGTACTGAGGATCGGTCGATCGTGAAGACGTACGACTATATCAACCGCGTTGTCATAACACTTTCGCTTACGGTCTACGAGGGTACGTGGATGACACTCTCCCTTCTCGTTTCTAGGCATCACCATGATCTTGCGTGTGCGTAGGATTTATTTTGAAATTACTAGGTTCCCCAACAATAGCATCCGAGCTAGGTTTATGCGTAGATGTTATATGCGAAGAGGAAATTCAAAACCTCCAAGTATAATCGATGGAATTTTTCCAATAGAGTTGATGCTATGAACTTGAGGTTGTTTCCTCGGAAAGTGTACCATATGCTCATTACCATTAACATGAAAAGTGACATTGCCTTTGGTGCAATCAATAACAGCCCCTGCAGTATTTAAGAAGGGTCTTCCAAGAATAATAGACATACTATCGTCCTCGGGAATATAAGGAATAACAAAGTCTGTTAAAATAGTAACGTTTGCAACCACAACAGGCACATCCTCACAAATACCGACAGGTATAGCAGTTGATTTATCAGCCATTTGCAAAGATATTTCAGTAGGTGTCAACTTATTCAAGTCAAGTCTACGGTATAAAGAAAGAGGCATAACAATAACACCGGCTCCAAGATCACATAAAGCAGTTTTAACATAATTTCTTTTAATGGAGCATGGTATAGTGGGTACTCCTGGATCTCCAAGTTTCTTTGGTATTCCACCCTTAAAAGTATAATTAGCAAGCATGGTGGAAATTTCAGCTTCCGGTATATTTCTTTTATTAGAAATGATATCCTTCATATACTTAGCATAAGGATTTGTTTTGAGCATATCAGTTAATCGCATACATAAAAAGATAGGTCTAATCATTTCAAAGAAGCGCTCAAAATCCTCATCATCCTTTTTCTTGGATGGTTTGGGAGGAAAAGGCATGGGTTTCATAACCCATGGTTCTCTTTCTTTACCATGTTTCCTAGCAACAAAGTCTCTCTTATCATAATGTTGATTCTTTGATTGTGGGTTATCAAGATCAACAGGAGGTTCAATTTCTACATCATTATCATTACTAGGTTGAGCATCATCATGAACATCATCATTAATATTTTCACTTGGTTCATGTTCATTACCAGATTGTGTTTCAGCATCAGAAATAGATATATCATTTGGATTCTCAGGTGGTTCAGCGATAGGTTCACTAGAAGTTTGCAAAGTCCTATCATTTTTCTTTTTCTTCCTTTTGGAAGAACTAGGAGCATCAATATTATCTTTCTGAGAATCTTGCTCAATTCTCTTAGGGTGGCCTTCAGGATACAAAGGTTCCTGAGTCATTCTACCAGTTCTAGTAGCCACTCTAACAACATAATCATTTTTCTTATATTCATTTGTTGAGCAAATCTTTTTGAGCTTTAAGTACCAATTCTACTTGAGTGGTAACCATAGAAGCATGTTTGCTAACAAGTTTAAGTTCACATCTAACATTAGCCATATAATCACCCAAGTGTTTAATCATATAAGTATTTTGTTTTAATTGTCTACCAAAATAAGCATTGAAGTCTTCTTGTTTAAACATAAAATTATCAAACTCATCCAAGCACTGACAAGCAATTTTAGTAGGAGGGACTTCAGCTTTATCATATCTATAGAGAGAATTTACCTTTACTACCTGTGTCGGGATATCAAGACCTGGAGGTTCTTCAATAGGTAATGGATTAAGATCATATGTTTCTTCGACAGGCGGTAAATTAAGACCATGTATTTCTTCAATAGGAGGTAAATTCTTAACATCTTCATCTTTAATACCTTTTTCTTTCATAGATTTCTTTGCCTCTTGCATATCTTCGGGACTGAGAAATAGAACACCCCTCTTCTTTGGAGTTGGTTTAGGAATAGGCTCAGTAATTGGCTCTGGAGCTGGCTCAGGAGGTGCCCAATTATTTTCATTTGCCAACATATTATTCAATAGAATTTCAGCTTCATCCGGTGTTCTTTCCCTGAAAAGAGAACTAGTGCAACTATCCAGGTAATCTCTGGAAGCATCGGTTAGTCCATTATAAAAAATATCAAGTATTTCATTTTTCTTAAGAGGATGATCGGCCAAAGCATTAAGTAACTTGAGAAGCCTCCCCCAGGCTTGTGGGAGACTCTCTTCTTCAATTTGCACAAAGTTGTATATTTCCTTTAAGGCAGCTTGTTTCTTATGAGCAGGGAAATATTTAGCAGAGTAATAATAAATCATATCCTGGGGACTATGCACACAACCAAGATCGAGAGAATTAAACCATATCTTAGCATCACCCTTTAATGAGAACGGAAATATTTTAAGGATATAAAAGTAACGAGATCTCTTATCATTAGTGAACAGGGTGGCTATATCATTCAATTTAGTAAGATGTGCCACAACAGTTTCAGATTCATAGCCATGAAAAGGATCAGATTCAACCAAAGTAATTATATCAGGATCAAGAGAGAATTCATAATCCTTATCGGCAACACAAATAGGTGAAGTAGCAAAAGCAGGGTCAGGTTTCATTTTATCTTTAAGAGATTCTTTGTTCCATTTAACTAATAGCCTCTTAAGCTCGTTTCTATCCTTGCAGGCTAAAATAGCTGTAGAAGCTTCCATATCAAAAACATAACCCTTAGGAATAACAGGCATATCTTCACCATCAATTTCATCAACAGTATCAGTTTCAATAATTTCTTTCTCTCTAGCCCTAGCAATTTGTTCATGAAGAAATTTACTAAGGGGCACAGTAGTATCAAGCATAGAAGTAGTTTCATCATAAGTATAATGCATAGCATAAGTGGCATCATCAATAACATGCGACATATCGTAATCTAATAGCGTAAGCGAGGTTTAGGTGTCGCAAGCTTACTCAAAAATGTAAGGTGAATCAAGTGCGAGCTAGATGATGTTCCTTACCTCCCCTCGTAGTCGAGGGATAAATTGTTGTCTTAGCGTCTTTCAAGTTCTTCATAGTGACCAGCATATATAAATCCCAAGTGACTCAAAGAATAGAGCTATGCTCCCCGGCAACGGCGCCAGAAATTAGTCTTGATAACCCACAAGTGTAGGGGATCACAACAGCTTTCGAGGGTATAGTATTCAACCCAAATTTATTGATTCGACACAAGGGGAGCCAAAGAATATTCTCAAGTATTAGCAGTTGAGTTGTCAATTCAACCACACCTGGATAACTTAATATCTGCAGCAGAGTATTTAGTAGCAAAGTAATATGAAGGTCCATTACAGGTATCTCCGAAAGTGTCTGTTGGGTTGGCACGAATCGAGACTGGGATTTGTCACTCCGTGTAAACGGAGAGGTATCTCTGGGCCCACTCGGTAGGACATCATCATAATGTGCACAATGTGATTAAGGGGTTGATCACGGGATGATGTGTTACGGAACGAGTAAAGAGACTTGCCGGTAACGAGATTGAACAAGGTATCGGGATACCGACGATCGAATCTCGGGCAAGTACAATGCCGCTAGACAAAGGGAATTGTATACGGGATCGATTGAGTCCTTGACATCGTGGTTCATCCGATGAGATCATCGTGGAACATGTGGGAGCCAACATGGGTATCCAGATCCCGTTGTTGGTTATTGACCGGAGAATGTCTCGGTCATGTCTGCATGTCTCCCGAACCCGTAGGGTCTACACACTTAAGGTTCGGTGACGCTAGGGTTGTATGAATATGAGAATGCAGCAAACCGAATGTTGTTCGGAGTCCCGGATGAGATCCCGGACGTCACGAGGAGTTCCAGAATGGTCCGGAGGTAAAGATTTATATATAGGAAGTCTTGTTTTGGTCGCCGGAAAAGTTTCGCACTTTATCGGTATTGTACCGGGAGTGCCGAAAGGGGTCCGGGGTCCACCGGGGTCCACCTGCGGGGCCACATGGGCTGGTGGGGTGCGCCTTGGCCTATATGGGCCAAGGGCACCAGCCCCAAGAGGCCCATGCGCCAAGGAGACTTGGGGAGGAGAGTCCTAAGAGGGAAGGCACCTCAGGAGGTGCCTTGGGGAGGATGGACTCCTCCCCCCCTCTTGGCCGCACCCCTTCCTTGGAGGAAGGGGCAAGGCTGCACCCTCCCCCCCTCTCTTGCACCTATATAAAGGGAGGGGAGGGAGGGGTGGCCGCACCTGAAGCCCTGGCGCCTCTCTCTGCTACACCTCCTCCTCCTCCCGTAGTTGCTTAGCGAAGCCCTGCCGAGTTCTCACTGCATCCACCACCACGCCGTCGCGCTGCTGGATCATCATCTACCTCTCCTTCCCCCTTGCTGGATCAAGAAGGAGGAGACGTCATCCGCTCCGTACGTGTGTTGAACGCGGAGGTGCTGTCCGTTCGGCACTAGGTCATCGGTGATCTGAATCACGGCGAGTACGACTCCATCATCCCCGTTCCGTTGAACGCTTCCGCACGCGATCTACAAGTGGTATGTAGATGCAATCACTCTCCCATGACTCGTTGCTTAGATGAACTCATAGATGGATCTTGGTGAAACCATAGGAATTTTTTTAATTTTCTGCAACGTTCCCCAACAGTGGCATCAAGAGCTAGGTCTATGCGTAGTTCTCTATTGCACGAGTAGAACACAATTTGTTGTGGGCGTAGATGTTGTCAACTTTCCTGCCGCTACTAGTCTTATCTTGCTTCAGCGGTATTGTGGGATGAAGCAGCCCGGACCGACCTTACACGTGACGCTTACGTGAGACCGGTTCCACCGTCCGACATGCACTAGTTGCATAAGGTGGCTAGCGGGTGTCTGCCTCTCCCACTTTAGTTGGAGCTGATTCGATGAAAAGGGTCCTTATGAAGGGTAAATAGAAGTTGACAAATCACGTTGTGGCTTTCACGTAGGTAAGAAAGCGTTCTTGCTAGAACCCTGTTGCAGCCACGTAAAACTTGCAACAACAATTAGAGGACGTCTAACTTGTTTTTGCAGCAAGTGTTTTGTGATATGATATGGCCAAAGTTGTGATGAATGATGAATGATATATGTGATGTATGAGATCATGTTCTTGTAATAGGAATCACGACTTGCATGTCGATAAGTATGACAACCGATGTGAGCCATAGGAGTTGTCTTTATTTTTTGTATGACCTGCGTGTCATTGAAGAACGCCATGTAAATTACTTTACTTTATTGCTAAACGCGTTAGCCATAGAAGTAGAAGTAGTCGTTGGCGTGACAACTTCATGAAGACACGATGATGGAGATCATGATGATGGAGATCATGGTGTCATGCCGGTGACAAGATGATCATGGAGCCCCGAAGATGAAGATCAAAGGAGCTATATGATATTGGCCATATCACGTCACTACTATATAATTGCGTGTGATGTTTATTATGTTTATGCATCTTGTTTACTTAGAACGACGGTAGTAAATAAGATGATCCCTCATAACAACTTCAAGAAAGTGTTCTCCCTAACTGTGCACCGTTGCTAAAGTTTGTCGTTTCGAAGCACCACGTGATGATCGGGTGTGATAGATTCTTACGTTCACATACAATGGGTGTAAGCCAGATTTACACACGCAGAACACTTAGGTTAACTTGACGAGCCTAGCATGTGCAGACATGGCCTCGGAACACAAGAGACCGAAAGGTCGAGCATGAGTCGTATAGTAGATACGATCAACATGAAGATGTTCATCGATGATGACTAGTCCGTCTCACGTGATGATCGGACACGGCCTAGTTGACTCGGATCATGTAATCACTTAGATGACTAGAGGGATGTCTATCTAAGTGGGAGTTCATGAGATGAACTTAATTATCCTGAACATAGTTAAAAGATCTTTGCAAATTATGTCGTAAGCTCGCGCTTTAGTTCTACTGTTTAGATATGTTCCTAGAGAAAATATAGTTGAAAGTTGATGATGGCGATTATGCGGACAGTAGAAAGCTTATGTCCTTAATGCACCGCTCAGTGTGCTGAACCCCAAACATCGTTTGTGGATGTTACGAACATCGGACATACACATTTTGATAACTACGTGATAGTTCAGTTGAACGGTCTAGAGTTGAGGCATCAAAGACGTTTTTCGAAACGTCGCGGAACATATGAGATGTTTCGAGGGCTGAAATTGGGATTTCAGGCTCGTGCCCACGTCAAGAGGTATAAGACCTCCGACGATTTTCTTAGCCTGCAAACTAAGGGAGAAAAGCTCAATTGTTGAGCTTGTGCTCGATTGTCTGAGTGCAACAATCACTTGAATCGAGTGGGAGTTGATCTTCCGGATGAGATAGTGATGTTTCTCCAAAGTCATTGCCACCAAGCTGCTAGAGCTTCGTGATGAACTATAACATGTCGTGGATAGATATGATGATCCTTGAGGTATTCACGATGTTTGACACAGCGGAAGTAGAAATCAAGAAGGAGCATCAATTGTTGATGGTTGGTGAAACCTCTAGTTTCAAGAAGGGCAAGGGCAAGAAGGGACACTTCATGAAACGGCAACTCAGCTTGTTGCTCCAAAGTGAAGAAACCCAAGGTTGAACCCAAACCCGAGACTAAGTGCTTACGTAATTAGGGGAACAACCACTGGAGCAGAATTACCCTAGATACTTGGTAGATAAGAAGGCTGGCAAGGTCGATAGAAGTATATTGGATATACATTATGTTAATGTGTACTTTACTAGTACTCCTAGTAGCACTAGGGTATTTGATACCGGTTCGGTTGCTAAGTGTTAGTAACTCGAAACAAAAGCTACGGAATAAACGGAGACTATCTAAAGGTGAGCTGACGATACGTGTTGGAAGTGTTTCCAAGGTTGATATGATCAAGCATCGCACGCTCCCTCTACCATCGAGATTGGTGTTAAACCTAAATAATTGCTATTTGGTGTTTGCGTTGAGCATAGACATGATTGGATTATGTCCGTGCATAATACGGTTATTCATTTAAGGAGAATAATGGTTACTCTGTTAATTTGAATAATACCTTCAATGGTCTAGCACCTAAAAATGAATGGTTTATTGAAATCTCGATCGTAGTGATACACATCTTCATGCCAAAAGATATAAGATAGTAATGATGGTACTACGTACTTGTGGCACTGCCATGTAAGTCATATTGGTATAAAACACATGAAGAAGCTCCATGTTGATGGATCTTTGGACTCACTCGTTTTTGAAAAGTTTGAGACATGCAAACCATGTCTATTGGTGTATACGCATGAAGAAACTCCATGCAGATGGATCATTTGGACTCACTTGATTTTGAATCACTTGAGATATGCAAATCATACCACATGGGCAAGATGACCGAAAAGCCTCGTTTTTCAGCTTAGATGGAACAAGATAGCAACTTGTTGGAAGTAACACATTTTGATGTGTGCAGTCCAATGAGTGCTTTGAGGCATGCTGATGAATATCGTTATGTTCTTACTTCACGGATGATTTGAGTAGATGTTGAGTATATTTACTTGATGAAACACAAGTCTGAATTATTGAATGGTTCAAGTAATTTCAGAGTGAAGTTGAAGAACATCGTGACAAAAGGATAAAATGTCTATGATATGATCATAGAGATGAGTATCTGAGTTACGAGCTTTGGCACACAATTAAGACATTGTGGAAATTGTTTCACAATTAATACCGCCTGGAAACACCATAGTGTGATGGTGTGTCCGAACATCATAGTTGCACCCTATTGGATATAGTGCGTATCATGATGTCTCTTATCGAATTACCACTATCGTTCATGGGTTAGGCATTAGAGACAACCACACTCACTTTAATAGGGCACCACGTAATTCCGTTGAGACGACACCGTTTGAACTATGGTTTGGACAAACCTAAGTTGTCGTTTCTTAAAAGTTTGGGGCTGCGGCGCTTATGTGAAAAAAGTTTCATCGTGATAAGCTCGAACCCAAAGCGGATAAATACATCTTCATAGGATACCCAAAATGGTTGGGTATACCTCCTATCTCAGATCCGGAAGCAAAAGTAATTGTTTCTAGAAACGGGTCCTTTCTCGAGGAAAAGTTTCTCTCGAAAGAATTGAGTGGGAGGATGGTGAAGACTTGATGAGGTTATTGAACCGACACTTCAACTAGTGTGTAGCAGGGCACAAGAAGTTGTTCCCATGGCACCTACACCAATTGAAGTAGAAGCTTATGATAGTGATCATGAAGTTTCGGATCAAGTCACTAACGTACCTCGTAGGGTGACAAGGATGCGTACTACTTCAGAGTGGTACGCAATCCTGTCTTAGAGGTCATGTTGCTAGACAACAATGAACCTACGAGCTATGGAGAAGCGATGGTGGGCCCGGATTCCGACGAATGGCTCGAGGCCATAAAATCCGAGAACGGATCCATGACTTTGGAAGAAATACTTGATGGTTGTAAGGCCATTGGGTACGGATGGATTTTGAAAGGAAGATGCACAATGATGGTAAGAATTACCATTAAGAAAGCTCGACTTGTCGTTAAGATGTTTTCCGACAAGTTCAAGGAGTTGACTACGGTGAGGCTTTCTCACTCGTAGCGATGCTAAGAGTCTGTTGGAAATGGATTAGCAGTTACTGCATCATTTATGAAATCTTGCAGATAGAATGTCAAAACATTGTTTCCTTGACAGTTTTCTTGAGGAAAGGTTTTATGTGATACAACCAGAAGGTTTTGACAATCCTGAAGAACGCTAACAAATATGCAAAACTCCAGCAATCCTTCTAAGGACTGGAGTAAGCATCTCGGAGTTGGAATGTGTGCTTTGATGAGATGACCAATTTTTTTTGGGTTTATACAAAGTTTATGAGAAACTTGTATTTCCAAAGAAGTGAGTGGGAGCACTATAGAATTTCTTATGAGTATATGTCATTGACATATTGATGATCAGAAATGATGTAGAATTTTCTGTAAAGCATATAGGGTTATTTGAAAAGTGTTTTTCAAGTGAAAACCTGGATTAAGCTACTTGAACATTGAGCATCAAGATATATGAGGATAGATCAAAACCGCTCAATAGTACTATAAAATGAGCATATACCTTGAAATGATCTTGAAGTTGTTCAACATTGATCACTCAAAGAATGAGATCTTGCCTTAGATGTAAGGAATGAAGTTAAGACTTAAAGCTCGACCACGGCAGAAAGAGAGAAAGGACGAAGGTCGCCCCTATGCCTTAGACGTAGGCTCTACAGTATGCTATCTTGTGTACCGCAGGAAGTGTGCCTTGCCATGAGTCACCAATACAAGAATGATCCAGGAATGGATCATTGGACAGCGGTCAAAATTGTCCTTGGAGTAAATAAGGACAAGTTTCTCGATTATGGAGGTGATAAAGAGTTCGGCGTAAAGGGTTACGTCGATGCAAGCTTTAACACCTATCCGAGTGACTCTGAGTAGCAAACCGAATACGTATAGTGGAGCAACCATTTGGAATAGCTTCAAGTGGAGCGTGGAAGCAGCATTTACAATATGACATAGAGAATTGCAAAGTACATACGGATCTAAATCTGCCAGACCCGTTGACTAAAACTTCTCTCACAAGGAAAACATGATCAAAACCCCGTAACTCATTGAGTCTTAATCACATGGTGATGTGAACTAGTTTAGTGACACTAGTATACTCTTTGGATGTTGGTCTCATTGAGATGTTACCTATCTGTGTTAATCAAATGGCGATGTGAACTAGATTATTGACTATAGTGCAAGTGGGAGACTTTTGGAAATATGCCCTAGAGGAAATAATAAATTATTTATTATTATATTTCCTTGTTCATGATAATCGTTTATTATCCATGCTATAATTGTATTGATAGGAAACTCGGATACATGTGTGGGTACATAGACAACACCATGTCGCTAGTAAGCCTCTAGTTAACTAGCTCGTTGATCAATAGATGGTTACGGTTTCACGACCATGGACATTGGATGTCGTTGATAACGGATCACATCATTGGCGTAATGATGTGATGGACAAGACCCAATCCTAAGCCTAGCACAAAGATCGTAGTTCGTATGCTAATGCTTTTCTAATGTCAAGTATCATTTCCTTAGACCATGAGATTGTGCAACTCCGGATACCGTAGGAATGCTTTGGGTGTACCAAACGTCACAACGAATCGGGTGGCTATAAAGGTGCATTACGGTATCTCCGAAAGTGTCTGTTGGGTTGGCACGAATCGAGATCGGATTTGTCACTCCGTAAACGAAGAGGTATCTCTGGGCCCACTCGGTAGGACATCATCATAATGTGCACAATGTGATTAAGGGGTTGATCACGGGATGATGTGTTACGAACGAGTAAAGAGACTTGCTTAACGAGATTGAACAAGGTATCGGGATACCGACGATCGAATCTCGGGCAAGTACAATGCCGCTAGACAAAGGGAATTGTATACGGGATCGATTGAGTCCTTGACATCGTGGTTCATCCGATGAGATCATCGTGGAACATGTGGGAGCCAACATGGGTATCCAGATCCCGCTGTTGGTTATTGACCGGAGAACGTCTCGGTCATGTCTCGCATGTCTCCGAACCCGTAGGGTCTACACACTTAAGGTTCGGTGGCGCTTAGGGTTGTATGAATATGAGAATGCAGCAAACCGAATGTTGTTGAGTCCGGATGAGATCCCGGACGTCACGAGGAGTTCCGTAATGGTCCGGAGGTAAAGATTTATATATAGGAAGTCTTGTTTTGGTCACGGAAAAGTTTCGCACTTTATCGGTATTGTGCAGGAGTGCCGAAGGGGTCCGGGGTCCACCGGGGTCCACCTGCCCCGGGGGGCCACATGGGCTGGTGGGGGTGCGCCTTGGCCTATATGGTCCAAGGGCACCAGCCCCAAGAGGCCCATGCGCCAAGGAGACTTGGGGAGGGGAGAGTCCTAAGTGGGGAAGGCACCTCCGAGGTGCCTTGGGGAGGATGGACTCCTCCCCCCTCTTGGCCGCACCCCTTCCTTGGAGGAAGGGGCAAGGCTGCGCCCTCCCCCCTCTCTTGCTACACCTCCTCCTCCTCCCGTAGTTGCTTAGCGAAGCCCTGCCGGAGTTCTGCTGCATCCACCACCACGCCTGCCGTCGTCTTCTTTGGATCATCATCAACCTCTCCTTCCCCTTGCCGGGATCAAGAAGGAGGAGACGTCATCCGCTCCGTGTGTGTTGAACACGGAGGTGCTGTCCGCTCGGCACTAGGTCATCGGTGATCTGAATCATGGCGAATCGACTCCATCATCCCCGTTCCGTTGAACGCTTCCGCACGCGATCTACAAGTGGTATGTAGATGCAATCACTCTCCCATGACTCGTTGCTTAGATGAAATCATAGATGGATCTTGGTGAAACCGTAGGAAAAATTTTAATATTCTGCAACGTTCCCCAACATTGGCGCCGGAGGAGCTCCAGGGGGCCCAGGAGGTAGGAGCTCCAGGGGGCCCACGAGGTAGGGGCCCCCTGGTCTTCATCTTTGGCGAGGATTTTTTATTATTTTTAACTAGATGTTCCGTGGAGTTTCAGGTCATTCCGAGAACTTTTGTTTTCTGCACATAAAACAACATGATGGCAATTCTGCTGAAAACATCGTCAGTCCGGGTTAGTTCCATTCAAATCATGCAAGTTAGAGTCCAAAACAAGGGCAAAAGTGTTTGGAAAAGTAGATACGACGGAGACGTATCAACTCCCCCAAGCTTAAACCTTTGCTTGTCCTCAAGCAATTTAGTTGACAAACTGAAAGTGATAAAGAAAAACTTTTACAAACTCTGTTTGCTCTTGTTGTTGTAAATATGTCAAGCCAGCATCCATGTTTTCAGGAAAGATTATAACTAACCACATTTGCAATAATTCTCAGGTCTCATATTTACTCATATCAATAGCATAATCAACTAGCGAGCGATAATAATAAATCTCGGATGACAACACTTTCTCAAAACAATCATAATATGATATAACAAGGTGGTATCTCGCTAGCCCTTTCTCGAGACCAAGAAACATAAATGCAGAGCACCGACAATGATCAAGGACTGACTAGACATTGTAATTCATGGTAAAAGAGATCCAATCATAGTCATACCCAATATAAATTAATCGTAATGAATACGAATGACATCTGCGCTCTCCAGCTAGTGCTTTTTAATAAGAGGGTGATGACTCAACATAAAAGTAAATAGATAGGCCCTTCGCAGAGGGAAGCAGGGATTTGTAGAGGTGCCAGAGCTCGGTTTGAAATAGAGATAAATAATATTTTGAGCGGTATACTTTCATTGTCAACATAACAACTAAGAGATGGCGATATCTTCCATGCTACTCACATTATAGGTGGTTCCCAAACAGAATGGTAAAGTTTATACTCCCACTCCACCAACAAGCATCAATCCATGGCTTGCTCGAAACAACGAGTGCCTCCAACTAACATCAGGTCCCAGGGGGAGTTTTGTTTGCAATTAATTTTGATTTAATTTGCATAAAGCATGGGACTGGGCATCCCGGTGACCAGCCATTTTCTCGTGAGTGAGGAGCGGAGTCCACTCCTCTTGAGAATAACCCGCCTAACATGGAAGATAAGGGCAACACTAGTTGATCCATGAGCTATTCGAGCATACAAAACAGAATGTTTATTTGAAGGTCTAGAGTTTGGCACATACAAATTTACTTGGAACGGCAGGTAAATACCGCATATAGGAAGGTATAGTGGACTCATATGTAATAACTTTGGGGTTTAAGGGATTGGATGCACAAGCAGTATTCCCGCTTAGTACAAGTGAACGCTAGCAAAAGACTGGGAATCGACCAACTAGAGAGCGACAACAGCCATGAACATGCATTAAAATTAATAAACATTGGATGCAAGCATGAGTAGGATATAATCCACCATGAACATAAATATCATGAAGGCTATGTTGATTTTGTTCCAACTACATGTGTGAACATGTGCCAAGTCAAGTCACTTAAATCATTCAAAGGAGGATACCACCCCATCATACCACATCATAACCATTTCGATAGCATGTTGGCACGCAAGGTAAACCATTATAGCTCATAGCTAATCAAGCATGGCACAAGTAACTACGATCTCTAATTGTCATTGCAAACATGTTTATTCATAATAAGCTGAATCAAGAACGATGAACTCATCATATTTACAAAAACAAGAGAGGTCGAGTTCATACCAGCTTTTCTCATCTCAGTCAGTCCATCATGCATCATCATAATTGCCTTTCACTTGCACGACCGAGCGATGTGAATAATAATAAGAGTGCACGTGCATTGGACTAAGCTGGAATCTGCGAGCATTCAATAAACAGGAGAAGACAAGGCAATATGGGCTCTTGGTTAAATCAACAATAATGCATATAAGAGCCACTTCAACAATTTAATTATGGTCTTCTCCGTCGAATTTCAAAGAAAAGAAAAGAAATAAAACTATTTACACGGGAAAGCTCCTAATAAGCAAAAGAAGAACGGGAAATCTTTTTGGATTTTCTTTTTAATTATTACTACTACAGCAAGAAAGTAAACTACTACTATTTTTTTTGTTTTTTCTTAAGGTTTAACAAACACACAAGAAGAAAGTAAGAAAAAGAAAATAAACTAACATGGATATTACAATGAAAAAGGTATGAGCACCGACATCTAGCTATGAGTGTGTGTGAATATAAATGTAATGTCAGTGGGAAATATGTACTCCCCCAAGCTTTGGCTTTTGGCCTAAGTTGGTCTATTGCCAGGGATGGCCTGGCGGATACCCATAGTTGTAGCCGGGGTCGTACTGCGATGCAGCGGCGATCGCCGCCTGAGCTGCAGCATGGCGTCGGGCTGCCTCTGCTCTCCTCTCGTACTCATCTGCCTCCTCTCTGGTAATAACATATCTTCCTTTTGTCTGAGAATCAAAGAAGGCAGGAGCAGGCAGAGTAATACGGACAACACGCCGTTTATCAAAGATTAGTCGATATAGGAGAGGTGATTCAGTCCTCTCGAAAAACTGGTGAGAGGCCATGGAATTAAAATCTAAATAAGTAGGAGGCAACTCCATATCACCCTCACGAACGTCCACCTCAAGAAAATTAGCTAAGCGGGTTGCATAAATTCCTCCAAAGAAATCTCCATTATATCTATTATGATGCAACCTACGTGCTAAAATGGCTCCCATATGATAAGATTGGTCTCCCAACACAACACTCCTAAGAATATTGAGGTCAGGCACACACATATGACATGCTTCATCCTTACCAGTTATGCACCTACCTATGAAGAGAGCAAAATAATGTATAGCAGGAAAGTGGATGCTCCCTATGGTAGCTTGTGTTACATCTCTAGATTCTCCCACGGTTATACTAGCAAGGAAGTTTCTAAATTCAGATTTACGGGGATCATTAATACTACCCCACTGTGGAAGTTTGCATGCAGACGTAAAATCCTCTAAGTCCATGGTATAAGATTTTTCATAAAGATCAAACATGACAGAAGGAGAATTACGCGAAGATGAAAATTCAAACCTCCTCACAAATGAGCTTGTGAGATCATGGTACTGCGGGCATTTGTCTGCCTCAACGCTCTCAAGATCGGCGTTACGCGAATATGCGTTAAATTCTTCTTTGATTCCTACACGATCCATAAAATTTTCTGAAGGCCACTCACAAGGCCGCACTAGAGCGTTTCTTGGTGGTTCCTCGTCAGCGTCACACATAGCTTTATAGGAATCACCGTACACGCATAACGGTAGCATTATAAGATGATCTCTCACTAAAAACTTCAAGGTACAAGTGTTCTCCCTGAGTATGCACTGTTGCCAAAGTTCGTCGTGCCGAGACACCACGTGATGATCGGGTGTGATGTGCAAGCCAGTTTTGTACACGCAAAATACTTGGGTTAAACTTGACGAGCCTAGCATGTGCAGATATGGCCTCGGAACATAGAGACCGAAAGGTCGAACGTGAATCATATAGTAGATATGATCAACATAGTGATATTCACCATTGAAAACTACTCCATTTCACGTGATGATCGGTTATGGTTTAGTTGATTTGGATCACGTGATCACTTGGATGATAAGAGAGATGTCTATCTAAGTGGGAGTTCTTAAGTAATATGATTAATTGAACTTAAATTTATCATGAACTTAGTACCTGATAGTATTTTGCTTGTCTATGTTGTTGTAGATAGATGGCCTGTGCTGTTGTTCTGTTGAATTTTAATGCGTTCCTTGAGAAAGAAAAGTTGAAAGATGATGGTAGCAATTACACGGACTGGGTCCGTAACTTGAGGATTATCCCCATTGCTGCATAGAAGAATTACGTCCTGGAAGCACCGCTGGGTGCCAGGCCTGCTGCAGATGCAACTAACGACGTTAAGAACGTCTGGCAGAGCAAAGCTGATGACTACTCGATAGTTTAGTGCGCCATGCTCTACGGCTTAGAACCGGGACTTCAACAATGTTTTGAACGTCATGGAGCATATGAGATGTTCCAGGAGTTGAAGTTAATATTTCAAGAAAATGCCCAGATTAAGAGATATGAAGTCTCCAATAAGTTCTACAGCTGCAAGATGGAGGAGAATAGTTCTGTCAGTGAACATATACTCAAAATGTCTGGGTATAATAGTCACTTGATTCAACTGGGAGTTAATCTTCCGGATGATAGTGTCATTGATGTAATTCTTCAATCACTGCCACCAAGCTACAAGAGCTTCATGATGAACTATAATATGCAAGGGATGGATAAGACAATTCCCGAGCTCTTCGCAATGCTAAAGGCTGCGGAGGTATAAATCAAGAAAGAGCATCAAGTGTTGATGGTCAGCAAGACCACCAGTTTCAAGAAAAAGGGTAAAGGGAAGAAGAAGGGGAACTTCAAGAAGAACAGCAAACAAGTTGCTGCTCAGGAGAAGAAACCTAAGTCTGGACCTAAGCCTGCGACTGAGTGCTTCTACTGCAAACAGACTGGTCACTGGAAGCGAAACTGCCCCAAGTATTTGGTGGATAAGAAGGATGGCAAGGTGAACAAAGGTATATGTGATATACATGTTATTGATGTGTACCTTACTAAAGCTCATGGTAGCACCTGGGTATTTGATACTGGTTCTGTTGCTAATATTTGCAACTCGAAACAGGGACTACGGATTGAGCGAAGATTGGCTAAGGACGAGGTGACGATGCGCGTGGGAAATGGTTCCAAAGTCGATGTGATCGCCGTCGGCACGCTACCTCTACATCTACCTTCGGGATTAATTTTAGACCTAAATAATTGTTATTTGGTGCCAGCGTTAAGCATGAACATTATATCTGGATCTTGTTTGATGCGAGACAGTTATTCATTTAAATCTGAGAATAATGGTTGTTCTATTTATATGAGTAATATCTTTTATGGTCATGCACCCTTGAAGAGTGGTCTATTTGTGTTGAATCTCGATAGTAGTAATACACATATTCATAATGTTGAAGCCAAAAGATGCAGAGTTGATAATGATAGTGCAACTTATTTGTGGCAATCGCCATTTGGGTCATATTGGTGTAAAGCGCATGAAGAAACTCCATCTTGATGGACTTCTGGAATCACTTGATTATGAATCACTTGGTACTTGCGAACCATGCCTCATGGGCAAGATGACTAAAACGCCGTTCTCCGGAACAATGGAGAGAGCAACAGATTTATTGGAAATCATACATACTGATGTATGTGGTCCAATGAATATTGAGGCTCGCGGCGGGTATCGTTATTTTCTCACCTTCACAGATGATTTGAGCAGATATGGGTATATCTACTTAATGAAACATAAGTATGAAGCAAGTGAAAAGTTCAAAGAATTTCAGAGTGAAGTGGAAAATCATCGTAACAAGAAAATAAAATTTCTACGATCTGATCGTGGAGGAGAATATTTGAGTTACGAGTTTGGTCTACATTTCAAACAATGCGGAATAGTTTCAAGAACTCACGCCACACGGAACACCACAGCGTAATGGTGTGTCCGAACGTCGTAATCGTACTTTACTAGATATGGTGCAATCTATGATGTCTCTTACTGATTTACCGCTATCATTTTTGGGGTTATGCTTTAGAGACAGCTGCATTCACGTTAAATAGGGCACCATCAAAATCCGTTGAGACGACGCCTTATGAACTGTGGTTTGGCAAGAAACCAAAGTTGTCGTTTCTTAAAGTTTGGGGCTGCGATGCTTATGTGAAAAAGCTTCAACCTGATAAGCTCGAACCCAAATTGTAGAAATGTGTCTTCATAGGATACCCAAAGGAAACTATTGGGTACACCATATATCACAGATCCGAAGGCAAGACATTTTTTGCTAAGAATGGATCCTTTCTAGAGAAGGAGTTTCTCTCGAAAGAAGTGAGTGGGAGGAAAGTAGAACTTGATGAGGTAATCAGACCTGCTCCCTTATTGGAAAGTAGTTCATCACAGAAACCGGTTTCTTTGACACCTACACCAATTAGTGAGGAAGCTAATGATGTTGATCATGAATCTTCAGATCAAGTTACTACCCAACCTCGTAGGTCAACCAGAGTAAGATCTGCACCAGAGTGGTACGGTAATCCTGTTCTGGAAGTCATGTTACTAGACCATGGCGAACCTACGAACTATGAGGAAGCGATGATGAGCCCAGATTCCGCGAAATGGCTTGAGGCCATGAAATCAGAGATGGGATCCACGTATGAGAACAAACTGTGGACTTTGGTCGACTTGCCCGATGATCGGCAGGCCATAGAAAATAAATGGATCTTCAAGAAGAAGACTGACACTGACGGTAATATTACTATCTACAAAGCTTGACTTGTTGCGAAAGGTTTTCGACAAGTTCCACGGGTTGAACTTTCACACCCGTAGCGATGCTTAAGTCTATCTGAATCATGTTAGCAATTGCCGCATTTTATGATTATGAAATTTGGCAAATGGATGTCAAAACTGCATTCCTGAATGGATTTCTGGAAGAAGAGTTGTATATGATGCAACCAGAAGGTTTTGTCGATCCAAAGGGTGCTAACAAAGTGTGCAAGCTCCAGCGTTCCATTTATGGACTGGTGCAAGCCTCTCGGAGTTGCAATAAACATTTTGATAGTATGATCAAAGCATATGGTTTTATACAAACTTTTGGAGAAGTATGTATTTACAAGAAAGTGAGTGGGAGCTCTGTAGTATTTCTAATATTATATATGGATGACATATTGTTGATTGGAAATGATATAGAATTTCTCGATAGCATAAAAGGATACTTGAATAAGAGTTTTTCAATGAAAGACCTCGGTGAAGCTGCTTATATATTGGGCATCAAGATCTATAGAGATAGATCAAGACGCTTAATTGGACTTTCACAAAGCACATACATTACAAAAAAAAAAGACACATCCGTGACATTTTGGGCCGAACGAAATTTTTTTCTGTCATACATATGACACTTTGATAACCCACAAGTATAGGGGATCACAACAATTTTCGAGGGTAGAGTATTCAACCCAAATTTATTGATTCGACACAAGGGGAGCCAAAGAATATTCTCAAGTATTAGCAGCTGAGTTGCCAATTCAACCACACCTGGAAACTTAGTATCTGCAGCAAAGTGTTTAGTAGCAAAGTAATATGATAGTGGTGGTAACGGTAAGAAAAATAAAGACAGCAAAAGTAATGTTTTTGGTATTTTGTAGTGATTGTAACAGTAACAACGGAAAGGTAAATAAGCGAAGACCAGTATATGGAAAGCTCATAGGCACCGGATCGATGATTTGATAATTATGCGGATGCGGTTCGTCATGTAAATGATCATAACATAGGATGACACATAAATAGCTCCAATTCATCAATGTAATGTAGGCATGTATTCCGAATATAGTCATACGTGCTTATGGAAAAGAACTTGCATGACATCTTTTGTCCTACCCTCCCGTGGCAGCGGGTCCTAATGGAAACTAAGGGATATTAAGGCCTCCTTTTAATAGAGAACCGAACAAAGCATTAGCACATAGTGAATACATGAACTCCTCAAACTATGGTCATCACCGGAGTGGTCCCGATTATTGTTACTTGAGGTTGACGGATCATAACACATAGTAGGTGACTATAGACTTGCAAGATAGGATCAAGAACTCACATATATTCATGAAAACATAATAGGTTCAGATCTGAAATCATGGAACTCGGGCCCTAGTGACAAGCATTAAGCATAGCAAAGTCAAAGCAACATCAATCTCAGAACATAGTGGATACTAGGGATCAAACCCTACCAAAAATAACTCGATTACATGATAAATCTCATCCAACCCATCACTGTCCAGCAAGCCTACGATGGAATTACTCACGCACGGCGGTGAGCATCATGAAATTGGCGATGGAGGATGGTTGATGATGACGACGGCGACGAATCCCCCTCCGGAGCCCCAAACGGACTCCAGATCAGCCCTCCCGAGAGGTTTTAGGGCTTGGCGGCGGCTCCGTATCGTAAAACGCGATGATTTCTTCTCTCTGATTTTTCTCCCTGAAATCCAATATATAGAGTTGGAGTTGGTGTCGGAAGGTGTCCAGGGGGCCCACGAGGTAGGCGCCCCACCCTCGTGGACAGGGTGTGGGCCCCCTGGTCTTCATCTTTGGCGAGGATTTTATTTTTATTTTTTATAAGACATCCCATGGAGTTTCAGGTCATTCCGAGAACTTTTTTTTTCTGCACATAAAACAACATCTTGGCAATTCTGCTGAAAACAACGTCAGTCCGGGTTAGTTCCATTCAAATCATACAAGTTAGAGTCCAAAACAAGGGCAAAAGTGTTTGGAAAAGTAGATACGACGGAGACGTATCAACTCCCCCAAGCTTAAACCCTTGCTTGTCCTCAAGCAATTCAGTTGACAAACTGAAAGAGAAAAAAAACTTTTACAAACTCTATTTGCTCTTGTTGTTGTACCTATGTCAAGCCAGCATTCAGGTTTTCAGCAAAGATCATAACTAACCTCATTTGCAATAACTCCTAGGTCTCATGTTTACTCATATCAATAACATAATCAGCTAGCAAGCCATAATAATAAATCTCGGATGACAACACTTTCTCAAAATAATCATAATATGATATAACAAGATGGTATCTCGCTAGCCCTTTCTGAGACCGCAAAACATAAATGCAAAGCACCTTCAAAGATGAAGGACTGACTAGACATTGTAATTCATGGTAAAAGAGATCCAATCATAGTCATACCCAATATAAATTAACAATGTTGAATGCAAATGACAGTTGTGCTCTCCATTAGTGCTTTAAATAAGAGGGTGATGACTCAACATAAAAGTAAATAGATAGGCCCTTCGCAGAGGGAAGCAGGGATTTGTAGAGGTGCCAGAGCTCGGTTTTGAAATAGAGATAATTTATATTTTGAGCGGCATACTTTCATTGTCAATATAACAACTAACAGATGACGTATCTTCCATGCTAAACAAATTATAGGCGGTTCCCAAACAGAATGGTAAAGTTTATACTCCCCCTCCTCCACAAGCATCAATCCATGGCTTGCTCGAAACAACGAGTGCCTCCAACATTCAACGGGTCCTGTGGGGAGTTTTGTTTGCAATTATTTTGATTTAGTTTGCATAAAGCATGGGACTGGGCATCCCGGTGACCAGCCATTTTCTCGTGAGTGAGGAGCGGAGTCCACTCCTCTTGAGAATAACCCGCCTAACACGGAAGATAAGGGCAGCCCTAGTTGATATATGAGCTATTCGAGCATGCAAAACAGAATGTTTATTTGAAGGTTTAGAGTTTGGCACATACAAATTTACTTGGAACGACAGGTAGACACCGGATATAGGAAGGTACAGTGGACTCATATGGAATAACTTTGGGGTTTAAGGGATTGGATGCACAAGCAGTATTCCCGCTTAGTACAAGTGAAGGCTAGCAAAAGACTGGGAAGCGACCAACTACAGAGCGACAACAGTCATGAACATGCATTAAAATTAATAAACATTGAATACAAGCATGAGTAGGATATAATCCACCATGAACATAAATATCATGAAGGCTATGTTGATTTGGTTCAACTACATGCGTGAACATGTGCCAAGTCAGGTCACTTAAATCATTCAAAGGAGGATACCACCCCATCATACCACATCACAACCATTTTAATAGCATGTTGGCACGCAAGGTAAACCATTATAACTCATGGCTAATCAAGCATGGCACGAGCAACTATGATCTCTAATTGTCATTGCAAACATGTTTATTCATAATAAGCTAAATCAAGAACGATGGACTCATCATATTTACAAAAACAAAAGAGTTCGAGTTCATACCAGCTTTTCCCATCTCAGTCAGTCCATCATATATCATCATAATTTCCTTTCACTTGCACGACCGAACGATGTGAATAATAATAAGTGTGCATGTGCATTGGATTAAGCTGGAATCTGCGAGCATTCAATAAACAGGAGAAGACAAGGCAATATGGGCTCTTGGTCAAATCAACAATGATGCATATAAGAGCCACTTCAACAATTTAATCAGGGTCTTCTCCTACTGACCCCCAAAGAAAAGAAAAGAAATAAAAACTATTTACATGGGAAAGCTCCCAACAAGCAAAAGAAGAACGGGAATTTTTTTTGGGTTTTCTTTTTAATTACTACAGCAAAGAAATAAACTACTACTACTTCTTTTTGGTTTTTCTTAAGGTTTATTAAACACACAAGAAGAAAGCAGGAAAAAGAAAATAAACTAGCATGGATATTACAGTGAAAGAATATGAGCACCGACATCTAGCAATGAGTGTGTGTGAACATAAATGTAATGTCGGTGAGAAATACGTACTCCCCAAGCTTAGGCTTTTGGCCTAAGTTGGTCTATTGCCGAGGATAGCTGGCGGATACCCGTAGGTGTAGCTGGGGTCATCTGCGATGAAGAATAGTTGGGATCATACCGTGATGAAGAGGACTCGACCGCCATCGGTCGGCAACCGCCTCCGGATCCCAAGAATAAACAGACTGTCGTGGAGGCTCATCTTGTGGTTCCGGTTTCGGGGCTGGTGTAGGATTTCGATAGGCTTGAACGGCCGCCCACGGAATGAGGTGAGGACCTGCAAACAAGTTAAACAAAGAAGGAGCAGGCAAAGTAATAGTCTCAGGGTGATGTTTATCATAGTACAATTTATATTTGAGCTCCCCTTCACGACTCTTAACAATAAAATCATGTGCTAGCATACTCTTATAATCTAAATAAGCACTGGGCAACGATGTTTCTTCTTTCTCCAAATGCCTAATAGGTATGTCAAATATTCAGCTAGGCGTGAAGCATAAATGCCTCCAAAGATGGGGCCCTTAGTACGGTTCAGACTTAACCGTCTAGCAACAATTCCACCCAAACTAACAGAGTTATTGCGGTATAAACCATGGAACAAAATAATAATATCAGGAACACTAAGGTTTCCACAGTTTCCGTGACCAATTAAGCAACGACTAGCAAATAGGGAAAAGTAGCGTAAAACAGGAAAATGTATGCTAGTAATTCTTGCATCAGAAACCTTCCTGGTTTCTCCCACAGTTATAGTGTTAATAAATGCTTCCACTTCATTACGATGTGGTTCATCTAAGGTGCCCTCAAAGGGTATCTTGCAAACCTCGCAAAATTCAGCTAATGGCATCTTCTTAACAACGTCATATAAATGAAATTCTACTGATGGAGGTGATTCCTTAGGGAAAAAGTAGAAGTTTTACACAAAAGTATTTGTGAGTAAGAGATACTGATGACGTTGGTCGCTGAGGAAGTTGGTGAGGCCAGCATTCTCAATCAATAAATAAAAATCCTCATAAATTCTGGCTCTCTCCAAGAAGTCATCGGAAGGCCATTCACACAGCCGGACCTCCGCGGTGCGAGGCAAATTATATTTGGGCTTTTGTGCTTCTTCCTTTTGTTTTTCCTTCGAGCTTCGGCTGGACGAGCCCCTAAAAAGTCTCTTCATTATTTTCTGAAATAATCTGAAATTTTTAGTAACTTTAAACAAAAGTGAACCAACTTCAATAAAATTGATAGCAACTACTCCTACAAGTGCCTAGAGCCTATATCAAGCATTAGAACTACTTGGAACCATATAAATTTGACATGCAAGCTCAAGAACATGGTCACCTATCCAGCACAAATTTGCAAAGAATAAAGCACTAGAACAAAAACTAATTGGACCAATGGAGGAGTCACATACCAAGGAACAATCTCCCCAAGCAGATTTGCGAGAGGTGCTTTGAGCAAGGAGATTAAAAATCACAGCAAAAGTGGCTGGAACTCGTGCTTGAGTTGGTTTTTCGGGTTTGTGTGAGGCAGAGGAAGAAGATGGGAGCAGGGATAAGTGGAGGAGGGCCACCATGGGCCCACGAGGCAGGGGGCGCCCAGGGGTAGGGCGCGCCTCCACCCTCGTGGCTGTGTGGCAGCTCCCCACGGTGATTTTTGCACTATAAATCCTCAAATATTCCCGAAAAATCATATTAAATTGGCATGGCATTACGAGGACTTTTATTTTCGGGGTATTTTTATATTTCACGGATAAATCAGAAATGTATGTAAAAATACTAATTTTACTTTATTTCTACTAAATAACAGAAAATATAAAGAGGGTACAGAAGGTTGTGCTTCTAGTTTCATCCATCTCATGCTCATCAAAAGGAATCCACTAACAAGGTTGATCAGGTCTTGTTAACAAACTCATTCCGACTAACATGGAACTGGAGAAATTTCGAATAACACTATGTTACCTCAACGGGGATATGGACATCCCCAATAATAAGTATATCATATTTCTTCTTGACAGTAGGGAGAGGAAATTCAAAACCTCCAAATATAATCGATGGAATTTTTCCAATAGAGTTGATGCTATAAACTTGAGGTTGTTTCCTCGGAAAGTGTACCGTATGCTCATTACCATTAACATGAAAAGTGACATTGCCTTTGTTGCAATCAATAACAGCCCCTGCAGTATTCAGAAAAGGTCTTCCAAGAATAATAGACATACTATCATCCTCGAATATCAAGAATAACAAAGTCCGTTAAAATAGTAACGCTTGCAACCACAACAGGAACATCCTCACAAATACCGACATGTATAGCAGTTGATTTATCAGCCATTTGCAAAGATATTTCAGTAGGTGTCAACTTATTCAAGTCAAGTCTACGATATAAAGAGAGAGGCATAACACTAACACCGGCTCCAAGATCACATAAAGCAGTTTTAACATAATTTCTCTTAATGGAGCATGGTATAGTAGGTACTCCTGGATCTCCAAGTTTCTTTGGTATTCCACCTTTAAAAGTATAATTAGCAATCATGGTGGAAATTTCAGTTTCCGGTATCTTTCTCTTATTGGTAATGATATCCTTCATATACTTAGCATAAGGATTTGTTTTGAGCACATCGCTTAATCGTGACACGCAAAAAGATGGGTCTAATCACTTCAAAGAAAGCGCTCAAAATCCTCATCATCCTTTTTCTTGGATGGTTTGGGAGGAAAAGGCATGGGTTTCTGAACCCATGGTTCCCTTTCTTTACCATGTTTCCTAGCAACGAAGTCTCTTTTAACGTTGATTCTTTTATTGTGGGTTATCAAGATCAACAGCAGGTTCAACTTCTACATCATTATCATTACTAGGTTGAGCATCATCATCGTTAACATTTTCACTAGGTTCATGTTCATTACCAAATTGTGTTTCAGCATCAGACATAGATATATTATTTGGATTCTCAGGTGGTTCAGCAATAGGTTCACTAGAAGTTTGCAAAGTCCTATCATTTTTCTTTTTCTTCCTTTTAGAAGAACTAGGTACATCAATATTATCTCTCTGAGAATCTTGCTCGATTCTCTTAGGGTGGCCTTCAGGATACAAAGGTTCCTGAGTCATTCTACCAGTTCTAGTAGCCACTCTAACAGCATAATCATTTTTCTTACTATTCATTTCATCAAGCACTTCTTCTCGAGCTTTAAGTACTTGTTCTACTTGAGTGGTAACCATAGAAGCATGTTTGCTAACAAGTTTAAGTTCACCTATAATATTAGCCATATAATCACCCAAGCGTTTAATCATATAAGAATCTTGTTTTAATTGTCTACCAAAATAAGCATTGAAGTCGTCTTGCTTAAACATAAAGTTATCAAACTCATCCAAGCACTGACTAGAAATTTTAGTAGGAGGGACTTCAGCTTTATCATATCTATAGAGAGAATTTACCTTTACTACCTGTGTCGGGATATCGGGATCAAGAGGTTCTTCAGTGAATAAAGAATTGAGATCATATACTTCTTCAACAAAGTGATAAATTAAGACCATGTATTTCTTCAATAGGAGGTAAATTCTTAACATCTTCAGCTTTAATACCTTTTTCTTTCATAGATTTCTTTTCCTCTTGCATATCTTTGGGACTGAGAAATAGAACACCTCTCTTCTTCGGAGTTGGTTTAGGAATAGGCTCAGCAATTGGAGCAGGAGCTTGCTCAGGAGATGGCTCAGGAGGTGCCGAATTATTTTCATTTGTCCACATATTATTCAATAGAATTTCAGCTTCATCCGGTGTTCTTTCCCTGAAAAGAGAACCAGCAAACCTATGCAGGTAATCTCTGGAAGCATCGGTTAGTCCATTATAAAAGATATCAAGTATTTCAGGTTTCTTAAGAGGATGATCAGGCAAAGAATTAAGTAACTTGAGAAGCCTCCCCCAAGCTTGTGGGAGACTCTCTTCTTTAATTTGCACGAAGTTGTATATTTCCCTCAAAGCAGCTTGTTTCTTATGCGCAGGGAAATATTTAGCAGAGAAGTAATAAATCATATCCTGGGGACTACGCACACAACCAGGATCAAGAGAATTAAACCATATCTTAGCATTACCCTTTACTGAGAACGGAAATATTTTGAGTATATAAAAGTAGCGAGATCTCTCATCATTAGTAAGTAGGGCGGCTATATCATTTAACTTAGTAAGATGTGCCACAACAGTTTCAGATTCATAGCCATAAAAAGGATCAGAATCGACCAAAGTAATTATATCTGGATCAACATAAAATTCATAATCCTTATCGAACACAAATAGGTGAAGTAGCAAAAGCAGGTCAGGTTTCATTACATCTCTAAGAGATTCTTTGTTCCATTTAACTAGCAGCCTCTTAAGTTCATATCTATCCTTACAAGCAAAAATAGCTGCAGAAGATTCCATATCAAAAACATAACCCTCAGGAATAACAGGCATATTTTCATCATCGTATTCAGATTCAATAATTTCTTTCTCTCCAGCCCTAGCAATTTGTTCATCTAGAAATTCACCAAGGGGCACAGTAGTATCAAGCATAGAAGTGGTTTCATCATAAGAATCATGCATAGCAGAAGTGGCATCATCAATAACATGCGACATATCAGAACGAATAGCAGAAGCAGGTTTAGGTGTCGCTAGCTTACTCATATGTAAGCTGAATCAAATGCGAGCTACATGGCAGTTCCTTACCTCCCTCGTAGTTGAGGGATAAATTGTTGTCTTAGCGTCTTTCAAGTTCTTCATAGTGTCCAGCAGATATAAATCCCAAGTGAATCAAAGAATAGAGCTATGCTCCCCGCAACGGCGCCAGAAAAAGGTCTTGATAACCCACAAGTATAGGGGATCGCAACAGTTTTCGAGGGTAGAGTATTCAACCCAAATTTATTGATTCGACACAAGGGGATCCAAAGAGTATTCTCAAGTATTAGCAGCTGAGTTGTCAATTCAACCACACTTGGAAACTTAGTATCTGCAGCAAAGTGTTTAGTAGCAAAGTAATATGATAGTGGTGGTAACGGTAACAAAAGTAAAGACATCAAAAGTAATGTTTTTGGTATTTTGTAGTGATTGTAACAGTAACAACGGAAAGGTAAATAAGCGAAGATCAGTATATGGAAAGCTCGTAGGCACCGGATCAGTGATGGATAATTATGCCGGATGCGGTTCGTCGTCATGTAACAGTCATAACATAGGGTGACACAGAACTAGCTCCAATTCATCAATGTAATGTAGGCATGTATTCCGAATATAGTCATACATGCTTATGGAAAAGAACTTGCATGACATCTTTTGTCCTACCCTCCGTGGCAGCGGGGTCCTAATGGAAACTAAGGGATATTAAGGCCTCCTTCTAATAGAGAACCAGAACAAAGGATTAGCACATAGTGAATACATGAACTCCTCAAACTATGGTCATCACCGAGAAGTATCCCGATTATTGTCACTTCGGGGTTGTCGGATCATAACACATAATAGACGCATCAGAGACTTGCAAGATAGGATCAAAAACACACATATATTCATGAAAACATAATAGGTTCAGATCTGAAATCATGGCACTCGGGCCCTAGTGACAAGCATTAAGCGTAGCAAAGTCATAGCAACATCAATCTCAGAACATAATGGATACTAGGGATCAAACCCTAACAAAACTAACTCGATTACATGGTAAATCTCATCCAACCCATCACCGTCCAGCAAGCCTACGATGGAATTGGTGATGGAGGATGGTTGATGATGACGACGGCGACGAATCCCCCTCTCCGGAGCCCCAAACGGACTCCAGATCAGCCCTCCCGAGAGGTTTTAGGGCTTGGCGGCGGCTCCGTATCGTAAAACGCGATGATTTCTTCTCTCTGATTTTTCTCCCTGAAATCCAATATATAGAGTTGGAGTTGGTGTCGGAAGGTGTCCAGGGGGCCCACGAGGTAGGGGGCGCCCCCCCACCCTCGTGGACAGGGTGTGGGCCCCCTGGTCTTCATCTTTGGCGAGGATTTTATTTTTATTTTTTATAAGACATCCCGTGGAGTTTCAGGTCATTCCGAGAACTTTTGTTTTCTGCATAAAAGAACATCATGGCAATTCTGCTGAAAACAGCATCAGTCCGGGTTAGTTCCATTCAAATCATACAAGTTAGAGTCCAAAACAAGGGCAAAAGTGTTTGGAAAAGTAGATACGACGGAGATGTATCACACTTCCATGACAATAATTGTGAGAAAACCCAGTATCATCATAGATGTGGTGGGATCCTACTTCTATGACAAAAAATCATGACAGAAAATGGGCTTTTCGTCCTGGGCGGGCCAGAGACGCAGCTGCATGACATTCTTTGGGCCATCCATGACAGAAAAAACTGTGGTAGAAGCGAGGGGGAGGAAAATTTCGGGGAGTTGCCGGTTACGGTGGGAGGTTGGGGGCCGAGCGATGCGCTGCTTTCTCTCTCGTACGACGCTGGCGTGTGTGCAAGGCGTTGGCTAATCAACCCGAGCGAGGCGTTGGGCTCTAATCGAACCCGAGCGATTGCACCGCAGGCTACGCGTTCATCGAACCCGAGCGATCGATCGATGGCTGTTAATCGAACCCGATCGAGCGATTCCTTCGCCATCGCCGCTAATCAAGCCGATCGATTGGATGAGCGATGGAGCGCTATGCGGGGGGGGGGGGTGTTTGGATGAACAGTGAGCGGTGGCATTGCCTCTGGATGAACAGGACCCCGTGGTGTGGAGGGCTGGATGAACAGTAGACGGTGGAGGGGTGGCCGTGGAGGGGTGGTTGAACAGGACCCCGTGGTGTGGAGGGCTGGATGAACAGTAGACGGTGGAGGGGTGGTTGAACAGTAGCCGGTGGAGTAGCGCGCAGTGGAGAATGGATGAACAGGAGCCCGTGGAGGCTGGAGGAGGTCGACGGTAGCCCGTGGAGGCTGGAGGAGGTCGACGGTGGAGATGAATAGTATCCCATGGAGTCCCGTTTTCTTGATGCGGCACACCCTCCCAATGAACATGACCCCGTTTCGACTAGAAGCGCTCTGAAGGAAATATGCCCTAGAGGCAATAATAAAGTTATTATTTATTTCCTTATTTCATGATAAATGTTTATTGTTCATGCTAGAATTGTATTAACCGGAAACATAATACATGTGTGAATACATAGACAAACAGAGTGTCACTAGTATGCCTCTACTAGACTAGCTTATTAATCAAAGATGGTTATGTTTCCTAACCATAGACAAAGGAGTTGTCATTTGATTAACAAGGTCACATCATTGGTTGAATGATCTGATTGACATGACCCATTCCATTAGCTTAGCACCCAATCGTTTAGTATGTTGCTATTGCTTTTATCCATGACTTATGCATGTTCCTATAACTATGAGAATATGCAACTCCTGCTTACGGAGGAACACTTTGGTACTACCAAACGTCACAACGAATCGGGTGATTATAAAGGAGTACTACAGGTGTCTCCAAAGGCAGATGTTGGGTTGGCGTATTTCGAGATTAGGATTTGTCACTCCGATTGCTCGGAGAGGTATCTCTAGGCCCTCTCGGTAATACACATCACTAAGCCTTGCAAGCATTACAACTAATGAGTTAGCTGTGAGATGATGTATTACGGAACGAGTAAAGAGACTTGCCAAGAATTGAGATTGAACTAGGTATTGGATACCGACGATCGAATCTCGGGCAAGTAACATACCGATGACAAAGGGAACAACGTATGTTGTTATGCGGTCCGACCGATAAAGATCTTCGTAGAATATGTAGGAGCCAATATGGCATCCGAGTCCCGCTATTGGTTATTGACCGGAGACGCGTGTCTCGGTCATGTCTACATTGTTCTCGAACCGTAGGGTCCGCACGCTTAAGGTTTCGGCGATGCTTATATTATGAGTTTACATGTTTTGATGTACCGAAGGAGTTCGGAGTCCCGGATGAGATCGGGGACATGACGAGGAGTCTCGAAATGGTCGAGACGTAAAGATGAATATTGGATGATATGTTTAGGACAAGGGGTCAAGCCCATGAGGCTTTAGGTCGGTGCAAAAGGAGTTT
Organism: Aegilops bicornis; assembly: GCA_021605145.1. Taxonomy (NCBI): domain Eukaryota; kingdom Viridiplantae; phylum Streptophyta; class Magnoliopsida; order Poales; family Poaceae; genus Aegilops; species Aegilops bicornis. The sequence continues at coordinate 571,370,360 of CM038670.1, forward strand.
TGCGGAGGCCAGGGGGCCAAACGCCGGAGACCCTGGCGTCTGGCCCTGGGCCAGACGCCGAGGCCCATGGCGTCGGGGCCAGACGCCAAGGATTGTGGCGTTTGGTCCTGGAGTCCGAGTGGGACTCTTGCCTTTCGGGCAAAACCGACTTTGAGGAGGCTTTTGCTCCAGGTTTCGACCCCGGGGCTCAACATATAAATAGAGGGGCAGGGCTAGCACCAAAGACACAACCATTGATCTCTTGGATCTCCTAGCCGTGTGCGGTGCCCCCCTCCACCATATTCCACCTCGGTCATATCGTAGCGGTGCTTAGGCGAAGCCCTGCGTCGATAGAACATCAAGATCGCCACCACGCCGTCGTCTTGACGGAACTCTCTCTCCCGGAGCTTTGCCGGATCGGAGCTTGAGGAGCGTCACCGAGCTGAACGTGTGCCAAGAACTCGAGGCGCCGGAGTAACGACGCTGGGATCGGTTGGATCGCGAGGAGAACGTCGACTACTTCCTCTACGTTGTGATCGCTTCCGCTCGGTCTCACGAGGGTACGTAGACAACACTCTCCCCTCTCGTTGCTATGCATCACCATGATCTTGTGTGTGCGTAGGAATTTTTTGAAATTACTACGTTCCCCAACAAAGGGCATCCGAGCCTAGGTTTTTATGGTTTGATGTTTTGCACGAGTAGAACACAAGTGAGTTGTGGGCGATACAAGTCATACCGCCTACCAGCATGTCATACTTTGGTTCAGCGGTATTGTGAGATGAAGTGGCCGGACCGACATTACGCCAGACGCTTACGCGAGACTGGTTTCACCGTTACGAGCACTGCGTGCTTAAAGGTGGCTGGCGGGTGTCTGTCTCTCTCACTTTAGTTGAACTGAGTGTGGCTACGCCCGTCCTTGAGAAGGTTAAACGGAGTCTATTTGACGAAGTATCGTTGTGGTCTTGATGCGTAGGTGAGATTGGTTCTTGCTTAAGCCCGTAGCAGCCACGTAAAATTTGCAACAACAAAGTAGAAGACGTCTAACTTGTTTTTGCAGGGCATGTTGTGATGTGATATGGTCAAGACGTGATGCTATATTTTATTGTATGAGATGATCATGTTTTGTAACCGAGTTATCGGCAACTGGTTGGAGCCATATGGTTGTCGCTTTATTGTATGAAATGCAACGCCTCATAATTGCTTTACTTTATCACTAAGCGGTAGCGATAGTCGTAGAAGCAATAGATGGCGTAAACGACAACGATGCTACGATGGAGATCAAGGTGTCGCTACGGTGATGATGGTGATCACGACGGTGCTTCGGAGATGGAGATCACAAGCACAAGATGATGATGGCCATATCATATCACTTATATTGATTGCATGTGATGTTTATCCTTTATGCAGCTTATTTTGCTTTGATTGGCGGTAGCATTTTAAGATGATCTCTCACTAAAATTATCAAGTAGTGTTCTCCCCAGTATGCACCGTTGCCAAAGTTCGTCGTGTCGAGACACCACGTGATGATCGGGTGTGATAAGCTCTACGTCCATCTACAACGGGTGCAAGCCAGTTTTGCACACGCAGAATACTCAAAGTTATACTTGACGAGCCTAGCATATGCAGATATGGCCTCGGAACACGAGACCGAAAGGTCGAAAGCGTGAATCATATAGTAGATATGATCAACATAAGATGTTCACCATTGAAAACTACTCCATCTCACGTGATGATCGGTTATGGTTTAGTTGATTTGGATCACGTGATCACTTAGATGACTAGAGAGATGTCTGCCTAAGTGGGAGTTCTTAAGTAATATGATTAATTGAACTTAAATTTATCATGAACTTAGTACCGATAGTATCTTGCTTGTCTATGTTTGTTTATAGATAGATGGCTCGTCTTTGTTGTTCCGTTGAATTTTAATGCGTTCCTTGAGAAAGCAAAGTTGAAAGATGATGGTGCAATTACACGGATCGGGTCCGTAACACGAGGATTATCCTCATTGCTGCACGTAAGAGTTACGCCCCTGGATGCACCGCTAGGTGCCAGGCCCGCCGCCGATGCAACCGACGACGTTAAGAACGTCTGGCAGAAAGCAAAGCTGATGACTACTCTATAGTTTAGTGTGCCATGCTTTACGGCTTAGAACCGGGTCTTCAACGACGCTTTGAACGTCATGGAGCATATGAGATGTTCCAGAGTTGAAGTTGATATTTCAACAGAATGCCCGGATTGAGAGATATGAAGTCTCCAATAAGTTCTATAGCTGCAAGATGGAGGAGAATGGGTCTGTCTGAGCACATACTCGTAATGTCCGGGTATTACAATCACTTGACTCAACCGGGAGTTGATCTTCCGGATGATTGTGTCATTGATGTAATTCTTCAATCACGCCACCAAGCTACAAAGGCTTTGTGATGAACTATAATATGCAAGGGTTAGTAAAGACTATGCTCGAGCTCTTCGCAATGCTAAAGGCTGCGGAGGTAGAAATCAAGAAGGAGCATCAAGTGTTGATGGTCAATAAGACCACTAGTTTCAAGAAGAAAGGCAAAGGGAAGAAGAAGGGGAACTTCAAGAAGAACAGCAAACAAGTTGCTGCTCAGAGAAGAAACCCAAGTCCGGACCTAAACCTGAAATCGAGTGCTTCTACCGCAAGCAGACTGGTCACCGGAAGCGGAACTGCCCCAAGTATTTGGCGGATAAGAAGGATGGCAAGGTGAACAAAGGTATATGTGATATACATGTTATTGATGTGTACCTTACTAGAGCTCGCAGTAGCATCTGGGTATTTGATACTGGTTCTGTTGCTAATATTTGCAACTCGAAACAGGGACTACGGATTGCGAACAACGGCAAAGGACGAGGTGACGATCGCGTGGGAAATGGTTCCAAAGTCGATGTGATCGCAATCGACACGCTACCTCTACATCTACCTTCGGGATTAGTTTTAGACCTAAATAATTGTTATTTGGTGCCGGCTGGAGCATGAACATTATATCTGGATCTTGTTTGATGCGAGACAGCTTATTCATTTAAATCAGAGAATAATGGTTGTTCTATTTATATGAATAATATCTTTTATGGTCATGCACCCTTGAAGAGTGGTCTATTTTTAATGAATCTCTATAGTAGTGATACACATATTCATAATGTTGAAACCAAAAGATGCAGAGTTGATAATGATAGTGCAACTTATTTGTGGCACTGCCGTTTAGGTCATATCGGTGTAAAGCGCATAAAGAAACTCCATACTGATGGACTTTTGGAGTCACTTGATTATGAATCACTTGGCACTTGTGAACCGTGCCTCATGGGCAAGATGACTAAAACCCCGTTCTCCGGTACTATGGAGAGAGCAACAGATTTGTTGGAAATCATACATACGGATGTATGTGGTCCAATGAATGTTGAGGCTCGTGGCGGATATCGTTATTTTCTCACCTTCACAGATGATTTAAGCAGATATGGGTATATCTACTTAATGAAACATAAGTCCAAACATTTGAAAAGTTCAAAGAATTTCAGAGTGAAGTTGAAAAATCATCGTAATAAGAAAATAAAGTTTCTACGATCTGATCGTGGAGGCGAATATTTGAGTTACGAGTTTGGTCTACATTTAAAACAATGCGGAATAGTTTCGCAACTCACCCCACCCGGAACACCACAGCGCAATGGTGTGTCCGAACGTCAGAATCGCACTTTACTAGATATGGTGCGATCTATGATGTCTCTTACAGATTTACCGCTATCGCTTTTGGGGTTATGCTCTTGAGACGGCCGCATTCACGCTGAATAGAACACCATCAAAATCCGTTGAGACGACACCTTATGAACTATGGTTTAGCAAGAAACCAAAGTTGTCGTTTCTTAAAGTTTGGGGATGCGATGCTTATGTGAAAAAGCTTCAACCTGATAAGCTCGAACCTAAATCGGAGAAATGTGTCTTCATAGGATACCCAAAGGAGACAGTTGGGTACACCTTCTATCACAGATCCGAAGGAAAGACATTTGTTGATAAGAATGGATCCTTTCTAGAGAAGGAGTTTCTCTCGAAAGAAGTGAGTGGGAGGAAAGTAGAACTTGATGAGGTAACTGTACCTTCTCCCTTATTTGAAAGTAGTTTATCACAGAAACCGGTTTTTGCGACATCTACACCAAATAGTGAGGAAGTTGATGATGTTGATCATGAAACTTCAGATCAAGTTACTACAAAACCTCGTAGATCAACCAGAGTAAGATCCGCACCAGAGTGGTACGGTAATCCTGTTCTGGAAGTCATGCTACTAGATCATGATGAACCTACGAACTATGAAGAAGCGATGGTGAGCCCAGATTCCGCAAAATGGCTTGAGGCCATGAAATCTGAGATAGGATCCATGTATGAAAACAAAGTGTGGACTTTGGTTGACTTGCCCGAGGGTCGGCAAGCAATAGAAAACAAGTGGATCTTCAAGAAGAAGACCGACATCGACGGTAATATTATCGTCTACAAAGCTCGACTTGTCGCAGCGGTTTTCGACAAGTTCAAGGGATTGACTACGATGAGACCTTCTCACCCGTAGCGATGCTTAAGTCTGTCCGAATCATGTTAGCAATTGCCACATTTTATGATTATGAAATTTGGCAAATGGATGTAAAGACTGCATTCCTGAATGGATTTCCGGAAGAAGAGTTGTATATGATGCAACCTGAAGGTTTTATCGATCCAAAGGGAGCTAACAAAGTGTGCAAGCTCCAGCGATCCATTTATGGACTGGTGCAAGCCTCTCGGAGTTGGAATAAATGCTTTGATAGTGTGATCAAAGCATTTGGGTTTATATGACTTTTGGAGAAGCCTCAGATTTACAAGAAAGTGAGTGGGAGCTCAGAAAGCATTTACGATATTATATGTAGATGACATATTACTAATCGGAAATGATATAGAATTTCTGGATAGCATAAAGGGATACTTGAATAAGAGTTTTTCGATGAAGGACCTCGGTGAAGCTGCTTACATATTGGGCATCAAAATCTATAGAGATAGATCAAGACGCTTAATTGGACTCTCACAAAGCACATACCTTGACAAAATTTTGAAGAAGTTCAAAATGGATCAAGCAAAGAAAGGTTCTTGCCTGTGTTACAAGGTGTGAAGTTGAGTAAGACTCAATGCCCGACCACCGCAGAAGATAGAGAGAAAATGAAAGATGTTCCCTATGCCTCGCCATAGGCTCTATCATGTATGCAATGTCATGTACAGACCTGATGTGTGCCTTGCTATAAGCTTAGCGAGGAGGTACCAAAGTAATCCAGAGTGGATCATCGGACAGCGGTCAAGAACATCCTGAAATACACCGAAAGGACTAAGGATATGTTTCTCGTATATGGAGGTGACAAAGAGCTCATCGTAAATGGCAGTTACGTTGATGCAAGCTTTGACACTGATCCGTACGATTCTAAATCGCAAACCGGATACGTATTTACACTAAACGGAGGAGCTGTCAGTTGGTGCAGTTCTAAACAAAGCGTCGTAGCGGGATCTACATGTGAAGCGGAATACATAGCAGCTTCGGAAGCAGCTAATGAAGGAGTCTGGATGAAGGAGTTCATATCCGATCTAGGTGTCATACCTAGTGCATCGGGTCCAATGAGAATCTTTTGTGACAATATCGAGCAATTGCTTTAGCAAAGGAATCCAGATTTCACAAGAGAACCAAACACATCAAGAGACGCTTCAATTCCATCCGGACTTAGTCCAGTGGGAGACATAGAGATTTGCAAGATACATACGGATCTGAATGTAGCAGACCCGTTGACTAAGCCTCTTCCACGAGCAAAACATGATCAAAGACCAAGACTCCATGGGTGTTAGAATCATTACTATGTAATCTAGATTATTGACTCTAGTGCAAGTGGGAGACTCAAGGAAATATGCCCTAGAGGCAATAATAAAGTTATTATTTATTTCCTTATTTCATGATAAATGTTTATTGTTCATGCTAGAATTGTATTAACTGGAAACATAATACATGTGTGAATACATAGACAAACAGAGTGTCACTAGTATGCCTCTACTAGACTAGCTTATTAATCAAAGATGGTTATGTTTCCTAACCCTAGACAAAGGAGTTGTCATTTGATTAACAAGGTCACATCATTGGTTGAATGATCCTGATTGACATGACCCATTCCATTAGCTTAGCACCCGATCGCTTAGTATGTTGCTATTGCTTTTATCCATGACTTATGCATGTTCCTATAACTATGAGAATATGCAACTCCTGCCACGGAGGAACACTTTGGGTACTACCAAACGTCACAACGAATCGGGTGATTATAAAGGAGTACTACAGGTGACTACAAAGGCAGATGTTGGGTTGTCGTATTTCGAGATTAGGATTTGTCACTCCGATTGTCGGAGAGGTATCTCTGGGCCCTCTCGGTAACACACATCACTAAGCCTTGCAAGAATTACAACTAATGAGTTAGCTGTGAGATGATGTATTACGGAACGATTAAAGAGACTTGCCAGTAACGAGATTGAACTAGGTATTGGATACCGACGATCGAATCTCGGGCAAGTAACATACCGATGACAAAGGGAACAACGTATGTTGTTATGCGGTCTGACCGATAAAGATCTTCGTAGAATATGTAGGAGCCAATATGGGCATCCAGGTCCCGCTTATTGGTTATTGACCGAGACGTGTCTCGGTCATGTCTACATTGTTCTCGAACCGTAGGGTCCGCACGCTTAAGGTTTCGATGGCGATGCTTATAGTATGAGTTTACATGTTTTGATGTACCGAAGGAGTTCGGAGTCCCGGATGAGATCGGGGACATGACGAGGAGTCTCGAAATGGTCGAGACGTAAAGATTCATATATTGGATGATATGTTTAGGCCAAGGGGTCAAGCCCATGAGGCTTTAGGTCGGTGCAAAAGGAGTTTTATGAGGCCGGGGCCAAACGCCGGAGACCACTGGCGTCGGCCTGGGCCGACGCCGAGGCCCATGGCGTCTGGGCCAGACGCCAAGGATTGTGGCGTTTGGTCCTGGAGTCCGAGTGGGACTCTTGCCTTTCGGGCAAAACCGACTTTGAGGAGGCTTTTGCTCCAAGTTTCAACCCCAGGGATCAACATATAAATAGAGGGGCAGGGCTAGCACCAAAGACACAACAATTGATCTCTTGGATCTCTTAGCCGTGTCGGTGCCCCCTCCACCATATTCCACCTCGGTCATATCAGAAGCGGTGCTTAGGCGAAGCCTGCGTCGGTAGAACATCAAGATCGCCACCACGCCATCGCGGTCATGTTAACTCTCTCTCCGGAGCTTTTGGATCGGAGCCTGAGGAGCGTCACCGAGCTGAACGTGTGCCAAGAACTCGGAGGCGCCGGAGTAACGACGCTGGGATCGGTTGGATCGCGAGGAGAACGTACGACTACTTCCTCTACGTTGTGATCGCTTCCGCTTCGGTCTACGAGGGTACGTAGACAACACTCTCCCCTCTCGTTGCTATGCATCACCATGATCTTGCGTGTGCGTAGGATTTTTTTTGAAATTACTACGTTCCCCAACAGCTCCAACACAAGTCCGTTTCGTCCGTTTTGCGGTACGCCACACCCCTCCCTATTAACAGGACCCCCGTTTCGACCGTAGGAGGTCTGTTTCCTCCGTTTTGCGGTACGCCACACCCCTCTCGATCAACAGGACCCCTGTTTCGACCATAGGAGGTCCGCTTCTCCGCTTTTGCGACGCCACACCCTCCCGATCAACAGGACCCTGCTCAACGTGGCGGTCGAACACAAGGCCGCTTTCTCCGTTCTGCGGACGCCAGGCCTCGTTTCCATCGCCTGTTCCGCCCAAGCCGGTTGGCTCCCACGCGTTCCGTTGCCTCCCGATGAACACGACGCATTCCGTTGCCTCCCCATGAACACGACGCATTCCGTTGCCTCCCCATGAACACGACGACGACATTGTTTCTCCGTTTCGACCCAGCCATGTACGTATGCACGAGTAGGCGTTCGAGACCCTGCCGTATGTATGTACGTGGCCGTATTTTCTTTCTTTCACCCTCGCCGCTGTACGTACGTGTACATGCTACGTGCGCACCTCTCATCGCGACACGTCGCACCTCTACAACGACCAAGATGTACGCATAACGTTCGCGCCCGTAATGACAACGCCACGACGCTTCGACCAGGTGGGTCCCGACCGCCGTGCACTTCCTTGCGTGCGAAAATGTAGCTGGTGGGTCCCAGCAATCGAGGGGCGAATCATTTTTTTTTGGCGCCGGACGCACTTCCTTTGCATGCGAAGATGTAGCCGGTAGGTCCCAGCAATGAGGGCGAATTGTTTTTTTGCCCGGACGCACTTCCTTGCGTCGAAGATGTAGTTGGTGGGTCCCAGCAATGGGGAAACATTTTTTCATGAAATACGGTGGCCTGTCCGGTGGGTCCCCGCTGTGTGGAGGAATCATTATTTTGCGCGTAATAAGGAGGCACTTCCTTGTCGTGGCCATGGACCCGGTATCGCCTCTCCACGTACAGTCCACGTCCGATGGAAGTCATTCCTGGACCACGTTGACCACGCCGCACCGAGAGCACCACGGCGGTGGACGACGGCGAGGCCTAGTAAGGGGAGGACTCGGAGCCGGGGAAGACGCAGCAGTGGATGCCCACGCGAAGAGGAGTACGAGGGTTCACCGTTCGGCTGCGGTGTGAGGCTCTTTGTCGCTGCAGAATAACATGGGGTGTGGGTGAGTAGAGGGATGGCCTGGCCAGCGTGGGAGTAGTAGGGGCGGTGAGGCCTCCATGGCATCACAGCCGCCACGGAGGCGTGGAGCACGCGGCACGACCAGCGCTGGTTTGGGCGGCTGGAGCAAGAAGACCAGAGGTTGAAGAAGCACTACGGCCGTTGGATGAACATCGTACGGTAACAGGAGCTAGAATCGTTCATATTCACTAAGTTGACAAAGCCCTCCGTCCCCATCAACTTGGTAGGCCCACAAGTCAGCCTCCCACTATGCTGGGTTCCAGCTGGCAGGGGGAGTATTCATTTTTTTGTGCGTAATAAGGAGGCACTTCCTTGCATGCGAAGATCGCTGGTGGGTCCGACATGTCAGCGGGGGGCACGTTTTTTTGTGAAATACAGAGGACCTTCTGGTGGGTCCCAGATGTCAGGTGGAGGAATCATTATTTTGCGCGTAATAAGGAGGCATTTCCTTGTGTGCGGCCGTGGACCCAGCTGTCAGCCTCTCAACGCACAGTCTACTTCCGATGGTGTCGTTCGTTGATGTCACGCCCAATATGCGACCCTATCCAAAAGGAACTCGACGGTCCCACCAAGGATAGACCCGCATATTGAAACGCTTTTGCAAGGTGGATATCATTACATCAACATTACATAATAGATGGGGATACATACATAAGGCACAAATGCCACAAGAATACAACAACATCATATACAAGATCAACATCCGACTACGGATGAAACATAAACAGTAAACTCAAACAATATCCACCTCGCTAGCCCAGTCTGCCGACACAGAACCTATCCCCTGATCAAGAAGAAGCGTAAGAAGAACTCCAAAGTAAGCAAACATCGCTCTCACGCCATGATCATCGCACAACCTGTACACAATCGGTGGTGTAGTAATCTGTGAGCCACGAGGACTCAAAGAATCCCATTACCATGGGTATCAAGACTAGCAAAGCTTAAAGGGAAAGGAAAGGGGTAAAGTGGTGAGGTTGCAGCAGCGACTAAGCATATATGGTGGCTAACATACGCAAATGAGAGCGAGAAGAGAAACAAAGGAACTGGTCAACTAGTAATGATCAAGAAGTGATCCTGAACTCCTACTTACGTCAAACATAACCCAGAAACCGTGTTCTCCTCTCGATCAACCCCGAAAAGAGACACTCACGGTTACACACATGGTTGGTGTATTTTAGAAGAGTTTGCTCCAAGTTTACTACAACCGGATATTAACAAATTCCCATCTGCCACATAACCGCGGGCACGGCTCTCGAAAGTTTATACCCTGCAGGGGTGTCCCAACTTAGCCCATGATAAGCTCTCGCGATCAACGAAGGATATTCCTTCTCCTCGGGAAGACCCGATCAGTCTCGGAATCCCGGCTACAAGACATTTCGACAGCAATAAAACAAGACCAGCAAAGCCACCCGATGCGCCGACAATCCCGATAGGAGTTGCACATATCTCGTTCTCAGGGCAACACCGGATGAACACTACGTACGGCAACTGACGATACCCCAAGTTGCCTAGGGGCGGCACCGCAAGTGGCTCTGGTTTGGACCAACACTTAGACAAGCATTGGCCCGGGGGGGCTGAATAAAGATGACCCTTGGGTTAATTACTCCCGAGGGAAAGTAGGTGGTGGTGAGGCAAATGGTAAAACCAAGGTTGGGCCTTGCTGGAGGAGTCTTATTCAACGCGAACTATCAAGGGGGTCCCATAAATCACCCAACCGCGTTAGGGACGCAAAATCCGGGAACATAATACCGATATGACGGAAACTAGGGCAGCAAGAGTGGAACAAAACACCAGGCATAAGGCCGAGCCTTCCACCCTTTACCAAGTATATAGATGCATTAATTAGATCAGAGATATTGTGATATCCCAACATAAACATAATCCAACATGGAGCAATCTTCATCTTCACCTGCAACTAGCAACGCTATAAGAGGGGCTGAGCAAAGCGGTAACATAGCCACACAACGGTTTTCTGGGAAGGTGACAACGAGTTAGAGGTTCATGGAAATTTGGGAGGCTTGAGCATTAAGTGATATGTAGCGCAGCATAGCGAAAGAACGAAGCAACTAGCATAGCAATGATAGTAATGAGATCCAAGGTGATTGTCATCTTGCCTGAAATCCCGCAAGGAAGAAGAACGAGTCCATGAAGAAGATGAAGCCACGAAGACGAACCAAGCGTAGACGAACGAATCCTCACGATCGCAACGAAACAGGAACTAACAAGAAGAAGCACACAACATAGTAAACACACCACACATGAACAAGACGAGATGCACAACAAGCATGATGCATGACAAAGCTAGATGAGGCTACTCATGGCAAGAGATGATGCAAACAAGAACAACACATCAAGGCAAGTTTAAATGAGGCTGGAAACAACATATAACAATTCCGGTAAGTCCTCATATGCAAATTTCGAAATTGGTCCAGATCTTAATAACTTTATGTTCAAGTTGTTAAACAGCAATTTAAAATGCACCAAGATGATCTACACGAAGTTTTAGTCAAGTTACATATAAAGTTCATTTAATTCGGAGTTACGGCCTAGAAGATATGAGCAAAACAAGATAAACATGGCATTGATGCAAAATGCATGCAAACATCAAGCAAACACCTCAAAACAAGGATGCAACATGGTAATATGAAACTACATGCAAAATCAAGCAATTTTCATATAGAGCACAACTCAAAACGGAGCAACGGTTCAACACATACACCCTATACAAGTCATAACAACAATCTGCCTAAAACAGCAACTAGGTATATTGCAAGCACCTAAACAACAAGCTACAGCATCTCAAAGTAATAACAAAAGGCATGGGCATGATGTACAGGTAAAGCATGACAAAACATGAACAATTAGCTATCACCAAAAATCAATAGAACATGCTCAAACACACATGGCAAGATTGCAAATAATAACAGTTTCAGGCTTAAGCAGAAATAACACCAGGTTGCAATGTTTAGAGCTATCAAACAATATGTTACAGGAACTTAACATGGCAAACAAAGGAATGGAATGAATCTACTAATTTCATAGAACAAATGTCCCTTACTGACCATGAGCCAAAAAGGATCAGAAAATATGATGGCACCCATGTAAACATGGCAAGTTATATGACAGATTCATACATGGCAGGAACAACAATAAGTAGGCATGTTGGTGAGCTTGGACCACTCACCACAGAGCAATACATGGCATGGCAAGGCAACTCACAGTAATAAGACATGTCATAGAATTCATACATGGCAAGAACAACATCATAGCATACACGGATCAACTACAACAACCTTGGCAAAATTGAATAACATGTGAACAACCTGCCAGGAAACATTTTATAGCAAAAGTAGAGCTCGCTTGACTCAAGCTATGGCACTCCATAATTGCAAACAAGGGCATGGATGGATAGAGCATGACATGTATAACAAAACATCCTTACTGAAATATCTCAAAATAAGCATGGAACTCTCGGTAGCATCAAGTTTACATGGCAAAAATATCAGCAGAACAGGGGCTGAAATCAGCAACATCATGAAGCCTAGTTTGCATGCTTGTGCTAGTCACCACAGAGATCACAAAAATACATGGCATACACCCCTGTAAAGATGGCATGGCCTATTACAAAACACATGTAGGACTCAAGTTCATAGGATGCACACATCAATCATGGCAAAAATGACAAAAGTGCATGTTCTGATAAGAATCTGAAACTAACATCACATAGCACTCTTCTAACAGCATTTAGGGAATCAAGATGAGCTCAAACGAAAATGATGCAATGATATTAAATGATCTACTCATCTAGGCAAACAATTTGACATATTACATGCCCAAAACGGAGCAATATGCGGAGAGTTATGATGCGATGAAAATGCATAAAAATACTGGAAACTACGGGGACTTAGCAGAATTTGGACCTCGGGGAAAAAGTCAACCGCGGCGGATCTCGCCGGAGAGCTCGCCGGAGATGACGAAGGAGGGCCCGGGGAGAACGAAGAGGAGCGGAGGAGGCCGGGGATGGACGGATCTGGTCGCTCCCGACCGGATCAGTAACGGAGAGAGGCGGCGCGGGCGGAGGAGGCGACGGGCGGCGCGGCGGCAGCCGGAGTTCATGGCCGGCTGCTGCCACGCTGGCGCTGGCGGCAGCCTGTGCCGGGCGTGGCGGCAACGCGAGGCGGCGGCGATGGCGACTTGGCGGCGGGCTGGAGGAAGACGGCGGGCGGCCGGCCGGGACGGCAGCTGGCGCTCAGCAAGGCGCCGGGGCGGAAGCGTCGCAAGACGGCGGCGTGGCCCCCCGGATGGGCTCCAGCAGGCATGCGGCGGGGAGGAGAGAGAGAGGCGCGGGAGGCCACGTGGCGCGCTCCGATTCGCCGCGGGGGCGGGGGCGGACATGTCCGGCGGCGGGGATTTTGTCCGGTGGCGCGAGGATGAAGATGGCTAGGGTTTGGACCCGAAATTTCGGAGGGGTGCACATATAAATAGGTAGAGGGAGCTAGGAGTGTCCAAATGAGGTGTGGTTTTCGCCCACACGATCGGGATCGAACGACCGAGAGCATGGAAGAGACTTAGATGGGTTTTGGGCCACTTTGGAAGGGGTGTTGGGCTACAACTCAAAGAGGGCTTTACGGTTACCCGGTTAACCGTTGGAGTATCAAACGACCTCCAAATGGCACAAAACTTGACAGGCGGTCTACCGGTGCTATACCAAGGCCGCTTGGCAAACCTCGGGCCATTCCGAGAAAGTTTAACACCCGCACACAAAAAGAGGTAAAAGGGGGCGCCGGGAGACATAGGAGTGCCGGAGAAATGCTCGGATGCATGAGACGAACACGTATGCAAAATGAAATGCACATGATGACATGATATGAAATGCAGATGATGACATGGCAAAGTGCAACACGCAAGCAAATGACATGGCAACGACGGCGAATAACTGGCAAACACCTGGCGCATCGAATCCGGGGCGTTACAGTTGACCACGTTGACCACGCCGCGCCGAGCGCATCCAAGGTGGTGGACGACGGTGAGGCCCCGGACAGCAACGAGCCGGAGATGGGAAGACGCGGGAGTAGAGTCACAGACGGAGAGGTGTACGAGGGTTAACTGGTTCTAGTGCGGTGTGGTTCGACAGTCGGTGGAGAAGAACAGGAGGTGTGGAGGGGTGGAGGGATGGCCTGGCCAACGGTGGAGTAGCGCTTCATAGCAAAGCGTGCTAAGCAGAGCTACTAGCAGCAGGAGGCGGGAGGTGGTCCCAGGGGCGCTGGAGGAAGAAGACGAGAGATTGAAGATGGATGCCGGTCGTTGGATGTAAATCCAACGGCTAACATGTCAGACTCATTTGTTGACTAAATTGACAACGACTTGCGTTGGCTTCGACCTATTGGCCCACATTTCAGCCTCCAAAAATGTGGCACGTATTCAACCCATTTTTTCAGAATTTACAGTCTTTTTTGCGCGGTAGAATTTACAGTCAATTTGATCTTTTTTTTGAATTACAGCCATTAGCTGGGCTGGGTGAACAAATAATGTAGCGTCCATGCGGCCTGTTTATTTTATTTCCTAAAAAATTACAGGCCATTTGCACTTTCTCGAAATACACGATTTTGCTGGGTTGATTCTAATTATAATGTTGGGTTGGGCCAGCAATGTTATCAAAAAATAAAAAGGGGCTGAGCATTTTGTTATAAATATATTTAAATAATAAGTGATATTATTACATTCGTCCTTAAATTTTACCAAGCTTTTGTACACAATCACTAGGATTTTCGTGCCAAAACAATCGAGGATTTTATTTGTTAAGAAATTATTTTTGTAAGTTAATAAGATGTGGGATATTGTTTTCTTACATATGTAAGTATCTGTTAAATATATGATGACAATAAAAATAATATATAATAACATATAAAATATTTTTTTAGAAAAACAGGGAGCATCTCCCCGGTTCCATTGCTGAGAATGAAACCACAGCATATTCTGATTCAGTAGCTCAAAGAGCAGTTCGAAAGCAAAGGTAGAAAAGCTACAAACTAGGGGGGTGGATGAAAAAGTTCTCTGAATAACACAAATCACCCGAGCGGTGCCAAAGGTAGAGCGGATAGAGCACTCAAATGACACAAGGAGGGTCCAGCGAAGCCTTCATGGTCTTCAGCCGAGGGGCCATGTCAGTCCGTGGCGACCAGTAAGCAAGCGGAGACACCGGGCTAGAAGGCGTAGCATGGTGGATGTCCCTCTTTTTCGGCGCCAGGAGCCCATCATCTTCATCAGAGATCTTGAGACGAGCCCACGGGTCCAGCCCCAGAGCAGGTCGAGCCTTGTTCAGCCACAAGTGACCGCCAACGGTTTCCGGAGGGATCTTGTTAGGGTTTCCACGAAGCTCATCAACTTGTCCTTGTCCGATCCGGAGGAGAGAATCGCCCAGTTCCTCACCATGTCCATGATCAACCTCAAGACTTGCGGAATGGAAATCCAGGAGGTGTTACTAAAAAATCATAGCATTTCTATATTTCCAGAGGCACCAAAGGACAACTGAGCTAACAGTGTTTAAAATCGAGCACTTTTGGTAGCAATCCGAATCATGGCGACAGATTCGAAGGATGAGCCAATCTGACTAGAGAAATATTCCTCAATGTGGGCCCAGAGATGTTTAGCAACTATACATTCAAAAAATAGGTGAGAACAAGACTCTTGTTCCAAGCAGTAAACACAATCAAGGGGTTTGATGATGTGTCTCTTCCTAAGGTTATCCCTAGTCATCAATTTGTTTTTGGAGAGAAGCCAGAGAAATACATGAATTTTAGGGGGAACTCTCAATTTCCAGACAGCAGGGATAAACACGGGTTGAACCCCTCTAAAGTTGATAACATGATAGAGGGAGCTGGAGGAATACTTCCCCTTATTGTCCAAATTTGCCAAATCAGGCATCCGGCTCAAGAAGAAGGTAATGCTTTTGGCAATTTCCTCCAATCGAACCATTGTTCCATGAGACTATCACTAAAGTTCCCTCTAAAAGAGAGTTTTAGGCATTGACCGTCCCAAACTTCATTGACACTTTTGTTAAGCTCATTGCGCATGAGTAAACTGGCCAAAATTGGACTGCTAGGGGGGATGTGCCATACCAAGTATCTTCCCAGAACCTGGTTCTGCTCCCATCCCCTATGTTCCATCTATAGCCAAATTTCACATCATGCATAATAGATTTTAATCCTTTCCAGAATCTAGAGGTCTTAGGGTTGGAGGAAGGGACAAAAATATTAGGTTTATTTCCTAGGTATTTATGGGCAATAGGAAGCTTCCTGTTTGTGTCTTCCTCATAGAATCTTTTAATCCAAGACCCTAGAAGACAGATGTTAATTTCTTGGAGGTTAGGTATGCCTAGGCCTCCAAAATCTTTTTTCATAGAGACTAGGGCCAATTAGCAAGGTGTAGCTTCCTATTTCCCTCAAAATCATTCCACAAGCAATGAGACATCTGCAAATTGATGATGTTCACTACCCATTTAGGGAACTTGAAGAAGGAGAGGAGATACACTGGAATTCTAGCCAAACAAGCTTGTATGCGGATCAATCTACCTCTGTAAGAGAGAAGTTTGCCCCTCCACCCAACAATCCTTTTAATGATTTTATCCAGAAGGGTTGGATATCGTCTCTCCTCATTTATCATAGTGGAGAGGGATACCTAGGTACTTAATGGGGAAGTTACCTTTATTACAGACTAGAATAGAGAGGAGGTCAGCTAACTCCTGATCATCCATGTTGATAGGGATGAGTTCACTTTTAGAGTAGTTGATTCTCATGCCCGAGACTTGTTCAAAACAGGTTAGAACAGTTTTCAGATTGCTAGCATATGTGGAGTCATTATCTAAGAAAATGATGGTATCATCTGCATATTGAAGGCAGATGATGCCACCAGGGAACCTCGTGACGAGCCCCGCAATCGACTATGATCAGCAGCTTTGCTCAGCATTTTAGTAAGAACGTCCACTACTAAATTAAACAAAAGCGGGGAGATGGGGTCACCTTGCCTAAGGCCTTTACCAAAGAAGGAAAAATCACTTTCACAGTTATTTAACTTGACCCCAACAGACCCCCCATGAGTAAGTTGCTGGATCCAACTCTCCTCTATGAAAGGCTGGGAAAAGATCTAAGAGATCATTTTTCACCAAGTCCCAAAAATGTTGGTAAAACAAAAAGGGAATCCCAACAGGACCAGGAACCCCATCAGGATAAGAGCTAGAAATGGCTTCCTTCACCTCTGTCTTCGAAAAAGGGGCTTCTAGCAGCTCATTTTCAGCAGGAGAGACTTTTTCACAAGCAGAGAAAAAATTGTTTTGTAGAGAGAACCCAGAAGGGTTTTCTTTCTTAAACAGGTCTTTGTAGAAGTCACTAGCCACTTTCTGTTGGAAATATGCCCTAGAGGCAATAATAAATTAGTTATTATTATTATATTTCCTTGTTCATGATAATCGTTTATTATCCATGCTATAATTGTATTGATAGGAAACTCAAATACATGTGTGGATACATAGACAACACCATGTCCCTAGCAAGCCTCTATTGGCTAGCTCGTTGATCAATAGATGGTTACGGTTTCCTAACCATGGACATTGGATGTCATTGATAACGGGATCACATCATTAGTAGAATGATGTGATGGACAAGACCCAATCCTAAGCCTAGCACAAAGATCGTAGTTCGTATGCTAAAGCTTTTCTAATGTCAAGTATCATTTCCTTAGATCATGAGATTGTGCAACTCCGGATACCGTAGGAATGCTTTGGGTGTACCAAACGTCACAACGTAATCGGGTGGCTATAAAGGTGCACTACAGGTATCTCCGAAAGTGTCTGTTGGGTTGGCACGAATCGAGACTGGGATTCGTCACTCCGTGTAAACGGAGAGGTATCTCTGGGCCCACTCGGTAGGACATCATCATAATGTGCACAATGTGACCAAGGGGTTGATCACGGGATGATGTATTACGGAACGAGTAAAGAGACTTGCCGGAAACAAGATTGAACAAGGTATTGGGATACCGATGATCGAATCTCGGGCAAGTACAATACCGCTAGACAAAGGGAATTGTATACGGGATCGATTGAGTCCTTGACATCGTGGTTCATCCGATGAGATCATCGTGGAACATGTGGGAGCCAACATGGGTATCCAGATCCGCTGTTGGTTATTGACCGGAGAACGCCTCGGTCATGTCTCCGCATGGTTCCCGAACCCGTAGGGTCTACACACTTAAGGTTCGATGACGCTAGGGTTATAAAGGAAGTTTGTATGTGGTTACTGAATGTTGTTTGGAGTCCCGGATGAGATCCCGGACGTCACGAGGAGTTCCGGAATGGTCCGGAGGTAAAGATTTATATATGGGAAGTCTTATTTTGGTCGCCGAAAAGTTTTGCACTTTATCGGTATTGTGCACGGAGTGCCGAAAGGGGTCCGGGGTCCACCGGGGTCCACCTGCCTGGGGCCACATGGGCTGTAGGGGTGCGCCTTGGCCTATATGGGCCAAGGGCACCAGCCCCAAGAGGCCCATGCGCCAAGGAAACTTGGGGAGGAAGAGTCCTCAAGGGGAAGGCACCTCCGAGGTGCCTTGGGGAGGATGGACTCCTCCCCCCTCCTTTGGCCGCACCCCTTCCTTGGAGGAAGGGGCAAGGCTGCGCCTCCCCCCTCTCCCTTGCCCCTATATTTAGTGGAGGGGAGGGAGGGCATCCACACCTGAGCCCCTGGCGCCTCCCTCCCTCCCGTGACACCTCCTCCTCTCCCATGGTGCTTGGCGAAGCCCTACGGGATTGCCACGCTCCTCCATCACCACCATGCCATTGTGCTGCTGTTGGATGGAGTCTTCCTCAACCTCTCCCTCTCTCCTTGCTGGATCAAGGCATGGGAGACGCCACCGGCTGTACGTGTGTTGAACGCGGAGGTGCCGTCCGTTCGGCACTCGGATCTCCGGTGATTTGGATCACGACGAGTACGACTCCTTCAACCCCCGTTCTCATGAACGCTTCCGCTTAACGATCTACAAGGGTATGTAGATGCACTCTCCTTCCCTCATTGCTGGTTTCTCCATAGATAGATATTGGTGACACGTAGGAAAATTTTGAATTTCTGCCACGCTCCCCAACAAAGGGTATCGAGCCGTGTTTATTGCGTAGATTCTTTGCACGAGTAGAACACAAAGTAGTTGTGGGCGTTGATTTTGTTCAATATGCTTACCGTTACTAGTCCAATCTTGTTTCGACGGTATTGTGGGATGAAGCGGCCCGGACCGACCTTACACGCATTTCACGTGAGACAGGTTCCACCGATCGACATGCACTTGGTGCATAAGGTGGCTAAGCGGGTGCCGATCTCTCCCACTTTAGTCTGATCGGATTCGATGAAAAGGGTCCTTATGAAGGGTAAATAGCAATTGGCATATCACGTTGTGGTTTTTGCGTAGGTAAGAAACGTTCTTGCTAGAAACCCAAAGCAGCCACGTAAAACATGCAAACAACAATTAGAGGACGCCTAACTTGTTTTTGCGGTGGTATGCTATGTGATGTGATATGGCCAAGAAGAATGTGATGAATGATATGTGATGTATGAGATTGATCATGTTCTTGTAATAGGATTCACGACTTGCATGTCGATGAGTATGACAACCGGCAGGAGCCATAGGAGTTGTCTTTATTTATTGTATGACCTGCGTGTCACTGAACAACGCCATGTAATTACTTTACTTTATTGCTAACCGGTAGCCATAGTAGTAGAAGTAATAAGTTGGCGAGACAACTTCATGGAGACACGATGATGGAGATCATGATGATGGAGATCATGATGATGGAGATCATGGTGTCATGCCGGTGACAATGATGATCATGGAGCCCCGAAGATGGAGATCAAAAGGAGCAATATGATATTGGCCATATCATGTCACTACTATATAATTGCATGTGATGTTTATTATGTTTATGCATCTTGTTTACTTAGAACGACGGTAGTAAATAAGATGATCCCTTACACAAATTTCAAGAAGTGTTCTCCCCTGATCTGCACCGTTGCTACAGTTAAATCGCTTCTAAGCACCACGTGATGATCGGGTGTGATGGATTCTTACGTTCACATACAACGTGTGTAAGACAGATTTACACAGCAAAACACTTGGGGTTAACTTGACCAGCCTAGCATGTACGAGACATGGCCTCGGGAACACAGAGACCGAAAGGTCGAGCATGAGTCGATAGTAGATACGATCAACATGAAGATGTTCACCGATGTTGACTGGTCCGTCTCACGTGATGATCGGACACGGCCTAGTTGACTCGGATCATGTAATCACTTAGATGACCGTAGGGATGTCTATCTGAGTGGGAGTTCATAAGATGAACTTAATTATCTTGAACATAGTCAAAAGACCTTTTGCAAATTATGTAAATGGCTCGCGCTTTAGTTCCACTGTTAAGATATGTTCCTAGAGAAAATATAGTTGAAAGTTGAAAGTACCAATTATGCGATCGGTAGAAAGCTTATGTCCTTAATGCACCGCTCGGTGTCAACCCCAAACGTCGCCCTGTGGATGTTGCGAACATCGGACATACACGCTTTTGATAACTACATGATAGTTCGCTTAAATGGTTTAGAGTTAAGGCACCAAAGACGCGTTTTCAAACGTCATGAACATATGAGATGTTTGAGGGCTGAAATTGGGATTTCAAGCTCGTGCCACGCCAAGAGGTATAAGACCTCAAGCGATTTTCTTAGCCTGCAAACTAAGGGAGAAAAGCTCAATCATTGAGCTTGTGCTCAGATTGTCCGAGTGGAACAATCACTTGAATCGAGGGGAGTTGATCTTCCGGATGAGATAGTGATGTTTCTCCAAAGTCATTGCCACCAAGCTGCTAGAGCTTCGTGATGAACTATGACATGTCGTGGATAGATATGATGATCCTTGAGGTATTCACGATGTTTGACACCGAAAGTAGAAATCAAGAAGGAGCATCAATTGTTGATGGTTGGTGAAACCACTAGTTTCAAGAAGGGCAAGGGCAAGAAGGGACACTTCATGAAAGCGGCAAATCAGGTGCTGCTCGATTGAAGAAACCCAAGGTTGAACCCAAACCCGATACTAAGTGCTTCGTAATAAGGGGAACAACCACTGGAGCAGAATTACCCTAGATACTTGGTAGATAAGAAGGTCGGCAAGGTCGATAGAAGTATATTGGATATACATTATGTTAATGTGTACTTTACTAGTACTCCTAGTAGCACCAGGGTATTAGATACCGGTTCGGTTGCTAAGTGTTAGTAACTCAAACAAAAGCTACGGAATAAAGCGGAGACTAGCTAAAGGTGAGCTGATGATACGTGTTGGAAGTGTTTCCAAGGTTGATGTGATCAAGCATCGCCGCGCTCCCTCTACCATCGAGATTGGAGTTAAACCTAAAATTATTGAATGGTTTATTGAATCTCGATCGTAGTGATACACATTTCCATGCCAAAAGATATAAGATAGTAATGATAGTACCACTTACTTGTGGCACTGCCATGTAAGTCATGTTGGTGTATACGCATGATGAAACTCCATGCAGATGGATCGTTTGGACTCACTTGATTTTAAATCACTTGAGATATGCAAAGCATACCACATGGGCAAAATGACTGAAAAGCCTCGGTTTCAGTAAGATGGAACAAGATAGCAACTTGTTGGAAGCAACGCATTTTGATATGTGCAGTCCAATGAGTGCTGAGGCATGCAGTGAATATCGTTATGATCTGACTTCACAGATGATTCGAGAAGATGTTGAGTATATTTACTTGATGAAACACAAATCTGAATTATTGAATGGATCAAGTAATTTCAGAATGAAGTTTAAGATCTTCGTGACAAGAGGATAGAATGTCTATGATATGATCATAGAGATGAATATCTGAGTTACGAGTTTTGGCACACAATTAAGACATTGTTTCACAATTAATACCGCCTGGAACACCATAGTGTGATGGTGTGTCCGAACATCATAGTTGCACCCTATTGGATATGGTGCGTACCATGATGTCTCTTATCGAATTACCACTATCGCTCATGGGTTAGGCATTAGAGACAACCGCACTCACTTTAATAAGGTACCACGTAATTCCGTTGAGATGACACCGTATGAACTATGGTTTAGAGAAACCTAAGCTGTCATTTCTTAAAGGTTTGGGGTCATGACGCTTATGTGAAAAAGTTTCAGGTTGATAAGCTCGAACCCAAAGCGGATAAAATGCATCTTCATAGGACACCCAAAACAGTTGGGTATACCTCCTAATTCAGATCCGAAAGCAATAGGGATTGTTTCTTGAATCGGGTCCTTTCTCGAGGAAAAGTTCGTCTCGAAAAGTTGAGTGGGAGGATGGTGGAGACTTGATGAGGTTATTGAACCATCACTTCAACTAGTGTGTAGCAGGCACAGGAAGTTGTTCCGTGGCACCTACACCAATTGAAGTAGAAGCTTATGATAGTGATCATGAAGTTTGAGATCAAGTCACCGACGTACCTCGTAGGGTGACAAGGATGCGTACTACTTGAGTGGTACGCATCCTGTCTTGAAGGTCATGTTGCTAGACAACAATGAACCCTACGAGCTATGGAGAAGCAATGGTGGGCCCAAATTCCGATAAATGGTTAGAAGCCATGAAATCCGAGATAGGATCCATGTATCATAACAAAGCATGGACTTTGGTGGTCTTGCCCGATGATTGGCAAGCCATTGCAATAAATGGATCTTTAAGAAGAAGACGGACGTGGACGGTAATGTCACCTTCTATGAAGCTCGACTTGTGGTGAAGAGTTTTTCACAAGTTCAAGGAGTTGACTACGATGAGTTTTTTCTCATACGTAGCGATGCTTAAGTCCGTCGGAATCATGTTAGCATAAGCTGCATTTATGAAATCTGGCAGATGGATGTCAAAATGAGTTTCCTTACCAGTTTTCGTAAGGAAAGGTTGTATGTGATACAATCGTAAAGTTTTGTCGATCCTAAGGATGCTAAAAGGTATGCTGGCTCCAGCGATCCTTTCTAAGGACCGGAGTAAGCATCTCGGAGTTGGAATGTGCGCTTTGATGAGATGATCAAAGATTTTGGGTTTATACAAAGTTTATGAGAAACTTATATTTCCAAAGAAGTGAGTGGGAGCACTCTGAGAATTTCGATGAGTATATGTTGTTGACATATTGATGATCAGAAATGATGTAGAATTTCTGGAAAGCATATAGGGTTATTTGAAAGATGTTTTTCAATAGAAAACCTGGATTAAGCTACTTGAACACTGAACATCGAGATCTATAAGGATAGATAAAAAATGTTTAATAATACTTTCAAATGAGCACATACCTTGACATAATCTTGAAAGTGTTCAAGATGGATCAGTCAAAGAAGGAGTTCTTGCCTGAGTTGTAAGGTATGGAGTTAAGAGTTAAAAGCTCGACTACGGCAGAACAGAGAGAAAGGACGAAGATCGTCCCCTATGCCTTAGACATAGGCTCTACAGTATGCTATGCTGTGTACCGCACCGGAAGTGTACCATGCCATGAGTCAGTCAAGGGGTACAAGAATGATCCAGGAATGGATCATTGGACAGCAGTCAAAATTGTCCTTGGAGTAAATAAGGACATGTTTCTCGATTATGGAGGTGATAAAGAGTTCGGCGTAAAGCGTTACGTCGATGCAAGCTTTAACACCTATCCGAGTGACTCTGAGTAGCAAACCGGATACGTATAGTGGAGCAACCATTTGGAATAGCTTCAAGTGGAGCGTGGAAGCAGCATTTATAATATGACCTAGAAATTTTGCAAAGCACACACGGATCTGAAAGGTTCGGACCCGTTGACTAAAACCCGTTGACTAAAACCTCTCTCACAAGCAAAACATGATCAAACCTCGTAACTCATTGAGTCTAAATCACATGATGATGTGAACTAGTTCTACGTACACTAGTAAACTCTTTGGGTGTTAGTCACATGGCGATGTGACATATCAGTGTTAATCACATGATGATGTGAACTAGATTATTGACTCTAGTGCAAGTGGGAGACTGTTGGAAATATGCCCTAGAGGCAATAATAAATTAGTTATTATTATTATATTTCCTTGTTCATGATAATCGTTTATTATCCATGCTATAATTGTATTGATAGGAAACTCAAATACATGTGTGGATACATAGACAACACCATGTCCCTAGCAAGCCTCTATTGGCTAGCTCGTTGATCAATAGATGGTTACGGTTTCCTAACCATGGACATTGGATGTCATTGATAACGGGATCACATCATTAGTAGAATGATGTGATGGACAAGACCCAATCCTAAGCCTAGCACAAAGATCGTAGTTCGTATGCTAAAGCTTTTCTAATGTCAAGTATCATTTCCTTAGATCATGAGATTGTGCAACTCCCGGATACCGTAGGAATGCTTTGGGTGTACCAAAGCGTCCTACAACGTAATCGGGTGGCTATAAAGGTGCACTACAGGTATCTCGAAATTGTGCATTGGGTTGGCACGAATCGAGACTGGATTTGTCACTCCATGTAAACGGAGAGGTATCTACGGGCCCACTCGGTAGGACATCATCCTCATGTGCACAATGTGAGCAAGGGGTTGATCACAGGATGATGTGTTACGGAACGAGTAAAGAGACTTGCCGGAACGAGACTGAACAAGGTATAGGGATACCGACGATCGAATCTCGGGCAAGTACAATACCGCTAGACAAAGGGAATTGTATACGGGATCGATTGAGTCCTTGACATCTTGGTTCATCCGATGAGATCATCGTGGAACATGTGGGAGCCAAAATGGGTATACAGATCCGCTGTTGGTTATTGACGGAGAACGTCTCGGTCATGTTCGCATGGTTCCCGAACCCGTAGGGTCTACACATAAGGTTCGATGGCGCGAGGGTTATAAAGGAAGTTTGTATGTGGTTACCGAATGTTGTTGAGTCCGGATGAGATCCCGGACGTCACGAGGAGTTCCGAATGGTCCTGAGGTAAAGATTTATTTATGGGAAGTCCTATTTTGGTCACCGGAAAAGTTTTGCACTTTATCGGTATTGTACCGGAGTGCCGAAGGGGTCCGGGGTCCACCGGGGGTCCACCTGCCCGGGGGCCACATGGGCTGTAGGGTGCGCCTTGGCCTATATGGGCCAAGGGCACCAGCACCAAGAGGCCCATGCGCCAAGGAAACTTGGGGAGGGAAGAGTCCTCAAGGGGAAGGCACCTCAAGGTGCCTTGGGGAGGATGGACTCCTCCCTCCCTTGGCCGCACCCCTTCCTTTGAGGAAGGGGCAAGGCTGCCTCCCCTCTCCCTTGCCCCTATATATAGTGGAGGGAGGGAGGGCATCCACACCGAGCCCTGGCGCCTCCCTCCCTCCCGTGACACCTCCTCCTCTCCCATGGTGCTTGGCGAAGCCCTACGGGATTGCCACGCTCCTCCATCACCACCATGCCATTGTGCTGCTGTTGGATGGAGTCTTCCTCAACCTCTCCCTCTCTCCTTGCTGGATCAAGGCATGGGAGACGTCACCGGGCTGTACGTGTGTTGAACGCGGAGGTGCCGTCCGCTTCGGCACTCGGATCTCCGGTGATTTGGATCACGACGCAATCTGACTCCTTCAACCCCGTTCTCATGAATGCTTCCGCTTAACGATCTACAAGGGTATGTAGATGCAATCTCCTTCACCTCGTTGCTGGTTTCTCCATAGATAGATCTTGGTGACACGTAGGAAAATTTTGAATTTACGCTCGTTCCCCAACACTTTCAAAGATCTCATCTACCTCGATGAAGGGCCATTAGGGCCATCAAGGGAGTGAATGAGGGTTTTCCTCCTCCTCTGATTAGCTACTGCATGGAAGTAAGCAGTATTTCTATCACCCTCCTTAATGTTCCTATCTCTAGACCTTTGTTTGGCTTTGTTTTCTTCTTGAAGTCAAATTTTCTTGAGCTCTCCATGGACAAAGTTTAATCGATTAGTCTCACCCTCAGAGAGGTCAGTGGTTTCTGCCTTAATATCTAGAGAATCAAACTCAAGGAGGAGAAGCCTTTTGTATCTTCTAAGATTAGCTTCCTCACGAGAGTTCCACCCTTTGGTAGTTCTTCTAAATCTCCTGATTTTGATCTGCCAATTTTCTAGGGGGCAGTTTCTCCCAGTAGGCTCATTCCATATTTTCCTGACTAGCTCAGTAAAATCTTCTCTAAGCAACCACCACTTTTCAAATTTAAAACTATTGCTCTTTGGAGTTTGGTTAAGACCAGAGTCCCAGAGCAAAGGAGTGTGGTCACTACCACATCTCAAGCGTAGCTCTACAACTAGAAAGGGAAAGAAACTATCTAATTACGTGTCATAGAAAATTACATCAATGGTGGACATAATCACGAGCAGCACTTCCAACATATCTAGCGAGCATGGGTTTTCCTTCCGACAGGAAATTCTCAACTTTATGGGTAACCATTTTGCAGATAAAACAACTCTTGGGCTTGACACATTTATCCAAATGATGCTCAGTTCCCCACAGGTTGTAGCAGATCACCTCGAGTATGCCATAAGGCCCAAAGCGAGGGCAGGAGCAGTTTTACGGATGTCCTATCTCTTCTTTTGCTGATTCTTGCCTTGAGATTTCCCAGCGATCTCGAGAGTCGAACCACCGGTGATTGATCTTGGGCAATTATAGGAGCCTTCCAGTTATTGCCCCCATTTGGGGCGGAGGTGGGCAGTACCGCCTCAACCGGCGCTCCCCCCATTGTGATAGGGGAAATTCATCGGAGTTCCTGGTTCCTTCTCATCCTCCAGCCAGATGTTGTCTCTCAGGAAGCAAAAATAACCACCAGACAGCTCAATTGAAGCAGATTGCAAGCCTAATTTCAATCTTCTGCAGGTTTGGGGGAGAGGTAAGGTAGGGGATCCACCTGCTCCGGCTGTGGCGTCTTTGGTGGGCGGGAGTCCGATCAAGCATTCCCATCTCGCAAAGACGGCGTGGATCTCCTGAATTCACTTCTCCTTTCGCCCATCGAGCAACGCAATCGGCGGCTCACCGGGTGGGGCATCCTGTGCTTCTCCGAGAAATCTCCTTGAAGTAGATCCATGAGGCTAGATTCAGCAACTCCCAATCCACATGATCCTTGCACATCCGAGCATACCTGCGCGAGTGAGAGAACGGATTCGGTCCCTCCTCGGCTTCCTCCCTTGTAGCTTCCTCCTCTGCTTCCCTCCATTCGCGCGTGCACTGGGTCCAGGAGAGAGCGTCCTCGCGGATCCGTATCGCCCGCTCCCTCCATCTCCTCCCTCGAGTCTCCCGCAACACTGCCGGCGCGACGGAGTTGAGCGGCTGGAGCATCCGCGGGAAGGCTTTGTAGACATGTGGGAGATGCATCTTGTACATCTGCCTGTCTTCCAGCCATTCCCCCGTGGATATGGCCGACGACTCCATGGGGCGCGCGAGCACTTGCCGAGGGGGCAGCGCGCCGAGTCGGGAGGCGGGGGTGGCGAGATCTATGGCGGCGGCGAGGTGGAGGTAGTGGCGGGCGGGCGAGGTGGAGATGGTGGCGAGGCGAAGGGATCGCGAGTGGTCATCTATTTGCCAATTATGTGAACTAAAGCAGACAACATATAAAATAATTTAAATATATATAATATAGTTAGAAGGGAAACATAAGTTGGACACATGCGTTCCTATTCTTATTATATAGAAAAATAGAACAGACCTCTGCGTTTTCTTCAAAAAAAAATACATAAATTGGGCTACCAAAAATAAAACCTCGGATGGGAGGTCCATAGGCCGGTCGATACATGACGGCCCTAAGAAAATACAAACAGGCCTATGGACCTCCCATCCAAGGCCGTGGGCTGCGCATGTTAAAAATGAAAGCCTAGACGGGGCAGCCCAAAACCACGTCCAACACTTGTCAAAACTTCGTCCCTCGTTTTCTCTGTGTTTCGCACACTCGACATTGTGTGGGCATTTTGACTGTGCATTATATGAAGATGTGCTATGCATGAATGTTGATCAACATGATGTTAACTGGCTGGTAGTTCCATTTTCGACCATGAATAAAACTTCCAACATGATGTTAACCCTGTTTGAAAAGGCCGTGTTAATATAAATGCTCTGCCTCTGAAAGTTGCAGTTTCTTATCTGAAACTAAACTTGCAGTTTCTTATCTGAAACTGAAACTTGCAGTTTCTTCTCTGAGAATCACATTGTCTGCACTTTTATACTCCTATGAAACTACATTTTTTAAGTGCTAAAAATAGATCTCTAGAATTCATAAAATACTTCATATGCTCAATACTGCAAATCTGAAATTCAAAAGACATTCATATCTGCAAGTACTCTCAAAATACACAACACAAAACACAATTCACAACCTGCAAATACTGACAACCCTAAGCTCCTCCTGACAATTCACAACCTGCCCGACTATTGGGCTGGGGGGCAGTCCCCTCCTATTCCTCAGCGGCAGACAGCCGCCCCGTGAGACGATGTGAACGGCGAGGGAGACGATGGCGGGGAAGCATCGTCGAGCCAACTGCTTTTCTCCTCTTGCAGTTGGGTTCGGTCGACGAAGACTCCACCGGCTCGCTCTGGCAGGACACCCTCACAAACGGCACCCTGTAGATGCTCGATCCTTCAAACTCTGGTGGATGCTCCATCTGGGATCGATACTCCCACCACCGCTCCCTCACGATCGGATTCGGTGAATCTGTTTGCTCCATGGCCCAGGGGAGCGGCTCTATGTACTCCGGCGCGACTCCCTCCAGGAGTATCGCCGCCTTTTCACTCTGTTGCAGATATTTGGCCATGGATGTCGCCGTCGCCGCTAGTTGGTCCTTGTTGTCAAACCAAGACTGTATCTCCAACATCCTAGCTAGCTTCACAGGGTCGCCGTTTGCGATCCTCACGTATCGGTTGTACTCCTCCATCGATCTACTTCTCCACAGCACCTTCACTCGCCGGCGGTGGTTTTTGAATGATCGCCGGGATGTCGCTAGGTGGGCGGCGGGAGGCCGGATCTGCCCACACTATGGCAGCGAGGAAGAAGGGTTCGGAGGCCCTCCCTTGCCAGCGGTGCTTGGGAGAGAATGGCAAGGCAGGCTGATCGGGACGCGCCCAGCAGTGGGTAAGAGCTGTCGCCGAGGAAGACCGCGTGAACGTTGCACCTTCTCACCTTCCCCGACGGAGAGGATCCTACTGGATCTGTGACCAACGTTGAGCAGAGAGAGAGAGAGAGAGAGAGAGAGAGTGGCCACTGCTGTCGTGTTTAGATCTGGACAGGTAGACAAAGGTGAAGAGAGCAACACTAGCAAGCAAGCGGAGGCTCCTGCCTATATAGTGGAGTAGTACTAGTTTTCTTTTTGTCTACGGAGCCGGCTTGACCTCGTCAATGACCTGTCGAGTAGTCTTCATGCACGTGGCCGGAGGCGCAGCTTGTCGCTATTTTGATCTCAAGCGCGGATTATAACATATAACACAAAAAATGCCACATGACAAGAAATCATAACCTCACTGCCCAAAGGAGACAACATGAATCCCGACGGACAAACTAGACGACGAACAAAGCTCAAATTAAAGATAAACTCGTAGAAAAGGGGTCCATCGATAGATGTCCTAATTAACATAGCCGGCTTAACCTAGATGGCAGCCGAGTAGTCACTGTTCGTGCATGTGCCCCCAATGACTAGCCCAACTCAGTTGTCGCTGTTTAACCCTCGCAGTGATCCGAAGCACATGACACCTAATTTTGCAAGATGACAAGAAACCTCTTTTTAGATTTCTCACCACAACTACAGCCATGTACAACACAGCCTGCATGATATGTAGACGATAGCCAATCCAAGCGTGTCTGCTGGAGTCTGGTCACATGCATGGACGAACTGATCTTCCGTGTCTTGCAGGGATCGTCCAGGCACCAACGTAGTACAACAACACTTCTCTAGTACTATCGCTCGTCTCCCTCACCCGACTTGCGGGGCCGGGGAGTGTGCCTATGGTCGGTTCTCAATTGCCGTCCCACATGTGTGTGCGAACGCAATATGACGCGCGTTCCATTCGGAGAGCAGCGTGCCAGACCGACCGACCGTCTGGGGTGTGACACGAACGCGACGGGCGTGTTGTATACTCCGCACATGCATACCGCCATTTTCTAGACGCTTTGCTCCATGGCGCGGCGCAATCCATGGATACAAAATTAGTATATTATATAGAAAATCGATTAGAGGGTGCTTGGATACGTTTTAGTCCCATGACTAAAAGTAGTGAGACTAAAACATGCTAGCCTCATCCATGCTTGGATCCAAATACTAAGGAGACTAAAATCAAGTTAATGAGCATTTATTATCCTCCAAACCCTCCAATCCGTAACTCGCCCGTTAAAGGAGAGGAGTTTAATGAGGAGAGAGAGGACTAATCCACATTTTAGTAGGGGTACCCCGACTAAAAAAAAAATTAGTCTCAAGACTAGTTTTAGCCCTCTTTAGTCGTGGGTGCTTGGAACTTTAGTCTCTTAAAGAGACTATTTTTAATCAGACTAAAATAAGTCCCTTGGATCCAAGCACCCTCTTAGTTTTTATTAAAAAAAGCTAAGAATGCGGGAATAGGAAAAACATGGGATTATAGTGGAATGTCGTCTTGAATCCTATAGGATTGTACGAGTGTTTGATTGTGCATGGAAAAAACGCAGAATTCTTTCAAAGAGGTTTGAGTGGATGGGATGTTTCCTATGAAATCTAGGGCAAATGAATCATATGGAAAAATTCCTATGGTTTACAATCCTATGAATCAAACAACCAAGATAGGAAAAATTCCTAATGATTAGAATCCTCCAAAATTCCTTTGAGAATCCTTTGAATCAAAGAAGCCCTTAATCTATTTTATGATTCATGGAATTGTGTGTTGTAAAGCATAAAGTAAAAAACAAATAATGGCAATTCAACTAGAAAAAAAGTTTGGACAGTTATGATACGGAATATTCTAGAACAAAAGAGAACCACTGTTGTTTTGAGGTTTGTGCATTATGCTTAAGTTCAACCATGGAGTCTGCTAGATTGTACATGTGGTAAAATCTGGTGGGGGCCTAGAAGATGGAGGGATACTATGAAGGAATGCACAAGTGCGAGATCGATATTTAGAGAGAGGGGGCGAACACGTGCGCTGTTGCACGCAGTGGCGGAGCCATGAAAAATAAATTAGCTAGGGGGCCAAGCATTGCTAATCCTTTACGAGGAGGATCAATTCATGAAATTAAACCTTTTTAGCAGCAATTGTCTAATGATCACATTCATATTAGCCTCTATATATAGTGATGTTAGGGGGGCAGGGCCCTTACTGCTTCGCCTTCGCCATTGTGCACGCTGGTCTGAGAGATGAAGCGGAAGGCATGGATGATGAGAGGGGACGTTGGATATATAATTAATGTGGGTGTATTAGCTATATATGTTAATCCTATATAGAGAGGTATAGATTGATCGATGTGGACGTGGGAAAGAGGGTGAGACCTCACGATATATCGATTGATCGGTTTGTGTGGAAAACTATGAAAGACCTAGCTATATACACACATACATAGAGGAACATCGATCGCTTGCGCATGCACGTGAGAGATAAAGAATGCCCGATATGATGGAGAGGGGATGTGTGGGTGTGTGCCTTCATGGGAGACCGACTGAAGAAAAAGATTGCATGCGTCACGATGGATAATGCCGACTGGTAGTGTGTGTGCATGCATGCACGAGAGAAATTTAGTGGTACAATTATAAAGAGAAGACTAATGTGTGGGTGTAAAAGAATAGGTGAGGTCATAATCAATGTAAAGGTGAATTCAAATATTTGAATAAGAGATCATGATGTTTGAAACCCATGCATGCGTGAATATAACGGAGATCCGCGCGGTGTGCTTTGGAAATGAGCATGTTGTAATGTATACACATTGAACAAGGTCAGACTGATTTGAATTTGACATACCGATGGCAGACATCATTTGGCCACGTCGCATCCGTGCATGGACACACTATTCTAATTGGAGATGATGGGCGGCTTACATCACATATCTATATCTATACCCCTATATATATTATCTTCTATATTTTTTTATATTGTGTGCGGGTAACTTTAACTTTGAAAGATGGTCGTTGGAAGAGGCGAATCCGATGGTCCAAAGATGGCAAATTTGAGCACTATTGGCCGTTGGATATCATCTAGATTCCACCAGATTTCGCCACATGTATAATCTAGAAGACTCCATGGTTGAACTTAAGCATAATGCACAAACATCAAAACAAAAGCACTTCTTATTTGTTCTAGAATCTTCCGTATCAGAATTGCCCAAATGTTTTTCTACATGATTTGCCATTATTTGTTTTTACTTTATGTCTGACAACGCACAATTCCATGAATCTTAAAATAGATTAGCTTTCTTATAAAAACTAGATGATTTTGAATGAAATGAACTATAAGAATTAAACGAACATCTACATCATGCATATATGACTCAAAGCTTGCATGCTATAATGTGGTATTTTTTCATAATTTGGTTGCCAAATCTCATGCGTGCAATGCACGTGTACCTACCTCTAGTCTAAATGGTGTTTGTGTGTGTGTTGTGCGTGTTGAGGTGCAAATTGTCTTTTTTTGGTACACGTTAAGCTTGTTCTTCCGAAATTTCAAGCCACGCCTTGTTATGCCGAAAATTCAAGCTAGCGTCTCTCTCTATCGTGCTGCGAAATTCCTGCCTCTTCAACCCGCGCCTTGTTAGCCCGAAATATTTAAGATATATTTTTGTCTCGTTGTGCTCCGACAACTCCCTCCATCTCAACCCGCGCCTTGCTATTCCGAAATTACAACGCGCATGAAAACTCCCACCTCCTGTGAAATCCCGACACGCGAAATGCCCATGGTACCCCTGAACCGAAAGAACCGCCTCAAATCGGTGGGGGGTACTTTCGTAACTTACCCCACATTTTAGACAAGCGCGTCTCCAAGCCATGGTTCCCCACTGCCATCCCATCCACCCACCCATTCGTACACCGAGGCCGCGAAAACCCGCGACGAAACCCCACACCCTGCTCCGTCCGCCACCCAAATAGAGCCTCTTCCCCGACGACGTTGTCCACAAGAACACCTCGACGTCCCTCATCCACCGTGCGGATGAGGATCCGTCGTCGATCTCATCGTCTCCGCCGGTTCAGCCACCCCGTCCTCCACCTCCAAGGAGCTGCCCGACGTTCCCCTCGTCTTCGCGCCACCTCCATTCCCACACCACCGTCTTCACCTGCACCACCGAAGAGCATCATCATCACCGCTTCCTCGGATGAAGTTGCGGCCTAATCAAGCGCCACCAAAGAGGTTGTACACTAATCGCCGCATTTTCTTCTTGATTCGATCTCACGGTGCTGCCGGCGCCGTCCCGAAACCCGACACGGCGAGCCACCGCCACTTCCTCCACGGCATCGCTCCCTCGGCGGCGGCGTCCACATCGATGGAGCTGCTGCTGCTTTAGCTCTCGCCGCTGCTGCTCTGCTCTTGCTCTTGGTCCCCTGCACAGTCTGCTCTTGCTATTGCTCTTGCTCGCGCTGCTGCTCTCGCTCTTGCTCTTGCTCTTGCTTGCGATGTTGCTCCGATTTAGCTACACTTCAGTCGACTGAATCGACTTTTGGGTCAGTCGATTTTCAGGGGGTGGGGGGGCTCGCCGGGGTGAAGGAAGAACCAGCCGCAGCGGGGAGGGGGGCTCGCTGGAGAGGTACCCCACTATCTATCTTAGGGTTCAGGATGGGGGCGGTGGTCACCGGCGGTGGCGGGGCGTTGGCGGGGTGGTGGCGTGGGGATCGCCGGAGAAAAAGCTCGGCACGTGGGGGCCTAGAGGGATGGCCGGGCGGCGTTGGACCGGCGGTAGGGAGTGTTTTCGAGGTGGGCGGGGCAGCGCACCACCGGCCTCGGGCGGCGGGGGGCTGCTGTTTGGCCGGTGGTGGCTGGCGGCTCAGGGGGGTGGAGGTTGAAGATGAACCGCAGGCCCTTGATTTCGTATCCAACGGCTGCAAAATTGACTGACCAGAGATGAAAAAGTCAGTCGACCAACGTGTAGCCTCACCTTGCTAGTGCGTTCAGTTTCGACAGCAAAATTAAGTTTCGACAGTTAAGTTCAGTTTCGACAGTTAAGCACAGTTTCGACAGTTAAGTTCAAAGATGAGCGGCTGATGTATTTTACATCTAGCACTTTGTGGTTATGTATTTTACGTCGTGTATTGGAGATGCTATTAGAATTCCACTCAGGTTAACGTTGTTCGTTGTCTCTTGTCCTGCTTCAGCCTCGGCGTCGTCCAACTCACCGGAGCTGATCCAACGACGAAACCCTCCATCACAGCGGAGCAGTACCTCAGGCTCCATCTCCAGACGCCTAATATCTTCTTCCCCTCCTCCGGCAGCAAAGTCAGCCGAAGCATCCTCACCGGCCAACCCAATCACGCTGAGATCGACATGGCTTCGCCAAAGAGGTTGTACACTTGTTGCATCTGTTTTTTACTCTACATGTTATATATATTGTCCACCGAGCACTCGTAGTAACGGGAAATACGATTATTTTATCCTACTATATGACAAGCAGTGAGGTACCAGGCAACTTAGCTATCCGTGATTGACTCTCTTGAACGCCATCATTATTTATCTCTGCACGTTTGAGTTGTGCATTTGTTGATGGGCCTGGGAGTTGAGCTAGTATGGCAGTGGCCTGGGTCCAAAGTAATAGAAGTAGCACAAAAACATTTTTTAGTGTAGGATTTTCCTTTCTCAAGCCTGCCTACTAGAATCGCCAGTGCTTGAAAGGAAAAGTGAATGAAAAACATAGGACTTGGAAAGTTTCCTATGGTACTACTTTTCATGAATTTGGTGCAAAGGAATGGAGCAAAGGAAAACTGTAGGATTTGTTCCTTTAGTGTCTCCTTGAAAGAAAAACCGTAGGAATTCTAATTTCCACTTCTCCTCCTTTTCATATTCCTATTCATCAAGCACAAGACTAAGAGATAGTAGCATAATAGCATTATAACCGTACATTTTCTTGTGGTTTGACTTAATCTCACCATGTTTTTTTGCATCCTGTGATCTTCCAATTGTTGTGAATCAAACACCCAGTTAGCGTAAATCCTGTGTTTTAAATTCTCTATTTTGCACGTGCATTCCTATCCTATTCCTGTCTATTTCCTATCCCTGCATTGTTAGAATCCTCAAATTCAAACAAGCCCTTACTCAATTACTTACATTACAGATATGTGTCAAAGAAAACCTTGTGTGGTTTGTCCCGCTCCTCAGAAGGCGTTGTGTTCCACCCCAGCTCATTTGCTCCAACGACGGAAGGGTTCACCACAGCAGGGATCCGCTCTACATCTTGTCTTTCGCCGCCTCGGATCTTCTTCCCGCCGCCGGCAGCCACGACAACCGCATTACCATCATCAAGCGAAAGCAGATGACCTTGAGGACTACACGGGTCCGCAAGAGAGGTCGCACTCTTCCGTGTCTGCTTACGTTATGCGTCGCTTAATATGATGATATGCTACATTATCGTCGTGTTCACCTATTAGACTCCGAGTCAGGTCCAAACTAATGCTGGAACTTGAGTTTTTAAATGGTTGTGGGGTACATATTGGGGCAGCAATCAGTACTATATTTCTACTATATGGTTAATCTCCGGTGTCTACTATGAGTTTCATGTTGGGTGCAAACAAACATTAAAGGAGCCATTATTTGTATTTTTTAACTAAAGCTATTATCTGCCTGCTATCATTGGTTTTGGGTCTATCCGCAGTTTGCTACCATCACTCTGGATTTGTGCATGCACTCCTTACGTAATCTCACTATGTTTTATTCCTATGCATGCCAGTTATTGTACACAATGGAACTGATCATGTAGAGCAAAAGAGACGAGCCTTGCGTGGCAATAAAATTTCATGCACATGTCGTTCCATGGTGGGCGCAAAGGCAGCCCCCCTCCACCCATTTCAGATCGTAATCAAGAGGAAGGTAACTGTTCTGAGGGGGATTCAGAAGGAGAAGAGCACTCCTATTTACCCCATGAGGTCTTCGCTCTAACTTGGCATGCTGATGTTGGTAATATCATGCATATGGTGCCTTGCATTGCTTAATGTATACATTAAAGATGTCATCTGCTTAGTTTAGACATGCTTTGTGTCGATGCCATCTGTTTAGTTTTTTTATCGTATATGTGAATCATGCAATGCCATCTTGTCTAGCCAGGCATCATATATGTGAATTTTGCAATGCCACCCTAGTTAGCCAGTCATCTTATATGTGAATTATATCATGCCATCATTTTTTTATCACGTGTTAAATTTGTCAACAATTTTAGTACATTCAATTACTCTTCCTGTGCATCAGCCATTCGGCACGGTCATGGAAAAATCTGGAGTGGAAACAAGGTCTTCAGAGCAGACAATGCTATCTGACGAAGCGCATGTCTTCCTGGTTACCGATAGCTCCTCAGAGGAGGATTCAGAGACAGATGACCAGTCATATTTCCCCCCCGAGGTGCATGCCCTAACTTTGCAGGGTTATGTTGCTCATATCGCGCGTATGGTATCTTGCATTGCTATGCCATTTGCTTAGTTTAGACATGCTTTGTGTGAATGCCACATGTTTAGTGTCTAATTACCATATATGTGAATTATGAAATGCCATCTTGTTGCAAGACATTATATATGTGAATTATGCAATGTTATCTTGTTGCAAGGCATTATGTATGTGAATTATGCAATGCCATGCTGTTTAGGCAAGCGTCATATATGTGAATTATATCATGTCGCCCATTTTTTATTTCTCATTGCTTTTGTCGACAATGTTTGTATATTCAACTGCTCTTCCTGTGCATCAGCCATTTGAATTGGTGATGGAGAAATGGAGTGAAAACAAGGTCTTGAGTAGACAATGCTACCTGCTAAAGCAGATATCTTGGTGATTCTGAGATAGCTCTTGAGAGGAGGATTCAGAGGCGTATGACCAGTCCTATTATCCCCCTGAGGTGTATGCTCAAACTTGGCAGGGTTATATTACTCATATAATGCATATGTTGTATTGCAATGCTTAGTTTTTACATCATATACACAATATTGAATGCCATCTCCATAGTTGACACATCATATATGCGATTGCCCTCTGCTCACTTCCTTAGTATATAAATCATATATTTGAATTATGTCATGCCATGATGTTTACATAGACAGCATGTATCTGAATTATGGCATTCCAACCCATTTTCTAAAGACATAATATAGTTATATCATCTCATCATGTTTACATAGTCATCATATTTTAAATTATGTCATTCTATCCGTGAATTATATCATGCCATCATGTTTCCATCGACGGCATGTTTGTGATTTATGGCATGCCAACCACTTTAATAGACACATCGTATAGTTATATCATGTCATCATGTTTACATAGTCATCATACTTTGAAGTATGTCATACTAGTGCAATTGCCTTGGCGAAGGAATCCAGATTTCACAAGAGAAGCAAGCACATCAAGAGACGCTTCAATTCCATCCGGGATCTAGTCCAGGTGGGAGACATAGAAATTTGCAAGATACATACAGATCTGAATGTTGCAGACCCGTTGACTAAGCCTCTTCCACGAGCAAAACATGATCAGCACCAAGGCTCCATGGGTGTTAGAATCATTGCTGTGTAATCTAGATTATTGACTCTAGTTCAAGTGGGAGATCAAGGAAATATGCCCTAGAGGCAATAAAGTTATTATTTATTTCCTTATATCATGATAAATGTTTATTATTCATGCTAGAATTGTATTAACCGGAAACATAATACTTATGTGAATACATAGACAAACATAGTGTCACTAGTATGCATCTACTTGACTAGCTCGTTGATCAAAGATGGTTGAGTTTCCTAGCCATAGACATGAGTTGTCATTTGATTAACGGGATCACATCATTAGGAGAATGATGTGATTGACTTGACCCATTTCGTTAGCTTAGACTTGATCGTTTAGTTTACTGCTATTGCTTTCTCCGTGACTTATACATCTTCCTATGACTATGAGATTATGCAACTCCCGAATATCGAAGGAGCAATTTGTGTGCTACCAAACGTCACAATGTAACTGGGTGATTATAAAGGTGCTCTACAGGTGTCTCCGATGGTGTTCGTTGAGTTGGCATAGATCGAGAATAGGATTTGTCACTCCGATTGTCGGAGAGGTATCTCTGGGCCCTGTCGGTAATGCACATCACTATAAGCCTTGCAAGCAATGTGACCAATGAGTTAGTTATGGGATAATGCACTACGGAACGAGTAAAGAGACTTGTCGGTAACGAGATTGAGCTAAGTATTGAGATACCGACGATCGAATCTCGGGTAAGTAACATACCGATGACAAAGGGAACAACGTATGTTGTCATGCGGTTTGACCGATAAAGATCTTCGTAGAATATGTAAGAACCAATATGAGCATCTAGGTTCCGCTATTGGTTATTGACCGGAGACAAATCTTGGTCATGTCTACATAGTTCTCGAACCCGTAGGGTCCGCACGCTTAAAGTTCTATGATGATCGATATTATGAGTTTTTGCGTTTTCATGTACCGAAGGTAGTTCGAAGTCCCGGATATGATCACGGACATGATGAGGAGTCTCGAAATGGTTGAGACGTAAAGATCGATATATTGGAAGCCTATATTTGGACATCGGAATGGTTCCGGGTGAAATTGGGATTTTACCAGAGTACCGGGAGGTTACCGGAACCCCCCGGTAATTGTATGGGCCTTAATGGGCCATTGTGGAGAGAGAGGGAGACAGAGAGAGGAGGCCAGGGTAGGCCGCGTGCCCCCTCCCCTCTGGTCCGAATTGGACTAGGAGGGGGCGGCGCCCCCCTTTCCTTCCTCCCTCTCTCCCCCTTCCTTCTCTCCTAGTCCAACTAAGGAAGGGGGGATCCTACTCCCGGTGGGAGTAGGACTCTTCCTGGCCACCCTGCTAGGGCCGGCCGGCCTTCCCCCTTGCTCCTTTATATAGGAGGGCAGGGGGCACCCTAAGACATTGTGACGCCCCCAATCCAATCGTACACTAATCATAGACGCAAACGTGTACGATCAAGATCAGGGACTCACGGGAAGATATCACGACACAACTCCAAAAATAAAATAAGTCATACAAGCATCATAATACAAGCCAAGGGCCTCGAGGGCTCGAATACAAGTGCTCGATCATAGACAAGTCAATGGAAGCAACAATATCTGAGTACAGACATAAGTTAGACAAGTTGCCATAAGATGGCTAGCACAAGCTGGGATACAGATCTAAAGAGGCGCATGCCTCCTGCCTGGGATCCTCCTAAACTACTCCTGGTCGTCGTTAGCAGCCTGCACGTAGTAGTAAGCACCTCCGGTGTAGTAGGCGTCATCGTCGACGGTGGCATCTCGCCCTGGCTCCGAGATCCGGTTGCGACAACCAGGTAGAAAGGAAAGGGGGAAAAGAGGGAGAAAAGCAACCGTGAGTACTCATCCAAAGTACTCGCAAGAAAGGATCTACACTACATATGCATTGTTATATGTGTAAAGGGGCAATATCGGTGGACTGAACTGCAGAATGCCAGAATAAGAGGGGATAGCTAGTCCTGTCGAAGACTATGCTTCTGGCAGCCTCCATCTTGCAGCATGTTGAAGAGAGTAGATGGTAAGTTCACCAAGTAGCATCGCATAGCATAATCCTACCCGGCGATCATCCCCTCGTCGCCCTGTGTGAGATCGATCACCGGGTTATATCTGGCACTTGGAAGGGTGTGTTTTATTAAGTATCTGGTTCTAGTTATCACAAGGTCAAGGTACAACTCCGGGTCGTCCTTTTACCGAGGGACACAGCTATTCGAATAGATTAACTTTCCTACAGGGGTGCACCACATAACCCAACACGCTCGATCCCCTTTGGCCGGACACACTTTCCTGGGTCATGCCCGGCCTCGGAAGATCAACACATCGCAGCCCCACCTAAGCACAACAGAGAGGTCAGCACGCCGGTCTAAATCCTATGCGCGCAGGGGTCTGGGCCCATCGCCGATGCACACCGCACGCTATGCTACGGTCAAGAGCAGACCTAGCACCCTCCATTACAAAGGAAGTTGCGTTCGCGGTCCAACCCGGTAGCAGCGCCCGCTCGATCGACGTCAAGAAGGTTTCGGCTGATACCACGACGTCAAGTGCCCATAACTGTTCCCGCGTAGTTGGTTAGTGCGTAAAGGCCAGTGGCCAGACTCAGATCAAATACCAAGATCTCGTTAAGCATGTTAATTTATGTATTCGCAAACGCCGACCAGGGCCAGGCCCACCTCTCTCCTAGGTGGTCTCAACCTGCCCTGTCGCTCCGCCTAAAGTAACGATCGGGGCCGTGGGAACCCAGGCCCACCTCTCACGGGATGGAGCCACCTGCCCCTTCAAATTTCCCCATCTCCTAACAAGATTATCATAAATAATGTAACACTATAAAGTATATAGCATATGCCCATGATCACCTGCCGAAGTGATCACGGCCCAGTAGTATAGCATGGCAGATGAACAAGAGTGTAGGGCCACTGATGGAAAACTAGCATCCTATACTAAGAATTTAGGATTGCAGGTAAGGGTAACAATTGTCGCAACAATGACAGGCTATGCAGCAGAATAGGATTAAGCAAAAGTAGTAACATGCTACACTACTCTAATGCAAGCAGTAGAGAGAAGAAATAGGCGATATCTGGTGATCAAGGCGGGGGGCTTGCCTGGTTGCTCTGCCAAGGAGGGGTCGTCAACACCGTAGTCGTACTGGGTAGAAGCGGCGTCGGTCTCTGTGTCTAACGAGAGAAGAGGGGGGAGAAACAATAAATATAATGCAAACATAAGCACGACGATGTATGACATGACAATGAGCGGTGCTAGGTGTGCCCTAACGCGGTAGTAGGTGATACCGGCGAATGGGGAAAACATCTGGGAAAGTATTCCCGGTGTTTCGCGTTTTTGGACAAATGAACATGAGGTCAAATGTTGCACGTTCGCTATGCTAGGGACGTGTGGCTGACAAACGGTCCATATATTCGGATTCGTCTCGTCGTTCCGAGCAACTTTCATGTACAAAGTATTTTCATCCAAGCTACGGATTATTTTATATGAATTATTGAAGTTTATTGCGTTTTTCTGAAATTACTATTTTATTCTAAATTCGAAAATTAAATAGCAAAAGCTAATTGTACCCACATATGTACCCAGTAGTGGGCACAGAGAGGCTGTCAAGTGGGTCAGCGGACCTAGTCAACTGCTGACTCAGCATCGACTGTTGACTTGGTCAACTGGTGAACAATGTATGTGGGACCCGCATGTCATTCTCTTTACTTTTAATAGATGATTTTAGTTGGCTTCTTTTTTTAGGCAGCAGGGTCCATATGTCATTGGACCAAAGACTAATTAGGATGGGGGGTTAAGCT
This sequence comes from Aegilops bicornis, assembly GCA_021605145.1. Lineage (NCBI taxonomy): Eukaryota > Viridiplantae > Streptophyta > Magnoliopsida > Poales > Poaceae > Aegilops > Aegilops bicornis. Next base: position 571,411,586 of record CM038670.1, read on the forward strand.
AATGGGGATTAGCCCCCAAATCAACAGGGGCATTGGCACGCCACAAGCCACTGGGAGCCGGGCACGCGCGACCGCCAGGAGGCAACGGCGGCAGGCAGCTCTTGTGGCTGACCACGCAAAGCGAGGCCAGTAGCGTGTGGGCGGCCAGCGGTGAGGCGGGTTCGTGGCGCCTTGGATTAGCAGGGCGGCCGGCGTCGGTGAATTCTGTGGCCTTGTAGGAAGCTTCGGCGGCGACGGGTGAGCATGGCCAGGAGGATGGGCGAGCCTGGCAGCTAAGGGTGACAGGGCAGCGGCAGTGGCGCTAGCAACATAGGAGCCAAGCCCGCAGCAGCATGATACGTCCCCGTCGTATCTACTTTTCCAAACACTTTTGCCCTTGTTTTGGACTCTAACTTGTATGATTTGAATGGAACTAACCCGACTAACGCTGTTTTCAGAATTGCCATGATGTTGTTTTATGTGCAGAAAACAAAAGTTCTCGGAATGACCTGAAACTCCACGGAACATCTTAGAAAAAATAATAATAAATCCTCGCCAAAGATGAAGACCAGGGGGCCCACACCCTGTCCACGAGGGTGCCCCCCCCCCCTCCAGGGCGCGCCCCCTACCTCGTGGGCCCCCTGGAGCTCCTCCGACGCCAACTCCAACTCTATATATTTTCTTTCAGAGAGAAAAAAATTAGAGAGAAGAAATCATCGCGTTTTACGATATGGAGCCGCCAAGCCCTAAAACCTCTCGGGAGGCTGATCTGGAGTCCGCTTCGGGGCTTGGAGAGGGGGATTCGTCGCCGTCGTCATCATCAACCATCCTCCATCACCAATTTCATGATGCTCACCGCCGTGCGTGAGTAATTCCATCGTAGGCTTGCTGGACGGTGATAGGTTGGATGAGATCTATCATGTAATCGAGTTAGTTTTATTAGGGTTTGATCCCTAGTATCCATTATGTTCTGAGACAGATGTTGCTATGACTTTGCTATGCTTAATGCTTGTCACTAGGGCCCGAGTGCCATAATTTCAGATCTGAACCTATTATGTTTTCATGAATATATGTGTGTTCTTGATCCTATCTTGCAAGTCTATAGTCACCTATTATGTGTTATGATCCGACAACCTGAAGTGACAATAATCGGGATACTTCTCGGTGATGACCATAGTTTGAGGAGTTCATGTATTCACTATGTGCTAATGCTTTGTTCCGGTTCTCTATTAAAAGGAGGCCTTAATATCCCTTAGTTTCCATTAGGACCCCGTTGCCATGGGAGGGTAGGACAAAAGATGTCATGCAAGTTCTTTTCCATAAGCACGCATGACTATATTCGGAATACATGCCTACATTACATTGATGAATTGGAGCTAGTTACATGTCACCCTATGTTATGACTGTTACATGATGAACCGCATCCGGCATAATTATCCATCACCGATCCAATGCCTACGAGCTTTCCATATACTGGTTTACGCTTATTTACTTTCTCATTGTTACTGTTACAATCACTACAAAATACCAAAAATATTACTTTTGCTTTCATTACTCTTTTGTTACCGTTACCACTACTATCATACTAATTTACTACTAAATACCTTGCTACAGATATTAAGTTATCCAGGTGTGGCTGAATTGACAACTCAGTTGCTAATACTTGAGAATATTCTTTGGCTCCCTTTGTGTCGAATCAATAAATTTGGGTTGAATACTTTACCCTCAAAAGCTGTTGCGATCCCCTACACTTGTGGGTTATCAAGACTAATTTCTGGCACCGTTGTCGGGGAGCATAGCTCTATTCTTTGAGTTACTTGGGATTTATATCTGCTGGACACTATGAAGAACTTGAAAGATGCTAAGACAAAAATTTATCCCTCAACTACGAGGGGAGGTAAGGAACTGCCATCTAGCTCTGCACTTGATTCACCTTCTGTTATGAGTAAGCTTGCGACACCTAAACCTGCTTCCTCTATTCGTTCTGATATGTCGCATGTTATTGATGATGCCACTTCTGCTATGCATGATACTTATGATGAAACTACTTCTATGCTTGATACTCATGCCCCTTGGTGAATTTCTTGATGAACAAATTTCTAGGGCTAGAGAGAAAGAAATTATTGAAACTGATAATGTTGATGAAATTGATGATGAAGATATGCATGTTATTCCTGAGGGTTATGTTTTTGATATGGAATCTTCTGCAGCTATTTTTGCCTGCAAAGATAGAAACGAACTTAAGAGGTTGTTAGTTAAATGGATTAAAGAATCTCTTAGAGATAGAATGAAACCTGGCCCTGCTTTTGCTACTTCACCTATTTGTGTCCCCGATAAGGATTATGAATTCTCTGTTGATCATGATATAATTACTTCGGTCGAATCTGATCCTTTTCTTGGTTATGAATCTGAAACTGTTGTGGCACATCTTACTAAATTAAATGATATAGCCACCCTGTTCACTAATGATGAGAGATCTCGCTACTTTTACATCCTTAAAATATTTCCGCTCTCATTAAAGGGTGATGCTAAGATATGGTTTAATTCTCTAGATCCTGGTTGTGTGCGTAGTCCCGTGATATGATTTATTATTTCTCTGCTAAATATTTCCCTTCTCATAAGAAACAAGCTGCTTTAAAGGAAATATACAACTTTGTGCAAATTGAAGAAGAGAGTCTCCCACAAGCTTGGGGGAGGCTTCTCAAGTTACTTAATGCTTTGCCTGATCATCCTCTTAAGAAAAATAAAATACTTGATATCTTTTATAATGGACTAACCGACGCTTCCAGAGATTACCTGGATAGTTGTGCTGGTTCTCTTTTCAGGGAAAGAACACCAGATGAAGCTGAAATTCTATTGAATAATATGTTGACAAATGAAAATAATTGGGCACTTCCTGGGCCAGCTCCTGAGCCAATTATTGAGCCTATTCCTAAACCAACTCCGAAGAAGAGAGGTGTTCTATTTCTCAGTCCTGAAGATATGCAAGAAGCAAAGAAATCTATGAAAGAAAAAGGTATTAAAGCTTAAGATGGTAAGAATTTACCCCCTATTGAAGAAATACATGGTCTTAATTTACCGCCTGTTGGAGAAACATATTATCTTGACCCATTACCTATTGAAGAACCTCCTGATCTCGATAACCCGACACAGGTAGTAAAGGTAAATTCTCTCTATAGATTTGATGAAGGTGATATTCCTCACTATAAGTCTGCTAGACAATGCTTGGATGAGTTTGATAATTTTATTGTCAAATAAGAAAATTTTAATGCTTATTTTGGTAGACAATTGAAATACGATTCCGATATGATTAAACACTTGGATGATTATATGGCTAATGTTAGATGTGAACTTAAACTCATTAGCAAACATGCTTCTATGGTTACCACTCAAGTAGAACAAGTACTTAAGGATCAAAATGATTTGCTCAATGAAATGAATAGTAACAAAAATGATTATGCTGTTAGAGTGGTTACTAGAACTGGTAGAATGACTCAAACCTTAGTATCCTGAAGGCCACCCTAAGAGAATTGAGCAAGATTCTCGGAGAAATAATACTGATGTGCCTAGTTCTTCTAAAAGGGAGAAAAAGAAAATTGATATGACTTTGCAAACTTCTAGTGAACCTATTGCTGAACCATCTGAGAATCCAAATGATATATCTATTTTTGATGCTGAAACACAATCTGGTAAAGAACATGAACCTAGCGAAAATAATAATGATGATGTTCATGACGATGCTCAATCTAGTAATGATAATGATGTAGAAGTTGAACCTGCTATTGATCTTGATAACCCACAATCAAAGAATCAACGTTATGGTAAGAGAGACTTTGTTGCTAGGAAACATGGTAAAGAAAGAGAACCATGGGTTCGTAAACCCATGCCTTTTCCTCCCAAACCATCCAAGAAAAAGGATGATGAGGATTTTGAGCGCTTTGCTGAAATGATTAGACCTATCTTTTTGCGTATGCGATTAACTGATGTGCTCAAAACAAATACTTATGCTAAGTATATGAAGGATATCATTACCGATAAGAGAAAGATACCAGTAGCTAAAATTTCCACCATGCTTGCTAATTATACTTTTAAGGGTGGAATACCAAAGAAACTTGGAGATCCAGGAGTACCTACTATACCATGCTCCATCAAAAGAAATTATGTTAAAACTGCATTGTGTGATCTTGGAGCCGGTGTTAGTGTTATGCCTCTCTCTTTATACCGTAGACTTGATTTGAACAAGTTGACACCTAATGAAATATCTTTGCAAATGGCTGATAAATCAACTGCTATACAGCCGGTATTTGTGAGGATGTGCATGTTGTGGTTGCAAAGCGTTACTATTTTAACGGACTTTGTTATTCTTGATATTCCCGAGGACGATAGTATGTCTATTATTCTTGGAAGACCTTTTCTGAATACTGCAGGGGCTGTTATTGATTGCAACAAAGGCAATGTCACTTTTCATATTAATGGTAATGAGCACACGGTACACTTTCCGAGGAAACAACCTCAAGTTTATAGTATCAATTCTATTGGAAAAGTTCCATCGATTATTTTTGGAGGTTTTGAATTTCCTCTTCTACTGTCAAGAAGAAATATGATATTCTTATTATAGGGGATGTGCATATCCCCGTTGAGGTAACATAGAGTTATTCGAAATTTCTCCGGTTCCATGTTAGTCGGAATGAGTTTGTTAACAAGACCTGATCAACCTTGTTAGTGGATTCCTTTTGATGAGCATGAGACAGATGAAACTAGAAGGCACAACCTTCCTGCACCCTCTTTATACTTTCTGTTATTTAGTTGAAATAAAGTAAAAATAGTATTTTTTACATACATTTCTGATTTATCCGTGCAATATAAAAATATCCCGAAAATAAAAGTCCTCAGAATGCTATGCCAATTTAATATGATTTTTTCGGGAATATTTGAGGATTTATGGTGCAAAAATTACCACGGGGGGAGCTGGCACCTGGCCACGAGGGTGGAGGGCGTGCCCTACCCCCAGTATGCGCCCTGCCTCAGGCCCACGGTGGCCCTCCTCCACTTATTCCTGCACCCATCCTCTTCTTCTTCCTCCCACAAACACGAATATCTGGCTCAAACACGAGTTCCGGCCCCGTTCTTTGTGATTTTCGATCTCCTTGCTCAAAGCACCTCTCACAAAACTGCTTGGGGAGATTGTTCCTTGGTATGTGACTCCTCCATTGGTCCAATTAGTTTTTGTTCTAGTGCTTTATTCATTGCAAATTTGTGCTGCATAGGTGACCATGTTCTTGAGCTTGCATGTCAATTTTATATGGTTCCAAGTAGTTCTAATGCATGATAAAGGCTCTAGGCACTTGTAGGAGTAGTTGCTATCAATTTTACTGAAGTTGGTTCACTTTTGTTTGAAGTTACTAAAAATTTCAGAGAAAACAATATGTTTAGGAAGATGTTCCAAGGTGGTTCTTCAAGGAAGCAAGGCCCTAGGCTTGCAATGCGCGATGCCGATGAGGAGCCCCCAAGGGGCGCCTCCCGTGAGGCCACATGAATGGCCTTCGGAAAATTTTATGGATCGAGCGGGAATCAAAGAAGAATTTAACGCATATTGGCGTAACGCCGGTCTTGTGGATTTCGTGGCAGACAAATGCCCACAGTATCATGATCTCACTAGTTCATTTGTGAGGAGGTTTGAGTTTTCATCTTCATGTAATTCCCCTTCTGTCATGTTTGATCTTTATGATAAATCTTATACCATGGACTTAGAGGATTTTACTTTTGCTTGCAAACTCCCACAATGGGGTAGTACTGTTGATCCCCGTAAATCTGAATTTAGAGACTTTCTTGCTAGCATAACTGTGGGGGAATCTAGAGATATAACGCAAGCCACTATAGGGAGCATTCACTTTCCTGCTATACATTATTTTGCTCTTTTCATAGTAGGTGCATAAATGCTAAGGATGAAGCGTGTCACATGTGTGTCCCTAACCTTAGCATTCTCAGGAGTGTTGTGTTAGGAGACCAATCTAATCATATGGGAGACATTGTAGCTCGTAAGTTGCATCATAATAGATATAACGGAGATTTCTTTGGAGTAATTTATGCAACCCGCTTAGCTAATTTTCTTGAGATAGATATTCGTGAGGGTGATATGGAGTTTCCCCCTACTTATTTAGATTTTGATTCTATGGTTTCCCACTAGTTTGTCGAGAGGACTGAATCACCTCTCCAGTATCGACTAATCTTTAACAAACGGCATGTTGTCCGTATTACTCTTCCTGCTCCTGCCTTCTTTGATTCTCAGACAAAAGGAAGATATGTTATTACTAGAGAGGAGGCAGGTGAGTATGAGAGGAGAGCGGAGGCGGCTCGATGCCACGCTGCAGCTCAGGAGGCGATAGCCGCTGCATCACAATCTGACCCAGCTACACCTACGGGTATCCGCCGGGCCATCCTCGGTAACGAACCAACTTAGGCCAAAAGCCTAAGCTTGGGGGAATCGTATTTCTCACCGACATTACATTTATGTTCACACACACTCATTGCTAGATGTCGCTGCTCATACTTTTTCATTGTAATATCCATGCTAGTTTATTTCCTTTTTCCTGCTTTCTTCTTGTGTGTTTGTTAAACTTTAAGAAAAACAAAAAAAAATTAGTAGTAACTTCTAGTTAGTTTACTTTCTTGCTGTAGTAGTAATAATTAGAAAGAAAACCCAAAAATATTTCATGTTCTTCTTTTGCTTGTTGGGAGCTTTCCCGTGTAAATAGTTTTATTTCTTTTCTTTTCTTTGGGGGTCGATAGGACAAGACCATGATTAAATTGTTGAAGTGGCTCTTATATGCTTTTTGTTGATTTAACCAAGAGCCCATATTGCCTTGTCTTCTCCTGTTTATTGAATGCTCGCAGATTCCTGCTTAGTCCAATGCACGTGCACTCTTATTATTATTCACTTCGTTCAGTCGTGCAAGTGAAAGGCAATTATGATGATATATGATGGACTGACTGAGATGAGAGAAGCTGGTATGAACTCGACCTCTCTTGTTTTTGTAAATATGATGAGTTCATCGTTCTTGATTCAGCCTATTATGAATAAACATGTTTGCAATGACAATTAGAGATCATAGTTGCTTATGCCATGCTTGATTAGCTATGAGTTATAATGGTTTACCTTGCGTGCCAACATGCTATTAAAATGGTTGTAATGTGGTATGATGGAGTGGTATCCTCCTTTGAATGAATTAAGTGACTTGACTTGGCACATGTTCACACATGTAGTTGAAACAAAATCAACATAGCCTTCACGATATTTATGTTCATGGTGGATTATATCCTACTCATGCTTGCATCCAATGTTTATTAATTTTAGTTCGTGTTCATGACTCTTATCGCTCTCTAGTTGGTCGCTTCCCAGTCTTTTTCTAGCCTTCACTTGTACTAAGCGGGAATATTGTTTGTGCATCCAATCCCTTAAACCCCAAAGTTATGCCATATGAGTCCACTATACCTTCCTATATACGGTATCTACCTGCCGTTCCAAGTAAATTTGTATGTGCCAAACTCTAAACCTTCAAATAAACATTATGTTTTGTATGCTCGAATAGCTCATATATCAACTAGGGCTGCCCTTATCTTCCATGTTAGGCGGGTTATTCTCAAGAGGAGTGGACTCCGCTCCTCACTCACGAGAAAATGGCTGGTCACCGGGATGCCCAGTCCCATGCTTTATGCAAACTAAATCAAAATAATTGCAAACAAAACTCCCCCTGGGACCTGTTGATTGTTGGTGGCACTCGTTGTTTCGAGCAAGCCATGGATTGATGCTTGTTGGTGGAGGGGGAGTATAAACTTTACCATTCTGTTTGGGCACCGCCTATAATGTGTGTAGCATGGAAGATATCGCCATCTCTTAGTTGTTATGTTGAGAATGAAAGTATGCCGCTCAAAATATTACTTATCTCTATTTCAAAACCGAGCTCTGGCACCTCTACAAATCCACCTTCCCTCTGCGAAGGGCCTATCTATTTACTTTTATGTTGAGTCATCACCCTCTTATTAAAAGGCACTAGCTGGAGAGCGCCTCTGTCATTTGCATTCATTACTATTAATTTATATTGGGTATGACTATGACTGGATCTCTTTTACCATGAATTACAATGTCTAGTCAGTACTTGATCTTTAAAGGTGCTCTCCATTTATGTTTTGCGGTCTCAGAAAGGGCTAGAGAGATACCATCTTGTTATACCATATTATGATTGTTTTGAGAAAGTGTTGTCATCCGAGATTTATTATTATGACTCGCTAGTTGATTAGGCCATTGATATGAGTAATCATGAGACCCGAGAATTATTGCAAATGTGGTTAGTTATAATTTTTGCTGAAAACTTGAATGCTGGCTTGACATAATTACAACAACAAGAGCAAACAGAGTTTGTAAAAGTTTTTCTTTTTCTCTTTCAGTTTGTCAACTGAATTGCTTGAGGACAAGCAAGGGTTTAAGCTTGGAGGAGTTGATACGTCTCCGTCGTATTTACTTTTCCAAACACTTTTGCCCTTGTTTTGGACTCTAGCTTGCATGATTTGAATGGAACTAACCGGATGAAGCTGTTTTCAGCAGAATTGCCATGATGTTGTTTTATGTGCAGAAAACAAAAGTTCTCGGAATGACCTGAAACTCCACGAAACATCTTAGAAAAAATAATAAAAAATCCTCGCCAAAGATAAAGACCAGGGGGGCCACACCCCGTCCACGAGGGTGGGGGCGTGCCCCCCCTACCTCGTGGGCCCCCTGGAGCTCCTCCGACGCCAACTCCAACTCTATATATTTGCTTTCGGAGAGAAAAAAATCAGAGAGAAGAAATCATCGCGTTTTATGATACGGAGCCGCCGTCAAGCCCTAAAACCTCTCGGGAGGGCTGATCTGGAGTCCGTTCGGGGCTCCGGAGAGGGGAATTCGTCGCCGTCGTCATCATCAACCATCCTCTATCACCAATTTCATGATGCTCACATGGTCGATGCGTGAGTAATTCCATCGTAGGCTTGCTGGGACGGTGATGGGTTGGATGAGATCTATCATGTAATCGAGTTAGTTTTATTAGGGTTTGATCCCTAGTATCCATTATGTTACGAGATTGATGTTGCTATGACTTTGCTATGCTTAATGCTTGTCACTAGGGCCCGAAAGTGCCATGATTTCAGATCTGAACCTATTATGTTTTCATGAATATATGTGTGTTCTTGATCCTATCTTGCAAGTCTACAATCATCTATTATGTGTTATGATCCGACAACCCGAAGTGACAATAATCGGGATACTTCTCGGTGATGACCATAGTTTGAGGAGTTCATGTATTCACTATGTGCTAATCCTTTGTTCGGTTCTCTATTAAAAGGAGGCCTTAATATCCCTTAGTTTCCATTAGGACCCGCTGCCACGGGAGGGTAGGACAAAAGATGTCATGCAAGTTCTTTTCCATAAGCACATATGACTATATTGAATACATGCCTACATTACATTGATGAATTGGAGCTAGTTACATGTCACCCTATGTTATGACTGTTACATGATGAACCGCATCCGGCATAATTATCCATCACCGATCCAATGCCTATGAGCTTTCCATATACTGGTTTACGCTTATTTACTTTCTCGTTCTTACTGTTACAATCACTACAAAATACCAAAAATATTACTTTTGCTTTCATTACTCTTTTGTTACCATTACCACTACTATCATACTACTTTGCTACTAAATACCTTGCTGCAGATATTAAGTTATCCAGGTGTGGCTGAATTGACAACTCAGTTGCTAATACTTGAGAATATTCTTTGGCTCCCCTTGTGTCGAATCAACAAATTTGGGTTGAATACTTTACCCTGAAAGTTGTTGCGATCCCCTACACTTGTGGGTTATCACAGCAGCAGGCGTGCGCGGCGCGGATGCGGCCGGATGCCAGGGAGCAGCAGCACTGCTGGGGGAACCAGGGGGCTCGGGCGTGATGCGTGGGATGCAGAGGGCGTTGCGAGGGGGCAAGTTTGACATGGTGTGCATGCGTGCGGTGCGTGTGTCCGGAGTGCGGACAGTCAGGGCGAGGTGCAGGCGCATCGGGAGCGCGACAACGAGCGGGGAACAAGGGGGAAGAAGGGGGCTTCGATGCGGCTCACCGGGAGGGGTTCGATGACGAGCTCGGGAAGGGTCGGGAGCCGTCGGAGCAGCGGGGGTGACGGTGGCCGTGGCGGACGGAGTCGAAGGTTAACAGCGATGGTGGCAATGCGGGGCCTCCGAGGCTTCGACTGGAGGGCGGAGACGGCGTCGGGAAGGCCGGCGGGGCTCTAGGACTACCTTGACGTGACTCGGGTGGCTGATGGCCACGTCCATGGCGAGGTGGAGGCGGCAACTGCGCTCGGCCGAGGAGGATGAAGAAGGGAGAGGTGAGAGGGAGGGGATTCGAGGGCTAGGGTTTGCCAGGGGGTCGGGGCAGCCATGTAGATGTCGGGGATGCAGCGGATTGCCGGCACGTGGCCGATCCATGGCCACGGATGACGGCGCGGCATCCACCCAGCCTCTGATGAACACAGAGGTTGGGGACGAGCTCCAGGTGGGCTGGGTGTTGCCTGTTCACATCAAGGCCGAGGTGCATAGTAGGTTAGTTTATGTTTCCTTTCTTTTCATTCATTTCTATTTTTATTTATTTTCTTGTTTCTGTTTTCTTTTACTTATGTAATAGTTTATAGTTTTACAAAAAGTGAAACCCATACCCAAAATAGAGTTACAATTATAACTACTGCCACAAAAGGTTGTATCCCTGAAAAAAATAGTTTAGTATTTTAAAAAATGCAAAATGCATTTATTTAATTGTTTTACCTACTATTTTAATTACTTAAGTGCATTTAAACCTTTTATAAAATGTGGCTTCTCCATTATGATTACCTATGCATTATTTGACACAACCCAAACAATTTAGTTTTAATATTTGAAAACTTTTGTTGTTTGCCTTTATTTTGAATTTGAATTCGAACCGTTTTCGAACTAACGCGAGATTATCAATAGTAACCGTGATGACGTGGCGTCATTAACGTGGAATTACTGTAGCCTAATTATCCGAGCATCACAGACACACAAGTTGATCATTGATCTCTCTTAGCCGTGTGCGGTGCCCCCCTCCACCATAATCCACCTCGGTCATATCATAGGGTGCTTAGGCGAAGCCCTGCATCGGTAAATTCATCAACACCGTCACCACGCCGTCGTCTTGTGAAGCTCTTCCCAGCTCTCTTTGGATCGTGAGTTCGCGGGGCGTCACCGAAGTTGAGCGTGTCTGAGCGCGGAGGTGCCGTGACGTTGATGCGAGGATCGGTCGATCGTGAAGACATACGACTACATCAACCGCGTTGTCATAATGCTTCTGCTTACGGTCTACGAGGGTAAGTGGATGACACTCTCCCCTCTCGTTGCTATGCATCACCATGATCTTGCGTGTGCGTAGGATTTTTTTTGAAATTACTACGTTCCCCAACACGCGACACGGGAAGAGTCGGTGCAGGAGCCTGTTGGGGATATAACTATTTGTGCAAGCCGCCCAGGAGGGGCCGGGTTATACAAAGAAGACTCATCAAGAAGAAGCCCAAAGCCAAGCATGAAGATGGCGGTTCAATAAAGGGGCCGAGGGCCACTGGCGGCTTAAGGCCCACGGTGATAAACCGCCATGTTAATATTACTTGTATCATAAGGTAGAATTAACTAGTCACCGAGCCGGACACTGTTTATGAGCCGGCCGGGACTCTGTAGGCCTCAGGGCGTCTACCCTTGTATATAAGGGGATGACCCGCTGGCGGCTTAGGGCAATAAACAACTCATCGAGAGCCGGGCATAGCGTATCTCGCTCCCTGGTCATCGAAACATCAAGCAATGCCAACCCAACTAGACGTAGGCATTACCTTCACCGTAAGGGGCCGAACTAGTATAAACCTCTCGTGTCCTTTGTCCCGATTAACCCCTTTAAGCTAACTACTTGCGATGGCTCCACGACTAAGTCCTTGCAAGAGGACATCTGCCGTGACAAAACCACGACAGTTGGCGCCCATCATGGGGCTAGCGCACGGTGGATTTGAGTTCTTGAAGGGTAGCTTCGAAGGGCTCAAGGGATACGTAGTGGGCCGGATGACCAAGAGTCGTCGCGGCAAGATCTACATCGACAACGAAGGCTGGGGCCCCGACGCCGACTCAATTGAGTCTGGTGTACAGGCCCCCTTGGCGGAATCCACGTCTTCATCGGCCAGATTGGTGAGCCGGGCGTGAGCGGACAAGCGCACCGACATCGTCGAGACGGCTCGGAGTTCGAGACCCGACCTAGTTCAACCCGGCATGAAGCGTGCCTTCGTGGGCTGCATCCACAGAGAGGAACTTTCTAAAGGATCTGAAGATGGTGGTGAGACGGCCGTCCTCTCTGACGGTGATTCGTCCGCCGGTTCAACAAATTCGCTGTATCAAGTACAGGAGGGCATGCTTGGGGGCTATTTCGACGGCTCTAGTATTCCGGACTCCTATGAGCCGCCAAGCTGGGCAGGAGTCTTTATGGCTGGTACTCAACCCGGTCAAAACTCAACGGCTGCAACAGCAATAACGTCCGGTCGAGCGGCGGGGCGGGAGGCCCTGTGTGCCCGCCGCTCGGTCTTGATGGATCTCATGGATAAGCCGACGGCCACATTAACCGCCACGGTTATTCCTGCAAATCAAGATGAGCATAACGTGGAGGTGGCAAAGGTGCGTGAGGAGATAGCTCGGGCCAAGGAGGCCTTGGCAGCTGAGGACACCAGGTTAGCTACAGAACGGGCGGCTTTGGATGCACGGGCGCAGCAACTCCAGCCCGAGGCTTTCCAGCTTAATATGAGCCTGAACGCATCTAATGAGGTGATGAGAAGGAGGCACTAGAAAAGTCAATCCCGTTTGCCTCTGGTTTACGACCCTCGGAACCTTTTCACTACACCTGGTGCCGGTCCTAGCAACCCGCCCGAAGCCAATCAGTTTATGACAACCGGAGCGGGAGGACCGGCTCAGCCTCGGGAGATGGCACCTCCTCATGGGAACATGGCACCGCCTCCTTACGTACCGATACCGCCGGGTCACTTTTCCAACCCCATGGAGAACTTGATCTCAGCATCAGCACGTTTGGCGGCTCTTCCGGTGGACGGTGACGATCCAACAACAGTAGAGACTCGAAGGATCAGAGACCTCGTCCAGACAGCCCTGGCTCAGCAAGAGACTTATTCCTACAGCCGGGACAGGATTCATTCAACTCCTCCGCCTTGGTTAGCCCCGGCTCGTCCAAACCGGATCCCGAGTTATAGCAGACACATGGAGTCAGAAGCTTTGTCAAGCAACGCCCAGCGCCATAACCAACCCGGTGGATACAACCCGGTGCAGGACCGGGTGCGACAGAGGACCAAGAAAGGCGGCTCAACTAGCGGCTCAGCAGGTGGCTCATCAGGCTTTTCCGGATTATCCGACGACCTCTGTTGAGGCGGGAGTGGCCACCAGGACAGGTGGTGTTCCTTGTTTAGTGTCGGCTTTGCGCAATGTGCGTCTGCCCAAAGACTTCAAGGGACCCCGAAAGGTACCGAACTACGCGGCCGACTTGCAGCCCGGAGCGTGGATCGAGAGTTATGAGATGGCCATGGAGTTGTTGGAGGTCAGCGACGCAGCAATGGCTAAGTACTTCACCATGATGCTGGATGGAACGGCCCGGTCTTGGTTAAAGGGTTTACCGGCCAATTCCATCAATTCATGGGTGGAGCTTAAGGCCCGATTCATCCAGAACTTCAAAGACACTTGCAAGCAATCTATGTTGATTATGGACTTGACGGATTGTAAGCAGGAGGAGGGTGAATCCACGACTCATTGGGTGCGCCGGGTCAAGGAGATAATACATTCATCTGACAAGATGGATGCCGGCTCTGTAGTCCTCATGTTGGAGAAGAACTGCTGCTTTGGTGCCGCTGAGACAGAAACTGGGGCGCCTTAAGCGTGATTGCAATGATATGGGTACACTGATGGCAGCTTTAGTCAAATACGCCGACTCTGATAGTACCAAGGATCCCGCGTCGATGAGGAAAAGACAGGAAGGGAAAGAAGAACGACAATGGAAAGGGCCAAAGAAGATAACCCGACAAATCAAGGAGGTAATAAGCGTAAAGCTGATGGTAACCCGGAGTTCGTGGCCAACGCACATGGTAACAATCAGAGACGCAAGGGAAAGCCGCCCCCCCCCCCCCGGTCTGGTGGGTCAGGCCCATCTCTGGAACAGTTACTCAATGAGCCCTGCCCGAGACACGGCATCCGGGAGAGGCCAGCCACTCATTTATGGAAGGATTGCGCGATCATGAAGGCTTTCAAGAATTCCAACATGTTTGATGGCAATCTTGGATCGGGCGGCGGCTCAGGAGCTGGCGGCTTTCATGGCCCGGGCAGCGGTTCAAGTTCCGACTTTCAAGGAAATCAAGGCGGCTATAATCAACAGCCTGCAGTCAAGGGAGACAAAGAGCAGCAGATGGTCAGTTATCAAAGCCACCGAAGCGGTGAATGGTGGGCATTACCATGTGTTTACCACTAATTTGTGCAAACGTGACCAGAAGGTTCATAAGAGGGCCGTGAATTCTGTTGAGCCGGCGGTTCCCTGTTATTTGAGGTGGTCAGAGCAGCCCATTATATGGAGCAGGGAAGATCACCCCCTCGGGGTTGATAATCCGATTCAGTTGGCCTTGGTGGTAGCACCTCAGGTTGGTGGATATAAATTCACTAAGGTACTCATGGACGGAGGAAGCAGCATCAATATTCTCTATTATGAGACCTTTCGCCGCATGGGGTTGACTAATAAGGACTTGAGGACGTCCAACACTGTCTTTCATGGAGTGGTGCCTGGTAATTCGGTGTACCCAGTTGGCAAGATTGAACTGGAAGTGGCCTTTGGAGATGAGTATGATTCTAGAGCTGAGAAATTAACTTTTGAGGTGGTCAAAATCAAGAGTCCATATCATGCTCTGTTTGGTCGGCCGGCTTATGCCAAGTTCATGGCACGGCCGTGTTATGTTTATCTGCCGCTTAAGATGCCGGGTCACAAGGGCACCATCACTGTGCATGGAAGTCGAAAGGTAGCCCTGGAATGTGAGGAGGGCGACGCGGCTTATGCTGAGTCTGTTTGTGCAGCAGAGGAGCTGAAGTTTTATCAAGACAATGTTGACCCGGCGGATATGACCTCTCTAAACAAGCCAACCACCGAGCATGACCCGACCATGAAGTTTAAGTCGGCTGATGAAACCAAGCTTGTTACTCCAGGCGATTCGTCTAAGCAGTTCAGTATCATTGTCAATTTGGATCCTAAATAGGAAAGCGCGCTCATCGAGTTCATCGTGAGAACCGGGACATCTTTGCGTGGAAACCTTCTGACATGCCGGGTGTATCGAGAGAACTCGCTGAGCATACACTCAATATTGATCTGAAGTATAAGCCGGTAAGGCAGTTTCTTCGACGGTTCAACAAAGAGAGACGGAAAGCTATTGGAGAGGAAGTCGCCCGACTCTTAGCGGCTGGGTTTATTGTGGAGGTTTTTCACCCGGAGTGGTTGGCTAACCCGGTGCTTGTGCTCAAGAAGAACGGCACCTGGCGGATGTGTGTGGATTACACGGACTTAAATAAGGCTTGTCCGGCTGATCCCTTTGCTCTCCCCCGTATTGATCAAATCATTGATGCTACGGCGGGTTGTGAGCGTTTGAGCTTTTTGGATGCTTACTCTGGTTATCATCAGATCAAAAAGGCAGTTAAGGACCAGGAGAAGACGGCGTTCAACACTCCGTTCGGAGCCTTCTGCTATGTATCTATGCCGTTTGTGCTCAAGAGTGCCCAGCCGACTTATCAGCGTGTGTACAGAACTGTCTCCACGATCAAATTGGGCGCAATGTTCATGCTTATGTGGATGACATTGTGGTGAAGTCCAGAGAGAAGGAAACTTTGATATCTGATTTGAAGGAAACCTTTGATAATCTCCGGGTTTATAAGATGATGCTTAACCCGGCCAAGTGTGTATTTGGTGTACCTGCAGGCAAACTTTTGGGATTTCTGGTCTCAAACAGGGGCATTGAAACTAACACGGAGAAGATCAAGGCGATTACCTCTTTGGCTAAATCGGCGTGCATCAATGATGTTCAGCGACTGGCGGGTTGTGTTGCTGCTTTAAGCCGGTTCATAAGCTGGTTAGGTGAGAAGGCCCTACCGCTGTATCAGATGATGAATAAAATGGACACTTTTGTCTGGAGTGATGCTGCTAATACCGCCTTTGAAGACTTAAAGAGGCAGTTGTCTGAGCCTCCGGTCCTTGCGACTCCCATTGATAAAGAGCCGTTGTTGTTATATGTGGCTGCTAACTCATGAGCTGTCAGTATTGCCATTGTGGTGGAGCGCAAGGAGGCTGGCAAGGAGCATCCGGTTCAGCGGCCGATTTATTACATCAGTGAGGTGCTCATAGAGTCCAAGCAAAGTTATCCGCATTGGCAGAAGCTTGTTTACAGAGTGTTTATGGCAAGCCGGAAGCTGAAGCAATACTTCCAAGGTCATCCTATAACTGTGGTAAGTTCTACCCCCTTGGGAGACATCACCCAGAATAGGGAAGCTATAGGACGAGTCGCCAAGTGGGCCATTGAGCTTGGGTCTCATGGTTTGAAGTACATGCCACGCACCGCTATTAAATCTCAAGCCTTGGTGGATTTTATCAATGATTGGACAGAGTTGCAGGCACCTGAGGAGAAGCTAGATAACACATATTGGACCATTCACTTTGATGGGTCCAGGCAGTTGGAAGGCTCGGGGGCTGGAGTTCTTTTAACTTCCCCCTGAGGCGACAAATTTTGTTATGTTCTCCGGCTTATGTTTCCTTGTACTAACAATGCAGCTGAGTACGAGGCTTTACTCCATGGTCTCAGGATGGCTAAGGAGATGAGTTTAAGTCGGGTCAGGTGTTTGGGTGACTCAGATCTTGTGGCTCAACAGGTGTCAGGCAAGTGGGATTCTAAGGATCCCCTTATGGCGGCTTACCGTCGTGAAGTTGATCTTGTGGTGGGCACTTCAAAGGTTATCAAGTGGAGCACATTGATCGAAGGAAGAATGAGGCGGTGATGCTTTAAGCCGGTGGGATCTCAGCGTAAGCCGGTGCCGCCTAACACCTTTCTCGATGTTTTGCATAATCCTTCCGTCAAAGTACCTACTGAAGGAAGAATTAGCGATTGCTGCATCTCGGAGGCACAAACGGTGGCAGCTCTTCACGTCATCCCGGATTGGACAGTGCCGTATTTGGCCTATATGACCCGGGGACAATTGCCTGAGGATGAGATTTTGGCGAGACAAATCATCAGGCAGTCCACATCTATGACGATTGTTCATGGCGAGTTACATCACCGCAGTGTCACTGGGGCGTCTCAACGTTATGCGTCGCCTCACGGAGGGTCGTGGAGATACTTCGTGAGATCCATGAAGGAGATTGTGGTCATCATGCGGCTCAAAATCTCTTGTGGCCAAGGCTTTCCGTCATGGTTTCTATTGGTGACGGCTCATGCCGATCTGAGAGGATCTGGTTAGCAAATGTGACGGATGTCAAAAATTCTCACGACGAGCTCATGTGCCGCCTCAAGAATTGAGGATGATTCCAATTGCTTGGCCGTTCGCAGTCTGGGGGCTTGACATGGTTGGACCTTTCAAGAGGTCTAAGGATAAAAAGACACACCTCCTGGTGGCAGTGGATAAGTTTACAAAGTGGGTTGAGGCAGAGCACAGCCAAGAAGTGTGATGCAGCCACGGCGGTTCAGTTCATGAAAAAGGTGATCTTTCGTTTTGATTTTCCACACAGCATCATAACTGATAATGGCACTAATCTCTCCAAAGGTGCCATGGAAGAGTTCTGTCAACGGGAACATATTCGGCTTGATGTTTCGGCTATTGCTCATCCTCAATCCAATGGTCAAGCAGAGAGAGCTAATCAGGAGATCTTGAAGGGTATCAAACCCCGGCTCTTGGTCCCCTTACAGCGGACTCCGGGTTGTTGGGTGGAGGAGCTACCCTCTGTGTTATGGAGCATCAACACTACGCCTAACAGATCTACAGGTTACACACCTTTCTTCATGGTGTACAGAGCGGAGGCAATCCTGCCAAGTGACATCCGGAACGACTCACCCCGCGTGGCGGCTTACGTTGAGGCTGATAACGAAAAAGCTCGTCAGGATGCACTTGACTTGTTGGATGAGGAGCGAGACTTGGCAATAGCCCGCTCGGCGATTTACCCGGCAAGACCTGCGCCGCTATCACAACCGCCCGGGTTAGAAGCAGAGCCTTTCAGAAGGCGACTTAGTGCTCCGGCTCATCCAGATCGATCGATATGCACAAGCTATCCCCTCCTTGGGAAGGACCCTTTGTGATCAGCAAGAATCTGAACAACGGGTCATACTACCTCATCGATGTTCGAGAGCACAAAGACTCACGTAAGTCGGAGGAAGAGACCCGCCGACCGTGGAACATCGCTCATCTTCGGACTTATTATACCTGAGCCGCCGGCTCTTAATATGTATATATTTTTGAAGATGTATATATTATATAAAGCAATAAAGCAGGACCTCTGTCCTTTTCACCCTCAAAGGTTTATATGTCTTTTTTATCAGGTGGTGGAAACAACCAACAGGGAGCAGATCATATCTGAATCCGGCTTTCCCTTTAGTCCGCTTATGATCATATCTGAATCTAGCCATGATCACTTGGGGGCTTCCTGTTCAAACATAGGTCGTATTCGAATCAAAGAGAACATAGCTGTCGATACCCACTTGATCGGCATATTGCCAAACCCACTTGGGAGCTTCTTGATCATATTTGAATCATAGCTTAACCTCTTTGGGTCTGACGTGGATCATATTCGAATCAGCATCATTAAACAACTCTTATGGTCACTTGGGGGCTTCCTGTTCAAACATAGGTCGTGTTTGAACCAAAGAGAACATAGCTGTCGATACCCACTTGATCGGCATCGCCAAAGCCACTGGGGGCTATATGATCGTATCTGAATCTTAGCTTAACCCCTTTGGAACGGTTCACTAATCGTATTCGAATCAGAGGCCTTTGAAATTAAAATCTATTATTCATTATACTTTGTAAAGTATAAAGGGCCAGGTGAACATTATATGTGCCAACTTTCAAGAGTTAAACCGGCTTTTATATGATGTTTTGGTTCGTACTCCGGGTTATCAATACTTTATGTGACCCCGGATGCGATAAGTCGCCAAGGGAATTTTGTTTGTTTTATATGCAGGATAAGGCAAGCAAGTTTTTAACATCAAGAAAAGTCAACATAAGCTGGAAGTATTTAGCGATGGCGGCTTACGAAAGTATTAAGCGCCACAAACATGCTCGGAGGCATGACAAAGTTGAGAGGTTTTTCTATCCAATTACAAGACTCCTCGAGTCTGAATAATGAAGCATTGTTTTCGCAAAGTCATAAACGCCTGGCGGTTGACTCCTTTGGTGGGCTTGAAGATTCCGGGTTATCCTTCTTCGCCTCTCCATCTGCAACCCTGTCCTGGAAGGTTGATGAGGCCCAGTCAATGCCGCTTAAGGCTTCAAACTCAGCTTCATCATCTATTAAACCGGCTGGGTCAACTTCAGGGGTAAAGGTGTGCTTACGAGTTGGAGGGATCAGGCTCACGTCATCATAGTGAGGTGTTGGAATCCTCCGGTTCTCGGCCCGACTGATACTTGGTAAGGTCAATATCGTTCCCAATGATAGTAGCAACAGGACGTACGACTTTCACGCAAGCGGTAAAGTCTGTCTCGTCGAATAAAGAGCCGTCTTCCTTCAAGCTGGGATATCCAAGAGCAACGTCTGCCAGGTCTAATTCTGGAAGCAACGCCTTGGCCCGGCTCAAGGCAGCTATAGCCCCGGTTCTGGCAGAAGCCCGTCTTAGCTCTTGAATCCGCTGGGGTAGCACGGCAAGCCGCTTTAGCACATCTTGCAAGAGATGGGGAGCGTCATTTGATAGAGCCACAACGGCCAATGCACGTTGGGACCCGGTGTATAGTTGCTCCACCAGAGTGTAAACCGCCTTCAGCTTGATCAACATGTTTTCCTTGAGGTTCGTACTCCTGAGGCCCGCGTTCATAAACATAAGGTGAGCCGGAGATGACAATTAAAATGGTCATCAAAGGAAGGATTGCAATATTCAAGGTTATATATAATAACTTACCGAAGATTGCTGAGACCATTTGAGATATGGCGCTTTAAGCCGGACAGCTCGGCTGTTGCTTCTGCAAGTGACGTTTCTGCTGTCTCGGCCCGGGTCGCCAGGGAGGCCTTCTCATCAGCCCAGATTTTCTTCTCCGCCTCAAAATTTTTCTTCAACTTCTCTTGTTCAGAGACGCTGAATTCAAATTTGGAGTTGGCCTTTTGAATTTCAAGTTCTTGAGCCACCAGGCGGCTCTTCAGGTCAGCAATCTCCGACTCAAATTGACTCACGGTGGCCTGCATTGGTGTCGGGTTATAGTCAGAATCATGGTAAGATAACATTAAGTCCCAAGCACTTTGCAAGCGAAGGCACTTGACACTTAGGGGGGCTAATGTACGCTGAAGAATTTTAAATTTACAATTCCGGTTCATGGAAATTAAGTCCCAAGCCCTTTGCAAGCAAAGGTACTTGACACTTGGGGGCTAATGTGTATCGCAAGTTTAAGGTATCATGTTACAACCGGGTTAAATATATTCTTTCTAAACCGGATAAAGCAGTGCTAAGCAGGTTTCTAAGTCTACATCATATTTATTCATAAGCAATAGACTTGGGGGCTGATACAGTAAGTATGATTAAGAGAAGTAGCATAAAAGTTATACCTCAGATTTTTGCTGTATTTGCTTCACCATGTCGATTTCTAGGTCACGGCTACTATGTACTTGATTGATATAGCCAGAGACTATATCTCCAATGCTCAAATGAGTATAATCAGCAATGTCTAGCTTGGCCTTTCGGCGTTCCAGGAACTCCTTGGCAGAGCACTTGGCAAGGACAGTGGGTTGTCCCAGCTCAACAAACTGGGTGAGGGAGTCCTGGATTAGGGGGTGTCCGGATAGCCAAACTATCACCGTTGGCCGGACTCCTGGACTATGAAGATACAAGATTTAAGACTTCGCCCCGTGTCCGGATGGGACTTTCCTTGGCGTGGAA
This sequence comes from Aegilops bicornis, assembly GCA_021605145.1. NCBI lineage: Eukaryota > Viridiplantae > Streptophyta > Magnoliopsida > Poales > Poaceae > Aegilops > Aegilops bicornis. The sequence goes on from CM038670.1 coordinate 571,432,788, forward strand.
GGCAAGCTTGGCGATACGGATATGTAGATCTCCTACCATTGTAACTGACTCTGTGTAACCCTAACCCTATCCAGTGTCTATATAAACCGGAGGGTTTTAGTCCGTAGGACGAACAACAATCATACCATAGGATAGCTTCTAGGGTTTAGCCTCTCTGATCTCGTGGTAGATCCACTCTTGTACTACCCATATCATCAATATTAATCAAGCAGGAGTAGGGTTTTACCTCCATCGAGAGGGCCCAAACCTGGGTAAAAACATCGTGTCCCTTGCCTCTTGTTACCATCCGCCTAGACACACAGTTTGGGACCCCCTACCAGAGGTCTGCCGGTTTTGACACCGACATTGGAGCTTTCATTGAGAGTTCCTCTGTGTCGTCATCCTTAGGCCCGATGGCTCCTTCGATCATCAACAAAGACTCGGTCCAGGGTGAGACTTTTCTCCCCGGACAGATCTTTGTATTCGGCGGCTTTGCACTGCGGGCCAATTCACTAAGGGGCCGAACTAGTATAAACCTCTCGTGTCCTTTGTCCCGATTAGCCCCTTTAAGCTTCCTAGTTGCGATGGCTCTACGACTAAGTCCTTGCAAGAGGAAATCTGCCGTGAAAAATCCACGACAGAGCCCGTGGAACCGGCATGGTATAGGCATGAACGACACCGGTCCACGAGTTGTAGCCGGAGGCCCACGGAGGGGGCACCTGGAACTGCTGCTGCTGATGTGGCGGGCCGGTGCCCTGCGACTGCTGCTGCTGACCGCCACGGCGGCCCCCACCGCGCCGTTCGGTGGGAGGGGCGGGTGGGCCATAGGGCAGCGGGAGCAGCTCTCTGGCTCTTCTTTGGGCGCTGATATCTTTGTGTGGCGCTGGTAGGACGCCTGGTGGCCTTGGCGGTGGGGCGGTGGCGCGGCGGCCAGGAGGTGTCGGGGTTCCGCCACGGGTGGTGCCGGCGGCGAGGCGGTGTGGATGGCCCGCGCCTTCACCTGCTTCATCCGTCACTCCTCCAAGCGGAGGTACGCAACGAACTTGGTGAAGGACGGGTTGGGGATGAGGCTGAGGTTCACCGCGGCGTTGCCAAAGTCCTCGTTGAGCCCGGCGGTGAGTGTGCTGAGGAGGAGGTCATCATGGATCTTCATGCCAATATCGCGGAGCTAGTCAGCGAGAGTCTTCACGCGGCGACAATAGTCGTCGACGGAGGTGTTGTCCTGGTGACACCCAAAGAACTCTTGCTGCAAAAAACACGATGCCGGAGCTTGTTGTCGGTGAAGAGCCCGTTCAGCTTAGTCCACACGGCGCATGCGTCATCACCGTCTTGCACAACCATCTGGAAGAGGTCCGGCGAGATGGTGAGGAAGAACCACTAGATGATCGTGGTGTCGATGGTGGACCAGTCATGGAACTCGGGGACGAGGCTGGAGTCGACGGTGCCGTCCACGTGATCAACGAGATGATACTCCCGAAACACGAGGGAGAAGTAGGTCTTCCACGTGTAGTAGGAGGAGTATGCCTGGGAGAGACGAACCGGCACCCGCTCGAAGATGTTGAGGTTGCGGATGTCGTTGACGTCGAGAGGGTTGGCGTCGATGAATGGGTTGGAGTTGATGGACGCGGAGGAAGTGACGGACGACATGGCGAGAATGGGACGGTGCGGATGACGCGGACGGCTGCAACAGGTGAGTCGGACGAGGACGACGATGTGTCATTGGGGCAACTGCTGCTACTAACGGACGAGGCAGGCGACGCTAGCGAGCGGAGCGGGCGAAGCGGGCGATCGCTCGCAGGTGGCACGGGCGAAGCAGCGAGTCGGGAGGCTCGGGCGATGCAGGGAGGCCGAGCGTAGCGGATCGGGCACCGAGTCAGGCGGCTTGAGGCGATACAACGAGGCGGGCAGCGAGGCAATACAGCGAGGCGGGGCTTGGGCAGATCGGGCCGAGCGGGCACAACACCGAGGCGGGGTGAGCGGAAGCAGCGAGGCGGGTGGGCTGGCGAGCGAGACGTGCGGCGCGACTGGATTAGCGCGCGGCAGAGAGGCGGCGGCGGCAGCGGAAGGCTAGGGTTGAAACCTAAAAACTGATACCATGTAGAATATGTGAATTGCACGATGTATTGCTCTCGTGCATAGGCACGTATATATGATGTACAACGGTGGGCCATGAACCTCAACTATACAAAAAACTAGGAGGTGGACCCAATACATAATATGCACATAACACATATACTCAATACAGTGGATAGGAAGATTTATCTTGGCAAGCGACGCGTCCTTGTGCATGGCTTTCCTTAGCTTTCATTTTTTCCCCTAGAAGAGAACTCGAAAACTATCAGAGCAATGTCAATTGTTTTCTCTCCGACGACCCAACCCACATCTCGATTGGCTCTTTTCATTGAGACCAACTATCAGAGCAACTATCAGGTGCCATTTCTAATGGTAATGTAAATGAGGCATAGAAGAGGCCATGGTCTGTTGCATCGCAAGGATTTTCCAACCAACCCACATCTTGGTTGGCTCTTTTCATTCAGACCAAAGCCATTTTATTCTCAGAGCCCTCGCAAACTTAACGAGGTCTAGGATACCCAAACCTCCAAGGTCAGTTGGACCGCAATGACATTCCAATTAACATTGCACATTGCTTGTGTAGCTTTTTTCGTACCCAACCATAGGAAAGCTCTCTCAATTTTGTTGATGTTATGTAAAGTTCTCGGAGGGGGTTTAAGAGCAATGTTGTGGTATACCGCTTGCGAGGTGAGCACCGACTTGACAAGTATTGCCCGAACCAGCGGCGGTGATATTTTTCCCATCCCAAGAAACATGTCTTGTTGCAACTTTATATTCAAGGAATGGAAAATTAACTCTCCGAGGTTGCCAACCAAAAGAGTGGGATGCCCAACTATTTGATGCGGAAGGAAGTTCGGGTGGCCGACAAATTAGAAAGGATTGAGTCCAGGTTGAGGTGTCCATAGTCCATACCATTGAGATCACCGAACTCTTTTGGAAATTAGTGCAAACGCACATATTATCACTAAAGCAAGTTTTTTTAGTCTATCACTAAAGCAAGTAAACACCCGTTACTGACATTGGCTTTGTCCGTAACACGTGTTGGCTTGGCCTACCTAGGCCCTAGCCGGGCCTTATACCGCTGCGGGCCTACCTGGTGGAAAATAACCTCATCAGGTAGATCCAATAAATTTTGACTATCAAACCATGTCAATCCAACGATCTATATTGCTTCACTTGCAAGCACTCAAATGTTTAGCATGCAATTAACATTCGAGATTTGTAAATTCCGAACGATCTTGATGCCGCCCGATCAGGATCCCACGCCGCGGAATAATTGCCACTTTAATGAGATCCGATTTTATGAAAACAGACACGTCACGGAATAATTATCCCTTTAATGACTTTCTGATCGCGTGGCCGTGGAATTGTTGGTGCTTTAATGGGATTCGATTTTACGGCAGATTTTTCGTGATTAATGCAGCATTAATGGGATCCGATTTTGTAGGAAATTTTTCTATGATGCAAGGCCTCAAGATAAATAGCCAAAAATTGTTGTGGTAGCCAAGAATTGAACCCAAAACCACATGTGCCAATCAAACAACAACAACCAACTAGGCTAGATCAATTTGTTGGTTTCTCACAAGATACACACTACTTATACCTTCGTAATACGAGTTTCTAAAAGAAACTAAATCAACAGTCTTATCAGTCCCAATTACTTTAAGTTGTGCATCTAAGTTCGATCATTTTCTTGCACGTTCCATACCACTTCACATAGTTCAAAAAAGTTTTTCAAACATTTTCCCATAAGTTATGTGTAAATTGTATGGTAATTTACGCGTCATGGATTTGATAACTTATATACATACATCATGATAACTTTGACCTAGGAAAAAAGTTTGTTGAAACATACCCGATAAATTTGGTGTAAATTGCATGATAATTTACGTACCACTGACCTAGCAAATTACATACGAACACCGTGATAACTTTGACCCTGGAGTTTTTTTGTTAAAACATAGGTATACGTAAACGACGAACTTTCCATTTTTTAAGTCATATGTACATGATTTTTCACACGATATGTTTTCATTGAAACATATCCCCGGTAATTTTTATGATAATATAGGCTTCTGGACTTGATAACTTAGGTTTAAACACCACGATAACTTTGACCCATGGACAAAAGTTGTTGAAAAGATACCATCGATATCTTCTTTGTAAATAGCATGATAATATACACTCCCGGACTTGATAATTTATGTATAAACACCACGGTAACTTTGACCCGTGGAAAAAAGTTTTTAAAAACATATTTCGGTAACATATGTGTAAATAACATGGTAATATAGGCTTCCAGACCTGATAACTTAGGTACAAACAGTACGATAATTTTGACCCTTGATTTTTTTGTTGAAAACATACTCTGATAATTTTTTATGTAAATAACATGATAGTATAGGCTTCCGGTCCTGATAACTTAGGTACAAATACTACGACAATTTTGACCCGTGAATATGTTTTGTTGAAAACATACCACTAATAACTTCTCGAGTAAATAACATGATAGCATATGCTGCCGGACATGATAACTTAGGTACAAACACCACGATAACTTTGACTCATATAAAAAAGTTGTTTGGAAACATACTCCGGTAACATCTGTATAAATAACATGGTAATATAGGATCCCGGACCTGATAACTTAGGTACAAACACCACGGTAACTTTGACTAGTGAAAAAAGTTGTTGAAAACATACTCTGATAACTCTTTTGTGTAAATAGCGTGATAATTTAGGCTCTCGGTTCTGATAATGTAGGTACAAACACCCCGATAACTTTGACCCATGAAAAAAAGTTGTTGAAAACATACTCTACTAGGATCTGTGTAAATAATATGATAATATACGCATAGCAGAGCTGATAACTTATTTATACAGATGTTGAAAGATGCGTCAATAATTTCTGTGTAAATAAAATGATAGTTTTTGAATGACAAACGAGATAACTTGCGTTGAAAAATCATGGTATCTTAGACATTAACATTTTAACAACATGATATTTTAGCATGATTAGCCTGGTAAATTTGGTGTGAATTACCTGATAAATCTAGCACGATTAGCCTGGTACATCTACCATGAGCAGTCTTGCTTCAGTTAACTCAAACATAGTTATATATATACAAATTAGATGTCAAACGGTAAATATGCATATAGGATTCATTAGTCTAGTTGGCTATCAGAGATAGCTTTGAAAGGGGAGGTCTTATGATCAATTCCTGCTTTTTATGCATTTTTTTTCCAATGGAGAAGAAACTAGAGAAGGAAAAAAAGCAGAAAACATGCGCCGGTGGGTTTAGGCCTTCCATTATGTAGGCCAAAAGTGGTGCCAAATTTGCTTTTCAGACATTTGACACCGGTGCCCTACATTGCCAAGCCGATGCCAAATAAAAATTGCTGGGCACCAGAGCACCTACATGCTCCGAAGCCAAATCCTTTAACCAAATAAATTAAGCGCGTCGTACGTGCAGTGGGCCAGGAAGAGTGCAGTGAGTCAGGAAGGAGAGACGCTGGCAGTGGGGTATATTGGTCTGGTCTATACTATTTTACTAGAACATAAAGGCGCGCGTTGCCGCGCCCGTCTATCTTGAGAAATATGCAATATAGATGTTTAAAATTTGAATAGTTCAAGCTAAAAGTGGTCCACTGATGTGAGTACAGAGTATGCAAACATGAACATACAATATTTTATCTTGTTGGGTCAAATAAATTTCAGTGTGATATTGAAAATTTCAGTATCATCCTTTTTATTTGACGATGCAGCTACCAAGCACATTGAAATTTTGCATAATAACATAACCCTGAAAACAACTGCACAAACTCGTAGCATGGTTCTAGCACATTTCAGGTACAAGTTACATGCTTCATTTCACATAAAAGCTAAAAGATTGCATAAAGATTTTATGGTTTTCTCAAAATAATAGTACTTAACAATTTCCCACCATCCTAAGAATCAATTGATACGTGTTTTCCACCTTTTCTTGACATGGTATCACAATAGAGAAATCATAGGTGGCCGGACGTTCAAATCATAGTAAACCTCAACATGACATTGCTTGTTCTTCTTGAGCTGTGATATCTTCAAATCCTAACTATCCTCTTTAAACTCTGATTTTGTTTTTAGTGTATATCCTGAATCCTTTGCATTTTTCCTTTTAAACCTCAGAAGTAGATATCTGCACCGCCACCCAAGGTTGAAACATTAATTGTTGTACTTATCGATATTGTACCATGAATGTTGACATCCATCTTGCAAGCACTATTGTTCTTCTTCTCCCTACTTAGTGCTTTGTCAAACATCTCAAACCTACAGGTTTGGCATTCAACTATCATGTACCAACACAACATAAAGCTCGGAAGAAGATGCATAAAGTAAAGTTATTATCTACTCCCTCCGTCCGGAAATACTTGTCGGACAAATAGATGTATCTAGATGTATTTTAGTTGTAGATATATCTATTTTTATCCATTTCTCCGACAAGTATTTTGGGACGGAGGGAGTACTAAGAAGATCACCCATTGGCAGCTGCAAGAACCACGACAAAATGGCCCTAGTCCATGGTCTACACTAAGCTCCTCCACTTGATGGAAGGATTATTTGATATATATCACTACACATACCACATCAGCAAAAGCATAGTGTTGATTCTGCTTTTACTTTTCAATATTAATAATCAAAAGATGAAGCACAAAGAAACATAACATAGATACATAAATTATGGTTCACTTATTCATTGGCATATAAAATATAATTAGTGGGAAGAATATTGCCTAAAGGGACTATGGAAAATTAGCAGCAAGAACATCAGCCACATGTTTTCTTTTTAAAAAATGGTACAAAGGTTTCTATCTTATATATTCAAAACTGACCGGTGGTCACGATCACCAACCACAAAGTTATCACCACTCTGTTATATACTCTTGTATCCATGACCAACTTATTTTGGGCACTTCATCTCTGAAGTTCTTTTCTCACAAAACAAAGTGTAAATATAGAAGAACAATTGTAAGGCTAGATAATGTGTTGGAAGAGTCAAGCTCTCAAGCATGTAGTAAACAAAGAGATAATCGTGCGGTAGAGGTGCAGTAAGGGAAAAAACTTATGTCTTCACTCTTAGTTGGGAAAAGCATCAAACAAAGGTAAGTTAATTTTGGAAACCCCATTATGTAAAGATGAAATGTATTTAAAACATAATCTTCAGCCCCTCATAGTGCTCGAACAAAGTTGTTGACTTAGTACAGTCTACAGTGGCATGATGAAACTTTTTGGTAGGGCATAAAACATGATTATTACATGACATTCTTGGCATTACACTTCATTCTTGGAAGGCCCTGTGGACTATGCTCTGAATCTCAACCTATGATTTGCCAAAATAAAGAATGAAATAAGATGAACGATAAATAAAATAAGCATAGTGTTTTAAGTCAAGAGACGGTTAATTAGCTAGCTTTTTATTTGTAGAGTAGTTAGTTTTTTGGTTTGATACTGTATGGGCTTGTTGTGTGCAAGTTCTTCTTCTAAACTTTCTCTTAATTAGTGATAGTGTTTGGCAGAGCTCCTGCAATTAAAATGTAAATGAATAATATACTCTTGATGTTCACATATAAACATATCTACATCAAAGAGAAAAAATTCAAAAGATGAGTTTCTGTTTTGGTGAGAAAGTGTAGTGGTGATTATAAGATTGTTAAAAAATAGTTCAATTTCATCGCTACACCGTTTGGGTAGTTGCAAATCCCTTGCAACACAAGAGAAGGGGATGTCTTTTCGTGCCTAAACAAATGATCATCAGTACGTTCAGTAAATGTCCTGGCTTGCAACTACAGTCGAGTGCATGTATATATAACTGTAAGCAAACTAGATTCTGCAACTTTACATTGTGTAGTACCATCATATGGAGGAATCTTTGGTTCTAGTCTACCAATCCTGAAAGATAATAAAATCATAAATGAAGAAATTTGAAAACAACATGCAGTGAACAACGTAGATGAAGAATGATTATTATTTCAACCAGCCAACCTAATTAAATATCTTTGACTTGCACATCAAACTAAAATGTTCAAGGATTAATCTAGACTTACCTGGAAGCCAAATCCCTACTAAATCATTTCGAGGGATCAAGCAAGAACTGCTTCTCCACAAGAAAAATCTAAAACCAGCAGCAGCTTGCAATCGATGCAAGATTAACCTGGTGCGAATCACTCAAATATGTAATGATCGTGGAATTTGAACCACATCTAATATGGTGGCTTAAAAGTTAAAACTGAACCACACACACACATAGAGAGATAGCTGACCGTTTACGTTTTGGAGACCGAGTCCATGCATGCGTACCAGGAGAGGCAACCAATGCATGGACCAGTTGCTGCCAAACCTACAAGGACGAATAGCAAGTTAAATCTGTAGATATGAACTATGAAGACATGGAGGAGATTTAGTGGGAGGAAGATGGATGGTCGGTGAGAATGAAACTAAGCAACAACCATGGTCGAGAGATGACGCGGAAGGCAGGAAGGAAGAGATGACGTGATGCAGGAGAAGGACAGCCGGCGATGGACGCCGGCGACGGGGGCGGGCGCCGCGCTGCCATGTAGGAGCGGTGCAAGATTGAAATTTTAAAAAAATAGTAACAAAGGGGCTTCGGAGGAAGAGTACAGGCGGGTGGACGACACCGACGGGGAGTCAGATGCACAGCAGGAACTTGCCGACGGCGGCGGCGCATCGCGGACGAGGCAGCAAATCGCCGAGGACGAAACGGCCACGCATCGCGTAGGAAGGAGCTGTTCGGTTCGGGGGATAGCGCTGGAACCCGGACGACCTGGCGTATTAGCGTGCAAATGGATGACCTGGACCTTGGACGGCCCATTAAGGAGAGACACTCAAGCTCGTTCTGCGGAGCAGCAGCCCGCGAGACGGTGCGTCAAGCGTGCGGACGAACTCGGACGCAGCTAGATGATCTGCATCATAGGTTCGAAAATCCGATGGCTGAAACAGTCAAATCGTTGTGGAGGCTTCTAGTTGGCCCCATTATACTGTTTCTCAATATATGCGGGTCCGAATTACAATCGATGCCTAATTTCTCAATGTTGTGTGGCCGGTGCTAAATATTCTGTATCTGGCATTGATGTGTAGATGGCAAACTTTTCAGATTTTTGACGCCTAACACATAGTGAAAGGCCTTAGCGATCACGAAGGATTAGTGATCGAGCGGGGACGAGAAAAAAACCCAGAAAATGTACATTGGTGGCCTGGTGGGATTAGCGATCGACAAGTGGGCTTTGTGATGGTGGAAAAGATTGTTCGAATCTATCCCTATAAACCGAACGGTTGACATTTTCATAGTCCATTAATATTATACCAAATATCAATATCTATAGTATCCACATAATTAATTTTTAATTCCTACCTAATGTTAGCGTGCAATTAATTTTCTTCCTACCATCAACATGAGAGCGACTACTCACGTGAGCGTGGCCGTTGAGCGCAGCAGCAACGGGCTACGGTTTTCCAGGGAACGGCCGGGAACGCGGCCCTGGAGCCGTGTCTATTTCCGCATTCTGTTTGGGTATCCGGGATTATCTCCCGGCCCATTACCGTCCCAAGATCCCCCAGATCGAAAAGAAAACACACTATATAATCCAGCAACGTGCGGAAAACATCCAGATCCCGATCTAGCGCACTCCACTCCACTCCCCTGAAAAAACAAAACAAACAGTGCGCGCTCCACTCCCCGTCACGCGACCCGGCGACGAAAGGCCGCGCCCATCGAGCGCACCGCCGGCGCCCTCCCTTCCCCTCTGCCGGGTCTTGTTGCCGGTAAGCTCCTCCCGTTCTTCCTCTTCCTTTCCGTCTCCGTCTCCGGCATCGCATTCCTTTTGGTGGTAGAACTTGGTGAGGTTCAGCGCCTGGATACCAGTGAGCGAGGCAGGCGCCAGAGGGGGCTTGGTAATTGGCAGGAGAGGTGGAGAGGAGTTGTTAGTTTAGTTCTTGGCCCGCTGACGAAGCAAGTTCTTGCGGTGTGCAACAATTCATCCCTGCAGAACAGATCTGCACAGTACATTGTTCCATATGTAGCCAAACGAAGAAAATACGTAGAACTGATTTTTTCTCCTTTTCTGCAATCATGACTTGCCAAGTTGTCATAAGCTTTCAGAGTTCTGCTTCATCCTTTTAAGAATGTAAATAATGCGAAGAAAAAACTGTTGCCGCTTAGATCAATGCAGCTTTTGTCATAACAGAGATTTTCACCACCTATGCTTTACTACTCGCATCCTGAAAATCTACGCCATCGCTATAATTGGATGCGACTATAATGGGGACAATCTTTTTTGGATTGTTGTACGTACGAGAAATAGGTTTAATCGTTTGAGATGCTGTCACTGTCATCAGCTTCAACCACAGGTACTACACACAGCGATGAAGACAACATTCTATGACAGCCTAACGTGCCAACACATGTGCTGATGTCTGAATTATTTAGTTGTAATTCTTCTTCATGATGTACTGCTAGCGATCTCAGTTGATCTACTTGGCCAGTATTTCCTATGCATGCTCGAGTAGCCAACTAACCATATATGCATACCTCCTCTCTGCCCTTTGCAACGTGCAAACCACTAAACCACTCTTCCATTAGTAGTGCTGTGCAACGTCCCCGTGCGACAAGCTGATGATGGCCAGAGCTGCACTTCTTCCTGTTGCGTTGCTGCTGTGCCTTGCACTGGCCGGCGGCGCCAATGCTGCACGGAAGTCGACGGCCGGATTCTATGAACTCAAGAACAAGAAGGGGGATTTCTCCATCAAGGTCACCAACTGGGGCGCTGCTCTCGTGTCAGCCATTGTCCCTGATGGGAAAGGTATGGCTACTTTTTTGTTGCTTCCAAGAGCCCGTATGCATGTTTGAATCTTGTTGCTCAAGAGGTGAAACCGTTTATGTAGGGAACTTGGCTGATGTTGTCCTTGGGTACGACACTGTTGCTGAATATGCCGTAAGATCACGAATCCCTCTGTTTTCATTGTTTGAGTATACATTGTTCTACTCTTTTCGCTTCTCTGTTTATTGGATGATGATATGGAACACACACAAATGTACACGCTGCATCATGAAAAAAGAAAAGTATTACGGAGGTGAAAAAAGTAGGAGGAAAGTTGCTCCTGGACGTAATATCTGTTGAAATATGCAATGCAGCTTTAATTATGTATTTATGTTACATATATGATTCAAAGGTCCAAACACACCAAAATTCAAACTCACTGTGTGTTTGTGTGCTTGTCTCTTCATCAGAATGGCTCTGCTTCATTCGGAGCAACGGTTGGGCGCGTAGCCAACAGAATTGCCAATGCCCGCTTTGTTCTTGACGGCAAAACCTATCACCTCCTCCGTAACGACGGCAACAACACGATTCACGGCATGCTTCATACTTCACTTTGATTTATTTTTCTAAACCCCATGCATAACGATATGGTAAGATTGATAAGTTTGATCCCATCATCTTCTTGCTGCTTGTTTAGGAGGCCCCAAGGGGTTCGGCAAGGTCATTTGGACGGTGAAGGAGCATGTGAGCCATGGTGACTCCCCATACATCACTTTCTACTACCACAGCTTGGACGGAGAGCAAGGTAACTAAAACGAAGAAAAATTGCCGACTTTTTGCTCATCGATTAATCTGACACCATGGTATGGAATTTGCTGAATCAAAGAAATCAAGTTAGGAAAGGCCTCCCAAATGGGCTGAAAAATGCATCCTATACGGTTTAGGCGTCCCTTAGCGAACATCCTCTGTTGATAATGGGGTCCTATTCCCAAGCGGCTCGCGGCTAAAAGTGTTTGGGTTATGTGTATCTTTCGAAACGGCCACCTCCAAGGAGCCATTTGGGTTGCGCACCAACTTCATAAATGGCCCTCTCTGCGCGTCCGTTTGCATGTCAAAAACACTAACAATTGAATAATCCTCTATTTTGGCTAGTAGATGAAAACATCAATATCGATATAGTTTATGATATGCAGCACAGAAACTTCAACATAAGCTCATACATTCGTAATTTCCCCACAGAACATTAACATATCTCAGTTGATCTTCATATCCCAGAATATATCAAATTTTGTTTTCTTGGTTGTGTTGCCTCCATGCTTCTTTGCTACATGAGCATTCTTTGTTATAAGAGAGCTTCAAGCATTTAACAAAATAACAGAATTAATCACACCGTTAAACAATTAACCAAATTAGTGAAAACAAAATTAAAATTAAGCATATATAAATTAACACACAGTATACTCATGGTTTGTACAATAAGACAAAATGATTAACAGATTGGCTAGGGGATCAACCTGAACTAGGGCGCAAATCGACTAGGGCTCATGACACATGTCTGCTTGGGCTAAACTCGAGGCTGGCGCATCTTGTGCCGACGTCTCCTCATGGGGGGTACTGTGGCTCCTCAGGTGAGACCAGCCGGGCACTGCCACTGCCTTGGGATTGAGGGGTTTTGGGTTTGCGCTGCCAGTTGGAGCTCCACCTGCATGCTAGTACAACCCAACTCTACATGACACCGTTCCCTACGAGTAACGCTACCTGCTTCCATAGCCACCCCTGATCTAGAGGAGGATGAGGGTGTGACCGATACTGCATCACGCTGTGACCGTTTGGGACGAGCTGTTTATTTTGGTCATTTCTGCATTGGCATACGTTGGGTCGCACTACTATACTGTACAGTTGATTTGCACTTGCTTCTACTGACAATCATGTTTGGGTAATGCAGGATTCCCAGGCGCTCTCGACGTGTACGTGAAGTACCAGCTCTCCCGCCCGTACGACCTGAGCATCCGCATGAACGTGACCGCGAGGAACAAGGCGACGCCGGTGAACCTCGCGAACCACGCGTACTGGAACCTGGCCGGCCACGGCAGCGGCGACATCCTCAAGCACGAGCTCCAGATGTTCGCCTCACACTACACCCCCGTCGACGGGTCCATGATACCGACGGGCGAGGTCGCGCCCGTGGCCGGCACGATGTACGACTTCGGCAGGCGGATCCCCGTGGGCACCAACATGAAGATCGTCCCTGGTGGCGGTGGCGGGTACGACATGAACTACGCCGTGGACGGGCAGCACAGGCAGCAGAACGCGATGCGGCCGGTGGCGCGCGTCCTGGAACCCAAGTCCGGGCGGGCGCTCGAGCTGTGGGCGAACCAGCCCGGGGTGCAGCTCTACACCGCCAGCTGGCTCATCAACGAGAAGGGGAAGGCCGGCAAGGTGTACGGGCAGTACGGCGCGCTGTGCCTGGAGACGCAGGCGTACCCCGACGCCGTCAACCACCCCAACTTCCCGTCGTCCATCGTGAGGCCCGGCCAGGTGTACAAGCACGACATGGTCTTCAGGTTCTCCTACCAGGCCACCTACGACGCGTGAGACGTAGTAGTGCTTGATCGTCCGTCGTTTTCTTGTGGACTGTGCGGTAACATGTTGGTAGCTTGTGTAATAAGGTGTGGCATTGGGACGAAGACATGAGGTTGCTGTCATTTGACTGCGTAATAAAATGCCGCTTCAACTGGAGTATTGTGCCGAATGCCTTTGGCAACTTATGATCGTGCAAAGTGGATCACATGTTCTGATATTCATATGGAAAACTCAGTCAGTCTGTTGTGCAAGTATCTCAAACGATCTATGACTAATCAACTTGTTAATCCCATCCAGTGCCTCCTCTTTATTCTGTCTTTAACGTATAAACCAGTAATCTACTCTTGTGTTTTGGTTGAGAGGGTGATGGTGTACTTGTTTGCCAGTGGGTTGAGGCCAAATACTGGGGGACATTGCACGCGCTGCGGAGGGAGGAGGCATCGTGGAGGCCCGGGGGATGGGCAGGCCAGCGCCTGCTTGCTTACTCGGTCGGCCTGGTTGGGCGTGGCGCTAGGTGCTATGAAACAAGCACAAAATATAATCGAGAGAACTGATCGCGCCTTCTTTAGGCCTAGTTCTTTGAGCTTTTGATTCTTCAGAATCAGATTCTGGAAAACAACCCACGGAATATGCTGTCCGGTTCTTTTCTGATATTGCAGTTTGAGATTATGTGCTGAAATGTCTGTAATGTCCTTAAACTGAAACTGTGTGCTGAATTGCTAACACTTAATTGTTTCGAACAATTTCTCGTCGAATATGAGCACGAAAACAGTTCATGAATATCAGAGTGCTAAATATTACAATTATGAAGGTTTTAAAGTTTCCTTTGCTACAAAAAAGGGTCAACTATAAATAGAATGATTATTCTGAAGGTACAAGGCCGGTAGCAACAGCCTCACGTGTTATGGTCATGGTACTATCATCTTGTGGTGGTAGAACGTTGGCGCCTGTAAATGCAAAGGAGGTTGCAGATACGCATCATTATCAAAATGCTCATCACGCAACTTGATATCACGAATTTAGTTGTGGAGACATATGCATGCCAATGACAATCATCTTTCGGGTCTCCGGTTTGTACCGTGGTATGCCATCGAGAATTCACTATTTCATCTCAAGAACACCAAATGATCTTTGGATGACAAAGAAGAATGACTATGGTTGTATGTCTCATGTCTCCCCATCGGCGGGAGTTGTTGGAACTCTGGTACATGATATCGTTGTCCTTCTGACATGGATTATGAAACCCTATGACCGATCTTCAAGATCAAAGCATACCATGGAGTTCAACACGCAATCATACCTACATATCGCTCATACTTGCAAACTAGCTTACTACACATGCTTTGATTCACATTTAGTACCACATCTACCATAGTATCATCCTTGCCGACATGAAAAACAACATGAATATCATCAAAGCCCACAAAAAAAAACCTAGCGTGCTACCAATCCATCACCACTAGCTACCACAACATCACATTCTCACATACTGAAATTCTACAATGCTATCCACATGCTCACAGATCTAAGTTAAAACGAGTAGGGAGGAGGGAGTGGTCGAACGCCATTGATGAAGCCGGGTGGAGGCACGGAGCATGTCGAAGAAGAGGAGGAAGACAAATCGTCGCCACTGTCTACCGCTGGGCGGAGAAGACATGCCACTTACCCGCTCGTCTGTGACGAAATCCGCGTGGAACGGAGTGCTCGAGGGATGGGGGAATGGTGACGGGGTTTTTACGGTGAGCCGAAGTTGGCTATATAAGGTGATCGTTTCGACCGAAGGTGGCCCAATTCCTCCGCTGCTTGGGGGGATGCGCGCGAGCTCATGCCATTTCCCTGCTCGCATGGGCTCGGTGCCGCGTTCCCCTCCCTTGCATTGTCCGAGCCTGTCTGAGAGAAAATGGCCTATTCGACAGTTCCAAACAGATCTGGCTGGGGATGCTTTATGATTCGTGCTATGCAAAGCAAATAGTAAACACATGCTACTATCAACACATGTCAAATTTACATTGAACGGTCGTGATTTAGGGGAATACAGGCTAGCAAACGCGTGCTTGGGGACTCGCTGCTGCTACGTTACCAAAGAGACAAACGTACTACTTGAGGCGCTGATTGGAGGCGAATCGTCCCCGAGAAGACGCTGCACCGTATCACTCTCAAGTGAGAAATCCGTTCTCCCCCGAGGTGGACGTCGCGGGCAGATTTATCACCCCTGCCTCACGGCGCTGCAGCCAGCGGATGCGACCCCGCACGACCCATTCGCCACGATGCTTCTCCTTGCTATCCGCATCAATAATCCCACCGTCGTAACGTAACGTGCACCACTCTGCCTATGCAACAAACAAATACGATGCCGGTCAGTGTACACGTTCAAGTGCCAAATCGTCGGTAATCATAGAGGAAGGAGAGCATCCAAATATTCCGGCTCGCCGTTCACACACCCATCCCATCGGCGCCAGCGCTGGACGGGCACGGCGAGACGAGAGGAGCGAGTCTCGCCAGGGGACGCACGCGGAGCACAGGACAAAGGCAAAGCCGTGACATTTCGATGGGGCCTCGGGAGCAGAAACCGAGGGGAAAACAGCCACTTCAGATTTGTCACCACGCCACCATCACATCCATGCGCTGCGCTTTATATGTGTCTGACTGACCACATATCCGCCCACGACCCATCCAGTCTCCCCGAGCAACTGGTCTGCACACCCAGTAGCCCGCCCCTCCTCTCTTCGTCTTCTTCTCGCAACTTGCAGCAATGGCCAGAGCACCGCTGCTTCTTCTTCTCGCGGCGGTGTGCCTCGCGTGCTTCGCCCCCGGCGCCAATGCGGCGGGGAGGAAGATGGTCGGCGTCTACGAGCTCAGGAAGGGAGATTTCTCTGCCAAGGTCACCAACTGGGGCGCCACCGTCACGTCCGTCGTCTTTCCGGATTCCAAAGGTATGTCTTGGGATTTCGCTTTGGTTCATGTTCTTGGATCTTCGGATGCTTTTGTGACCGCCATTAGGAGCTATGTCTGAGCTTTTCTTTCTCTCTGCCAGGGAATTTGGGTGATGTTGTCCTTGGCTATGACACCATCGCTGAATATGTTGTAAGTTCACACACTCGATCGTTCTCATCCATAAACTCACTCTTCTTTACAGTGATTATGCATCTCTCCTCTGTTTTCTGGAGAGGACTATTAGTCTGCCTCTGCCAGAACTTGTGAATTCTTCAGTTTTCGCATCCAAGATTTATGTAGATTGTAGAACAGTGTAACAGATACGGAGTTCATTTTTCTGTCTAGGAAAGAAGATACATTCATCTTAATTATAGATTTTTTTTTTGCATTTCGAAACGGCAGGGGAGTTAATTGGTGATTGAAACATCCCATAAATTGCTGTCAGCTGTCAAGTCATTCCGATTTCACATATCAAGCCCATCAATTCATTTAGAATCCGTAGCGCCGGCTTCAGTATACGAGTTAAAATTTTTCACAAGTTATGGTCCAGCTGTTAAGACACACTCCCTCTTGAACTAAAACCGGGTCACTTATTTGGGAGGGAGGGGGTACTAGAAAACAATCGGCACACAAGTTATGTTGCAATCGCCACGCCTCACTTGCGTGGACGACACCGGTGTGGCAAAGTTACATAACAAAACATGTAAAGCGATTAGCTGGATGCCATTCTATGAGCTACGCCGGTGGCCATGTTACCCGTGAAAATAGCATATGACCACGCAAAGGACAAGTGACAACCTCACCATGTGATGCCGGTCTTGATCACCATTAACTTATCCTCCACTTTTAGATTTTCTTTAAGTTTTTTCAATCTAGTTTCTTTCGGGAAAGCTTCACTTCTCCATGTCAAATAAGGTTACAATTTAGTCACACGAAGCCAGCCAACTAAGTTCTTGAAAAAGTTACATCCATCGTTTTCAAAGGGGAAATATCTGCATGCAATCTCGGAAAGGAAAAGTTTTATGAAAAACCCAGAGAATGACAGTTCAGAGTGATTAATTGTAGTCAATCATCTCCTCAAATTCAAAGGGTAAATCTTAACACCTCAATTGGTTTTCTGACGAATCTTTGCCATTCAGAACGGATCTAGTTACTTTGGAGCGCTTGTTGGACGAGTAGCCAACAGGGTTGCCAAGGCGCGCTTCGTGCTCGATGGAAAAGTCTACCACCTCTATGCCAACGATGGCAAAAACGCACTTCATGGTATTCATGCTCCACAGTTTAGATATGTTGTTCTGTGTAACAAACTCATGGTAGGTATGTATACAAGCAATCAAGTTATTTATTTATCTTGCTCCTGCTCAGGCGGTCATAGGGGCTTCAGCAAAGTTATATGGACGGTGAAGGAATATGTCAGTGGTGGTGACTCCCCACACATCACGCTGTACTATCATAGCTTCGATGGAGAGCAAGGTAACGGTTATTTAGTCTAAATTTGCACTTCTTTGTTTTCCGGATCTTGAAATATCGGTCACTTTCATGTAGTACTATTCAGCAAATCTGAAGAAAATCTGGATCACTGCTACTACACATTTGACCACTGACCTTGTGTGTTGTACTCGTATGGGAATTTAGGAGCGGAAACATCATACATTATTCTAGGAGGCAAGAGCACTAGAGACCCAGAAACTTGCGTTGTATGTGATGGTTTAGTCAGCAAAACTTTGCAGATGATCTATTCATGTCCTTACCAAACTATGTGATGGTTTAGTCCACAGCCAATCAGAGACGGACAATTTGCGCCCAGCTGGCTGCTGCGTGGCACACCTGGTCGGACCGGCTCTTTTGCGGAAAACCCCTCAATATTTCAGGAAATCATGCCCGCAGTCCCTATTTCTCTTGTCTTCTTTATCCCTGTTTCCCTTATCAACTATCAACCTGCAAACATTTTATTTATTAGTAGTATTATTGTCTCCTTCCTTCTCCAAAGATGTATACACATATACAGTAATTACTAAAGAGATATAAAGAGAAATGCATGTTTGTAATTATTAAGTCTGACAGGAAACCAATACATGAAGACAAGGGAGACAGGGACTGCGGGCGTGACTTCCTGAAATGTTGAGGGGTTTTCCATAAAAGAGCCGGTCCGACCAGGTGTGCCATGCAGCAGCCAGCTGGGCGCCAATTGTCCATCTTTGATTGGCTGTGGACTAAACCATCACATAGTTTGCAAGTTTGTGAATGAGTTGATTACCTTTTGCAAGTTTATGAACTAAACTATCACATCCAACGCAAGTTTCTGGGTCTCTAGTGCTCTCGCCTCTTATTCTAGTGTAGTACAGCAGTATAACCAAAACAAACCTAGAATTTTACAGTATAGAAGATCATTAGATCCCATGATGAAGAGTAGCGGTGAAACTCACATTTCACAAGATCCAGAGCACAGGATGCAAGCTAGGTTCCTTAAGAATAGGAATAGTGCTTCATAGCAAATTTTAGCAGTGTGCATCTAACGAAGCAAATACCTGAAAAATATTCTCCCGCTTTTAAACGAAAAAAAAACTGGCCGAGGCAAATATCCGCCCAAAATCATCTATCAAGTAGCAGTGCCCACACCATCATGCCTTCATGTGGTCCTGTATCAATTATCATCCACTTGAGATGATTGATTATCTTGCTCTGTTGGGTGCCTCCTTTCCCCCTCTCTTTTTGCTATCCAACACAGCAGTCCAAGATCATGACTATCTTGACGGCAGAATGGCACCGTGCACGCCAAGAATCTACCTAGTAAAGAAAAGAAAATAGTTGTAAATGTTTTTCTCTTCTACTCCCTCCGTTCCGAAATGTAAGTCTTTGTAAAAATTCTACTATGAACCACATACGGATGTATATAGATGCATTTTAAGTATAAATTCATTTATTTTGTTCCGTATGTAGTCCACCTAGGAGAATCTCTACAAAAACTTATATTTAGGAACGGAGGAAGTACAAACGTTGCAAACCGTTTGTGCATGCGCGGTGCAATTGAGTCCGTAGATAGAAAGTTACTTACAATTTTGTGTCTGTGAATTACAACAGGGTTTCCCGGGGCCCTGGACGTGTACGTGACGTACGAGCTGTCGAGCCCGTACGTGCTGAGCGTGCGCATGAACGCGACGGCGCTGGACAAGGCCACCCCGGTGAACCTGGCGCAGCACACGTACTGGAACCTGGGCGGGCAGGGCGGCGGCGACGTGCTGGGCAACACGGTCCAGCTGTTCGCGTCCCGGTACACGCCCGTGGACGCCACGCTCATCCCGACGGGGCAGCTGGCGCCCGTGGCCGGCACGCCCTACGACCTCCGGGCGCCGACCGCGGTGCGCGAGCACCTCCGCCAGGTCGTGGGCGGCAGCAGCAACGGCAGCCCCATCTACGGCTACGACATCAACTATGTGGTCGACGGCGATGCGGGCGCGCTGCGGAAGGTGGCGGCCGTCCGGGACGGCGCGTCCGGGCGCGCGCTGGAGCTGTGGGCGGACCAGCCCGGGGTGCAGTTCTACACCGGCAACTTCCTCCAGGACGTCAAGGGGAAGGGCGGCAGGGTGTACGGGCAGTACGGCGCGCTGTGCCTCGAGACGCAGGGGTTCCCGACGCCGTGAACCACCCGGAGTTCCCGTCGCAGATTGTGAGGCCTGGCCAGGCGGCGTACAAGCATGACATGGTGTTCAAGTTCTCCTTCTAGCTAGAGCTGGTCGACCCAAGGACGGGCATCGCTGTTTAGGCAACTTCAGTCGAGTGACCGGTCTCCTGATGTGTGACTCTTTTGATGTGTGACCCAAGGATGGGCATCGCTGTTTAGGAAGATCAGCAATAATACTCTCGGGTACGAGGCTATTTTTGCACTGAAAACCGAGAAAGTTATGGGATGCCCCTCGTGTGCGCGGGTGCGTCGATATATCCCAAACCGTCCTCAACGCCGGTTAGGGCATGTACAACAGTCAGCTGTCTGTAACAAGAGCCACATATGATTTTAGATGAGATGGAGGTGAGAGAAGGAAGAGAGAGAATGAGTCTGTCGGTAGAAATGTAGACAGTCTTTAGAGCATCTTCAACGGCCGCCCAACATGCGCTAAAAAAGAGCTTGCAGCGAGCCAATCTCTTGTTTTTGTGCGGCGCGGAGCGCTTACTCCAGCGGCTGCTCAAAAGTTTAGCACGCGCGAGTAGCTCCAGCTGGCGTGCTAAAAAGCAGAGCGCGCGAGCAAACGGCGCTTGCCATATATTGCATTTTGGAGACGAGATGATATTCAAACATCAAAACAAAGACATGGCATAGTTTAAATCACCCAAACAAGTTTACGACATAAAAGTTCATGCCCACAAGTTCAAATTCATGCCCACAACATCATCCAACCAAATTCAAAATCCGAACCAAGTTCATGACACAAAAGTTCACACCAACAAATGGCCCATCAACAATCAAGCCTCGTCCTCGTCTTCATCCTCCTCTTCCTCCGATTCATCATCCTCATCCGAAGACGATTCTTCATCCTTCTCTTCATTGTCGCGCGCCGCATCATCATGTGAAGCTCGGAAGGTGTTGGTAAGATCTTCAAAGGCATCATGCGCAGGTGCGTGAGGCACACCAGAAGACATTCCGCCCATGCTGCCCGGAGGTGCTCCCATGCCTCCCATGAGAAACGCAAAACTCATGTCTCCCATGGTAGCTCCGAAGCCACCCATGCCTCCCATGGTCTCCATGGTAGCTCCAAAGCCCCCATGCCACCCATGACGCCCATGGTAGCTCCGAAGCCACCGATGTCTCCCATGCCGCCAATGCCACCGCCACCCATACTGCCAATGCCACCGCCTCCCATGCCACCAATGCCACCGCCATCCATGCCGCCAATGCCACCGCCTTCCATGCCGCCCATGCCACCGCCGCCCATGCCTCCCATGCCACCGTGAACCATGGCTCTTTTGTGGATCAAGACTTCTTAAGATTGACATACTCCTTTTGCGCCTCATAGAGGGTAGATGTGTCCATGAAAACATGTACTTCTCCCATTCCAACAACCTAGCTCGCTCCTCCATGGCCACCTTCCTCTTCTCCAATGTCACCTTCCTCTCCTCGGCCACCACCCTCCTCTCCTCGGCTGCGGCATCATGGTTCCTTGCCATCTTCCTCACCTCGTTCGCTTCCTTTCTTGTCTTCACAATAGCTTCCATAGCATTTTTGAGCTCGTCATCTCCTTTCCTCTTCTTCTTTTCTTTTGCGTCTTTCTTGCATCCATCCAGTATTTTTGTCTTGGAGTATGAAACCGAGTTTGGTGTAGGGCTTCTCTTGCGTCACCACTTGACGCCTCCTTCTCATCATCATCCAAATCAATAGTTCACTTGCATTTGTTGCTCTCATCAACATCATTGATATCATCACGCTTCTTACATTTCTCATCATCCTTCAATGCTTCATAGCAGTAAGGCAAAGGTAAATGGTCTCCCTTTCTTGCTCTTCTTCTCCTCTCATTTGAACAAGTTTTGTGCAATATTGAGCTACATAAACAAACAAGTTAGCACTACACACACCAAGAAGAAGCATGATGAACATGGAAGAAATGGCACTTACCCTATCTATATCATTAGTGCCACTTGGGAACTTGTCAACCGCCTTAAGTGCGGCTGCCCACCTTTGACAATCTTGATTGATTGTCAACCACCGGGAGAGAAGAGATCGGTCCTAGCGGTCAATTCCACTTTTGTTGTGTAGATCAAAGTGCTCCTTTCCTCGGCTGTCAACCTCCTCTCCTCGGCCGCCAACCTCCTCTCTTGGGCCGCCAACCTCCTCTCTTGGGCCGCCAACCTCCTCTCCTTGTGCACCACCCGATGAGTTGCTGCTCGAGCTTGATGTGTAGTCGATGAGGAGCGTCGATTTCACCGGCGCGGGTGATACTCGGGGGCAAAGGCTGCGACAAGCCACGGCGGGGGCGGCGCAAACCTGGCACCACAACCAGTTCACGAGTATGTCAGAGTTCGTCATCAAAACCATAATATCCTATCTCAGATTTTAGTCCAGTGTTCCGATCTAGCTAGCAATTGATTCAAAGGATGGACAAATCTCTGGTAGCTCAGCTTGTGATGCATGTGACTGCTATGAATTGGGGTTGATCCATTCTCTTCTCCGTCTCTCTAGATTTTCCTCTCTTGATTGATTTTACGAATTTTCGTCTTCATGGAAGCTGCATGAAACAGAGCCTGCACTGCGCATGGTGGCATGACTCTCTACAAATTACTTGCATGATGGTCCTGCATTTGGAGTGATTAATTAGGAACTGAGCTTGTGGAGTTTTTCTCATTTTTGAATGTTACAGACAACTAGAAAGACAGTCTATTGTATAAGTTGTCTATACCGCTATCTACAGATGACATGAAGAGCTACTATAGACGGATGCTATCTACACTATTGTACTTGCCCTTATAGGCCAGTCCACGCGCAGTAACCAACTGGGAAGCTTAGAGCAACTTTAACCAGGTGACTCATTTCGTCCGCGCATGTTCATTTGAGTCGAAGAAAAAAAAAGTAGACCGAACGCGTTGACCCAAACCTAAAAGGCGGACACTTGGCGCCAGCACTCGCCCAACAGTAGGGCCGGTCGAGCCCTAGCTGCCTGATGCAGCGATTAAAGGCCGTTAGATCTGTCCCATCGCTTCGTCCTTCTTACGAGTCATTTCCCGCCCCGAGCTTGAAGCACCATTGCAGCGTCCTCATCGCCCGTCGGCGCCCAAGCCGGCCATCCTCGTTGCCGGTCGCCGCCCACGTCCCCGGATCTACCCATGCAACATTTGCACCCTCTGGGTTGCAGCTCCGCGTGGCGATGGATGTAACTCGGCGGCGATGCACCACCACCATGCCGTCGGCCCGCAGCTCCCCGGTGTCTGCATGTGCTTTTTTGCTACGAGTGGTGCAGCAACGGGGAGCTGCGACCTCGACCACGGACGTTGGAACCGACGTGATCCATCACGCTGGTGCTGCAACTGTCCAGGAAAAAAGCTTCAACCTTGGTGGGAAAAGCTTCAACCGTTAGGAACATAAGTGCTTCCAGCGGGAGATGAACAGGGAGCTGCAAATGGGGGTGAGGGGTCACGCGCATGGTGGAGGGTGTCGGTGTCAAAACCGGCGGATCTCGGGTAGGGGGTCCCGATCTGTGCGTCTTAGGCTGATGGTAACAGGAAGCAAGGGACGCAATGTTTACCCAGGTTCGGGCCCTCTCGATGGAGGTAAAACTCTACTTCCTACTTGATTAATATTGACGATATGAGTAGTACAAGAGTAGATCTACCACGAGATCGTAGAGGCTAAACCCTAGAAGCTAGCCTATTGTAATTGTCATCTATCGACTAGCCTGGCCCTGGTTTATATAATGCACCAGAGGCCTAGGATAACAAGAGTCCTAGCCGAATACGCCGGTGGGGAGGAGTCCTTGTCTTGATCGCCAAGTCTTGTGGAATCTTCCTTGTATGCGGCAGCTGTCCGGACTGGCCCATGAGTATACGACCATTGGGGTCCTCGGCCCAATCTAACAGATCGGGAGACGACGTGGTGAGTACCCCCTAGTCCAGGACACCGTCAGTAGCCCTCTGAACCGGTCTTCAAGTTAGGGACGCTCCTCGATTCTTCCGGACTGTTCTTCATCTTCGGTCGTCGGTCTTGAAAACTGGTTCAACAAATCTTCTCATCTTCGATCTTGAGGATCGCCAAAGTGCATCTGAAGAGTTTACACGTTGGGTATCCGAGGAGCCCCTTTAAGTTTCCGGCCTTTATCAATGCCTTGTTATTTTTATGCCACGCCTCGGGTTTGAAGTTGTTCCCGAGAAGCAGTGTCCTCTTGCATCCGAGCTCCAACACCGGACTACATTCGAGGCTTTGCAGCCGAGCACCAATGTCGGACTGCTTCCGAGCTCCAACGCCGAAATGTATCCGAGCTCCAACGCCGGACTGTGTCCAAGCTCCAGCGCCGGACTGTATCCGAGCTCCAACGCCGGACTGCTTCCGAGGTGTCAATTGTAGTCGAGCACCAACGCCGGACTGAATCCGAGGTGGTGCACCACCTCGGCCATGGGCTGATTTTAATTTTGAATTATGCAATGTAATCTCTGCCGAGATGTATAGCCAGTAGCCCTCAAGGTGCGTGTTGGCCTAATATCCGATGCACCTGAAGGAAAAAAATCAAACCACTGACCCTAGTAGCCCCGAGACTCGTGTCGTTTCATAAAATCAGCCTGAGGATCAATTCTCAGCTCGGCAGCATACTTAGGAATAGAAACGCGGTGTGCAAAGTCCTCGAGACTCAGGTTGTGTGCGGCCGACAAACCTGAGGATAATAATCTCCTCAAAAACTATATTGCGCTTTAAATTTTCTTTATTGGATTGTCAATGCAGTAGCCCCCGAGAAAATGGTCGGGTGGCAACACCAGATCAGGGGATCGAAGTACCCCTTTAATATTTCTAAATAATGAGTGTCGGTGTCAAAACCGGCGGACCTCGGGTAGGGGGTCTCGAACTGTGCGTCTAGGCGGATGGTAACAGGAGACAAGGGACACGATGTTTTTACCCAGGTTCGGGCCCTCTCGATGGAGGTAATACCCTACTCCTGCTTGATTGATATTGATGATATGGGTAGTACAAGAGTAGATCTACCACGAGATCAAGGAGGCTAAACCCTAGAAGCTACCCTATGGTATGATTGTTGTTCGTCCCCACGGACTAAAACCCTCCGGTTTATATAGACACCGGATAGGTTAGGGTTACACAGAGTCGGTTACAATGGTAGGAGATCTACATATCCAGACGCCAAGCTTGCCTTCCACGCCAAGGAAAGTCCCATCCGGACACGGGACGAAGTCTTCAATCTTGTATCTTCATAGTCTTGGAGTCCGCCAAAGATGATAGTTCGCTATCCGGACACCCCTAGTCCAGACTCCCTCGAGTCTCTGAACCGGGCTTCAATGACGACGAGTCCGGGCGCATATTGTCTTCGGCATTGCAAGGCGGGTTCCTCCTCCGAATACTTCATAGAAGGTTTTGAACACAAGGATAGTGTCCGCTCGCAAAACAAGTTCCACATACCACCGTAGAGAGAATAATTTTTGCACAGATCTGCTGACGTATTCCGCGGCGTGACATCACACCACGGCCAAGCCTTTATACGAATCGTTTTTTACTGTTCCACCTTAGCGCGATTAGCGAGGCGGTTTCCTTGGCACGTCTTCATCAAAGCGTAGATCGTGCCCCCTTATTCCAGGATTCTCATCAAATACGGACGTGGGTAACCCAACCGTGCAGTTGGCACACCTCCTCTATCGGCGAGTCCTAATCGACCACGGGGAGGGCTCTTGGTATTCCACCTCTTTATAATGAGACCAAGGCCCTCTTCTTTTTTACACCCTCCATCGAGTTTGCCTCGCGCTTCGAGTTCTAACACCCAAAGCTCCAGGTTTAGGCGCTTCGGACCTTCGAAGATGTCCGGCTCCGACCAACACGGCCGATGGATGTCTTCTTCCGTCACAGAAGATGTGCTAAAAGCGTGAGGCGCCGGTATCTAACCGCGAAGATTTCGCATAGGCTGCCTGCTCTAGGGCAGGTCATTCCCACTCCGAGCCCGGCGAGAGCGTGGTGTTCATGTCACACTTCCTTCGGGTTTAGGCTTCCCGACGGATCCCTTTGTCTTGAGGGCTCATGTTTTATTATGGGCTGGATTTCCATGACTTGAATCTGAGTCCATCCTCCATGTCTCGTCATTCATTGTCGTATGTGAGGCCTTCCTCCATATCACCCCTCACTTTGGATTGTGGCTCAAGACCTTCAAGGTGGAGCCAAGATGATCGAGGGGCAACAAGCAGAAAAGTGAGGGGCGGTCATAAGCAAATGTGCTGATGCTCCATGGCCCAAGGGCTCTTTTCAAGAGGAGCTTGGTTTGTGGCAACGGGAGTGGTTTTACATCACCGCTCCCAGGGGCACCAAATGGGTGGCGCTTCCCGCCTTCCGCAGGTCCACCACAGCGGCTGGCGTCATGGGTCAACAAGGGGCTCAACTGGGGCCGCCCAAGGGCGTTCCTGTTGGAGGGCCGTATTCGAGACCTCCAAGAAAGAGAGATCAATCTGGTCGCGATGGCGCGAGTTATGTTGATTCGGCGCCTTACGCCCTGCAAGCGTCGCCCCCTCCGTGCATGGGAATTCAATCCGGAGGGACCACGAGCTCTGCAACATTTTATGGGTACAACGCCCGTGGAGATGTATAAACTGTTCTTCGGATCACAAGAGAAGTGTCCGGACCTGACTGAGGACGCAGGACTAAGCTGCAATCGCCCAGATACTCAAGTAAGTAATCCTGTATCCGGACAGGCTGCCCGTTCATTTATCATAGACTTGCCCTTAAAGGAGCTGTTTCTTGAGCAGGAGTGGATAGCGAAGGCAAAGTTAATAAGGTGTCCGGCTCCCCTCCCAGAGACCACGCCGGACCACATGCTGACCAAGATGTTGAAGGCCGCACCTTTTAAAGAAGGCGAAGGGGGGAGCAGGGAAGCAACTGCCTCCATGAAGGAGGCTTCTGAGGAAGGAGGGATCAAAAGTCCCACCCTCCAAGGAGAGAAGAGGACCGCTTGAAGATCCGGAGGTCAAGGCCTCAAAGAGGGGAAAGAAATCTTCGTCAGAGAGTCCGGCGCTGGGAAGTACCCCAGCCGCACTATTTCCCCAAGGGGATCAGCCCTCTAGCGAGCCGTAAGTAAAAAGAAGGGATCTTGTAAATAAGGAACATCCCTGCATTTATTTCTAAAGATAACCGAAATTGTACCTTGTAGTTCAGACCTCAGCCCTTCTCAGCAGAGCTCGTATTCGAGGGATCTTCTTCCGGAGATGATGGAGAGCGAAACGCCTCCACCCGTCGCACCCTCATGCGAGGCGGATGACCCTGAGGTGTCGTCGCGGAGGGTTTCCCCAAGTCCGCCGGGGCCGGAAGGTCCGTCGCCAACTGGCGTGCGGTCGGAGGAGCTGAAGGATCTTCTCACGGCGGCTATCTCGTAAGATCACCAGCGCTAATGGGTACGGTGATTGAAAGAATTGCATCCGCTGAGAGCGGATTGCATGAGGCCGTCAGAAGCTTACTGACGGGGTTTGAGGTACGCAAAAATGATGTACCTATGCATATAAAATGCGCCCTGTATAGATAGTAGCCCCTGAGACTCGGTATGTTGTCAAAATTGACAGCGTGCCGAGGACCATAATCTCAGTTATAACATATCGCCGCTCCTAAATAGGTGGCGGGGCGTCCGGTGGCCGGCCGGACTGATGAATATGCCGAACTAAAGCGGCAACTTGACGAGGCGGATGCGGACATCGCTACCGGGTCAATAAGCGGTTTGACGAAGTCGCAAGGTATGCGACTTCTCTGCGGACACCTGGTAAGGGAGCTTGACGCCCATGCCTTACCACTTGTATGCTTAATGCAGGTGGTGCCATCGCATGGAGGAGCTGCGGGCGGAACTTCGCCCGAGCTAAAGAGCAAGCCGAAATAGTAATGCGGCCGCTTTAAAAAGGCGGCGAAGAGCTAAAAGCGAACGGGCTGCTCCTTTGCCGAAGAAGAGGAAATGGCCGATATGGCCATAAAGTTGAAGAATACTACCGACCGCTGCGAGGTTCTTGAAAAAGAACGCTGTCAAAGCGAGCAAGAGGGCTGAAAAGGCCACCGCCGAATCAAGGATGCCTGCGTTCCGCTTTGAGAGCGTCAAGGAGGAGCTGAGTCGCCGGGCTATTGCGGGCCGGAAAACCGCTTTCGCCATGGAGGAAATATACGAATCCGAAGTATGCTCGGTTGGACAAGTTTTGGAGTTCGAGGATGCTTATCTGGACTTAGCGGCGAAGCGCCATGACGCGATTGAGCACTTCCGAGGCCAGAAGGGGCACAGAAGGGAAGAGCTATATTGGTCGCAATTCCATAGTCCGGAGCATTCTCTTCCGTTGACCGATCGGTTGGCCGAATGGGCCAAGCTGAATTGATTATCCGGACTTGCCATGAAGCATGTCATGACTCATTTGTGGCGGGCGGACCCGGCCAAGAGTTATTTTGGTTTAGTGCAGCGGTTCCTTGGTGCGGTACCGCGTATCGGCGCAATGAAGCGGTCGGCGTGTATTGAGGAGCGCGGATGGCTCGCCCGTGTCAAGACATACTTTGGGCGGAGATGAAGGCCACCGACGTTGCATCCCAAGATTGAGACAGAAGCGAGTACCTGCCGAGCACTATTTTGAGGAAGTCTGCGCAGGCGCTCGTTCAATAGAGACGCAGTGCTCGAAGGATATTATGTTTAAATGACATGTATGATTTGTGAAAGCAATGTTTCAATATAATGTAAGAGCTTTTTATACTTGTGCGTTCAAGTAGTAAACTACTCCTTGTGCGGCCGTTGATGTATGTATATATAACCTGAAAGATGGCAGTCCTTGGCTTCAGCCCCCACGCACATAGTGCGGGTGTCGGTGTCAAAACCGGTGGATCTCGGGTAGGGGGTCCCGAACTGTGCGTCTAGGCGGATGGTAATAAGAGACAAGGGACACGATGTTTTACCCAGGTTCGGGCCCTCTTGATGGAGGTAAAACCCTACTTCCTGCTAGATTAATATTGATGATGTGTGTTACAAGAGTAGATCTACCACGAGATCAAAGAGGCTAAACCCTAGAAGCTAGCCTATGGTATGATTGTTGTTCGTCCTCTGGGACTAAAACCCTCCGGTTTATATAGACACCGGATAGGGTTAGGGTTACAGTCGGTTACAATGGTAGGATATCTACATATCCGTATCGCCAAGCTTGCCTTCCACGCCAAGGGAAGTCCCATCCGGACACGGACGAAGTCTTCAATCTTGTATCTTCATAGTCTTGGAGTCCGCCGATGATGATAGTTCGCTATCCGGACACCCCCTAGTCCGGAACTCCTCAAGAGCCCACGAACCAGGCTTCAATGACGATGAGTCTGCACGCATGTTGTCTTCGGCATTGCAAGGCGGGTTCTTCCTCCGAATAATTTATAGAAGATTGTGAACACCGGGATAGTGTCCGCTCGCAAAAATAAATTCCACATACCACCGTAGAGAGAATAATGTTACACAAGATCAATTTGCTGACATATTTTGTGGCGTGACGTCACACCACTACCAAGCCTGTATTCAAATTGTTTTTACTGTTCCACCTCAGCGCATTTAGCGAAGCGGTTTCCTTGGCACGTCTTGTCGAGGCAGAGATCGCGTTCCCCTTATTCCGGGATTCCTATCAATACGGACGTGGGTAACCCAACCGCGCCATTGATTGTGGCGCTTGGGGGATATGCGAGTTTTACCAGGCCGGTGGGGACACATGTTTTTGTCCGCCGATATAAGGGGATAAGGATCCACCCTTTCACCTACGCCTTCTTCCTCCTTTGCTCATCCATTCCCGTGCACTCGAGCTCTAGCGCCCAAGTCCGCACTTTCCTCCTCAACCTTCTCCAACCATGTCGAGCGGGAGGCGGATGGATGGCCTCCTCCGTCACGGAGGGGCACATCACAAGACCGGGAGGCCGGATACTTGTCCGGTGATATCAAGACACAAAGCTGCCCGACGCAAGGCAGCTTATTCCAACCCCAGTCACCATGAGAGGGTGGTATTTCTCCCCACTTCCTCCATGGACTAGGTTTTCCACTTCACCCATTTGTCCGGGGCTCATGTTCTACTACGGCCTGGACTTCCATGACTGGCCCAATTTCGTCCTCAACGTCTCGGCGTTTATCGTCAGGTGCGAGGCTTTCCTTCTGCATCCAGCCCCACTTGACATGGCTCAAGACCTTCAGTGTCAAGCCGAAGGTTGTGAAGGGCAGCCAAGCGGAGTGCGGAGGTGCCATGGTCGGCAAGATGGCCAAAGTCCTATGGCTCGAGGGCTCCTTTGTGGAGACAATAAAGGGGTGGCAATCGGGGTGGTTCTACATCACCGAGCCACGACCACTGAATGGGTGGCGGCCCCGAATTCAGATCTGGATTCCCACCACGGCTCTCGTCATGGAAAGAGGCGGGCCTGAAGTGGGGGATTCGGACGAGCTATCCGGACTCCAAACACGTGTCCGGAACCTAGTGGACAAGAATCGCAGGCTTGTCGACGTAATCCAGGTGATGCTCATCCGCCGGATTCTCCCATGCCAACAACGAGACTTCAATTTGTGGGAGTTCGATCCGGCACAGCACCGAACCTTGAGCCGGCTCTTCGACACCACGTACGAAGATGCCTGGAAGGTGCTGTTCAAGGCGCCAAGCCCGCATCCGCTAACAAAGATCACAGAATACATTTCAGCGGCGTCAAGCCAGCGAGGTAAGTTATTTTACCCTTTACGGGACTCTTTTTCATAGATTGACTCTCGTGGGATCTAAAAACTCCCTATTCTTCGACAGTTCTGCTGAAGACGTCCGGACAGATTAAGCGTCGACTCCTTTGCCGTAAGACCTAGCGGACGCCCAATTGACGGGCTCTTGGCTCCGGCACCCCATGTAGTGCCGGAGAAGAAGGCCCAGAAGGCTACGGAACTCGAAGGAGCACCCGAC
This sequence comes from Aegilops bicornis, assembly GCA_021605145.1. Taxonomy (NCBI): domain Eukaryota; kingdom Viridiplantae; phylum Streptophyta; class Magnoliopsida; order Poales; family Poaceae; genus Aegilops; species Aegilops bicornis. Next base: position 571,463,763 of record CM038670.1, read on the forward strand.
GCCAGTCTTTGTCGGATTCTGGCGAATCTTCTCACGAGGACGAGGAGGAAGAAGGAGAAGCTTCTCCCCAAAGGAGGAGAGGAAAAGGAAGGCCGCCCAAACTGGGAGGCCGGAGGGTCCAAGAAGGGAAGAACCCTTCCTCCGACTTCTCCACCAACGTCGGACGGCAGCGAGGGGATTGGCCTACAAGGGCCAAGCCTGGCGAGATCGTAAGTGTCCGGATACCCATGGCGCTTTATTATTGCAGAGTGTTCTCTAATGTCGAACAATCGTGCAGCCCGCCCAAAGGCGAGTTCGCCGATTCATCGGCGGGTCCACAGGCTCGTCGGAAATGGAGAGTACTTTGCTTCCGACCGCCTCCTCGCCTCATGCTGCGGACAACGCCGCGGCGGGGCCCAAAAGGGGGCTCGGTCCCGAGGAGGTGGCGCAGGAGGTGCCACAAGGCAACCCCCCGGACTCCAGGCGCGTGGGGGGCAAGACCCCTAGGGGCTCTAAGGCCGACCCTTGTCCGGACGCAATGCCGGAACCTTCAGTGGTTCCGGAGTCCGGCAAACGATCCCTTCGCAAGAAGGGTAAGATGCCGGTGTCCTTCGTCCAACCGGAGGCACCGGATAGCTTCTTTGGAGGCGCTTAACGGCGCCTCCATCGAGGAGGAGCACCGCCTTTATTATGAGTGCGGTGATCCGGACAATTCGATCCGCCAAGCGGGCTGACTGAAGCTTGTACCAGCCTTCTATCGGGCTTTGAGGTAAGAAATTTTAATATATGTAAAATGGTACCGCATAGACAGTAGCCCTGATGCTCGGTTCGGTGTTAGGATAGAAAAGCGGGACTGAGTATCTTTAGAAAGATAAACTCAGGAGTCATAAAAATATGTCAATATGGGATTGCAGGTGTCTTCTTGACCTCCGACCGATCGGGAGGTCAATAAGTTGAAGAAAAACCTCGAGCGGTCCGAGAACGAGCTCGGTCATGCCAAGAAGCAGCTCGAGGAAAAGAAGGTGAGTAATACCTTATGAAAATTGTACCTTCTGAAAAGGATTTGGTTGCAAGAAAATGACAAGGATAACGTGGGTATTGTAGGGGCCACTAACGAGGTGGCGACCACAGAAGGAGGCGGTGGCAGCGGCGAACGTAATGCAGCCACGGAACGCAGCGAGAAGCGGGGAGGTGTGGGTGGCGGAGGTACAATAAGAGCTCCGGGATCTCGTGAAAAACATGAGAACTTGGGCGTGACTCAAAGACTTCGAGAGTGCAGGCTTGCAATGGCTCTTGAGAGTGCCAAAGCCGCTAAGGCCGAAGCCTACAAGGCCCTCCAGGAAATTGAGGCGGTGAAGAAAATAGCTGCGGGTAAGGCATTTTTCATGCAGAGTAAGCATGTGAGTGTTAATTACACTGCTTACCCGAATTCGGAGCTCTCGAGGCGTTCGCAGATCTTCCTTGCAGCGTGTCCGATGCTGCCGCATTCTACTGGGGCCGAGGAAGGGAGCTCGACGGAGAAGGTCTTCCGGTCTCAGATCTTTGAGGCCGGACATCCAGTGCTTATAGCGACCAGTGAAGCAGCTGGTAGAGCTCCACAAGCGGCCAAACAGGCCATGAAGGGCCTCATAGTTCGGCGTGGCCTAAGGAGGCCATGCCTAGGAGCTACTTCGGCCCAGTGCGGCGGTACGGTGGATGCGTGCCCGTGGGTTGAAGTTATCAAGCATTCCGCTTGTATCAAGGGTGCCCGTCGGGCCCTTGCCCGCAAAGGTGCACTTTGGGGCAAGATGGATGCCTGTAAGCTCATGACGGACCCGCCACCGTGAGGGCAAGGAGCATCGCATGCCCGAGATGTATTATAAGATCAGTCTTTGAAGGGCACCCGCACTATTGCGGTGAGTGCTCCAAAGATGAAATATTTGAGTAGACTCGCATTTTGTTATCCTGCGCGCTGAAAACTTAGTTTATATGCGCTAAGCAACGCTTTTGTTAATTTAAAATATTACCTTACGTGCGGCTGTTTATCAAATCTGAGAGATGGCAAGCCGTCGGCTTCAAACCCCATGCCACAGTCTTTGGGGTGTTTGGGATAAACTTGAGCTCTTGTTCCCATTTTTGGGTCCATCTAGGGAGGCGCTCAACACAACGAACAAGGCAACCAGACTTATAATGCTTGAACACTCTCACTTAGCCATAGAATTCTATAATTTTAAATTTCAGTGAAGCCCCTAGTCTTCGGAAGGCCGAATTTGGGGCGCTATCCACGCCTTGGCCGGACAGTATCCGGCTCCTCGCTCTAAGCGGCATAAGTCTTTAAGGACTCGCAGAAAACCTCTCGAACAACGACCGGTCTCTCGCCTCATCATGACGGTCAGTTTTAGCTTTCTCCACTGAGGCGTTAACCCAGCCCGAGCTGAGGCGGAATCATGATGGTTCTCCCGGTGCTACCTTAGCCGATATAGCGGGCGTAAGGTACCAAAACACGGGAGCCGGGCAACCCAACTATTGACCCAAGACATGATTCGAGCCGATGCATATAGTGCTATAAGTTCGGGTGCCGCACTTGTGAAAGTGTTCGACTCATCACACCAAAACGCAGGAAACATAAGCCCCTGGTGTATATTAGCCGTACCAAAGTGTACGGATGCAACATGTCGTGAATGAACATATGTATGAAAAAGAAATGCAATTATAAGCAAAAAGGTGCTGCGTTGGTTTATTCAATAAGTGCTGCTACGAATGCAGAACGATACAAATAGTGCGATAAGCAAGGTATGGGACTGTTAAACATGTCCCCCTCCAGGGGTAGGCTGCAGATTGGTGTATGAAAATGGTCGTAATGGAGACCACACAGATATTCGTTGTAGCCTTTATCCTTCCCTGGCTGTTGCATCGTGAGTTCGGCAGGTCTGCTGCCGGACAGGGCTTCTGACAAATGGAGTCCTGTGGGTAAAAAGTAAAAGGTAAAAAAGAAAAGAAAAAGGAACGCCAGACTTGAGAGCCCCTGGTGTGGTTGAGCCGCAGTCTGGGTTTATCGTGGTCGTGCCCCTCTCCCCATGCCCATGGTATCTTGAGAGCGTAATGGTGTACGCGAAGGACCTGCTGACGCTTCGCGGGGGCTGGGGTTGGGGCCGCATTGCTCTGGCGATGCTCTGAGCGTGCGGTGGTCTTGTTGTAAGTTACTCCGGCGCGCTTAGCTGTGTCCTTCCGCCGCTTAACGGCCGGACTCGAGAATTGCCTTAAGAGGCTGCATTGCACTTCTTCCGCGAGAGCCGCTGTATGTTCCTCCGTGCGGAGGGAACGTTCAGTGTTTCCGTTGACCGTAATGACTCCTCGAGGGCACTGGCATCTTGAGCTTGAGGTATGCGTGGTGCGGCACCGCGTTGAACTTTGCAAGCGGCTGCACGTCCGAGCAAGGCATGATAGCCGCTGCAGAACGGGACTATGTCGAAGATTAACTCCTCACTTCGGAAGTTATCCCGGGATCCGAAGACCACTTCCAGTGTAATTGAGCCTGTACAATTGGCTTCTACACCTGGTATGACGCCTTTAAAGGTTGTTTTGGTATGTTTAATCCTTGAGGGGTCTATGCCCATTTTGGCGCCTTTGTATCCTGGTAAAGCGAGTTCAGGAGCTACTTGCCGTCCATCGGGACTCGTTAGGTGAAATCCATCGGCCCGATTGGGTCTAGGACCAGTCTGCGCGAATCCGCCGTGGCGGATCTTTGGTGGGGTGGTCCTTGATCAAAAGTGATCGGGCAGGAGGACCATGGATTGAACTTGGGCAACTGGCTCCATCGGCGTGAACATCCTCGAAAGTGCACGCTTCCGCTCCCTTTTGGGTATGTGGGTTGCGTATATCATGTTCACCGTCCGCTTTTGTGGGGAAACCCTTCATCCTCTATTGCTCGGCGGTTGGGTCTCGTCCTCGTCATCGCTATGCAGCCTTGTCATTGTTTTGACAATTAACTTGCCTGCTGTGAATACCCAACAGTCCCTGTTGGTGTGGTTAAGCTGGCTTTTCGGGGTGCCGTGTATCCGCTGCACAAGCGGTCGAGTATTCGGTCCAAACTGGACGGACCCGGAGTAGTTCGTTTGAATGGCTTTTTCCGCTGACCGGGTTTAGAGCCTTTGAATCCGGCATTGGCTGCCGTATCCTCAATATTGTCGCCGTTAGTGCGGCGTTTGTTTTTGTTACGACGCGGCCTGCCGTTTTGGTCCTCGAAGTCCGGACTGCCAGAATTTTTGCTGAGGTTGTTGCTGCGTGCTAGCCAGCTGTCCTCACCCGCGCAGAAGCGGGTCATGAGTGATGTGAGGGCTGCCATGGATTTCGGATTTTCCTGTCCTAGGTGTCGGGCAAGCCACTCGTCGCGGATGTTATGCTTGAAGGTCGCGAGGGCCTCTGCATCCGGACAGTCGATGATTTGGTTTTTCTTGGTTAAGAACCGTGTCCAGAATTGTCTGGCCGATTCGTCTAGCTGCTGAATTATGTGGCTTAGGTCATCAGCGTCTGGTGGTCGCACATAAGTGCCCTGGAAGTTATCGAGGAATGCGGCTTCGGGTCCTCCCAGCTCCCAATTGACTCTGCCGCAAGCTGTTGAGCCAATGCCGGGCTGGTCCTTTAAGCTTGAGGGGAGGTATTTGATGGCGTGAAGATCGTCACCGCGGGCCATGTGGATGTGAAGGAGATAGTCTTGATCCAAACTGCGGGTCTGTTGTGCCATCATAGGATTCAATATTGACGGGTTTAAACCCTTGAGGATTTGATGATCCATTATTAAATGCATGAAGCATAGTGGGTGTGCGGCGCCTCTGTACTGGGCGATATCACGACGAAGCTCAAAAGAGCTTGGTCTGTTTTGTTCGGCCCGGCCGGACTTACTTTGTCCGGCGCGACGGTTGTCGTCACGTACCGTGGGGCGCCCACGCGATCCATAGATCAATCTTGATTTTCTTGCCTTGTCCTCCAATATATCTCGCAGGTCCGGAGTGTTCCCCTTTGGCCATGTGGTTTTTGAGCGATGCCGGGGTACGGTTCTAGTGAAGGGCCTAGAGGCCACTCTGTCGCGGCCACGGGGTGGTCGGTCAGCCGTATTGTCTCCTTGTGATGCGGGTTCGTAAGCCTCCTCCTCTAATAGGGGGAGCAGCTTGCATTTAGGGTAGCTTTTGGAGGGGCGTTCGAGCTCATGCTCTTCGGCCGCGAGGACTTCGGTCCATCTGTCGGCTAGCAGATCCTGGTCAGCTCTAAGCTGCTGCTTTTTCTTTATGCTGTTCGCCGTGGCCATAAGCCTGCGTCTAAAACGCTCTTGTTCGACGGGATTCTCAGGCACGACGAATTCATTGTCATCGAGGCTTGCTTCGTCTTCGGAGGGAGGCATATAATCCTCTACCTCTTCTTCTGCCGCTCTCTCTTGAGGGCTGGCGTCTTCATCCTCCTGCGATGGATCTTCTTTGGAGTGGATTGTCTTCGGCGTTGTCCGGTGTATTGTTATCTCCGGTGCCGGAATCTTCATTCTTCTTTGTGGCGGGATTTAGAGCGGCGTCCTTGGCCTTGGCGCTTGGGTTGCTTCTTGGAGGGTCATCCTCCGTTGTTCCATCGCCGTTCCCATCTTTTGGGATGTCCACCATATATATGTCATATGACGAGGTGGCCTACCGATTGCCTGTTGGCGCTGGGTCTTGGTAAATCTCCGGCATAAATCGCCGCCCATACCGTCGATGTCTTGAGTCGTAGTCTAGCATGTCGGTTAGATCGTCGGCATTGGCTACCAAGTGGGTGGTGGGTGGGCGTTGAATTTCTTCGTCGTCCGCATCCCAACCTTCCTGACCGTAATCCGGCCAGGGCTCTCCGGATAAAGAGAGAGACTTTAGTAAATTCAGGATGTCGCCAAAGGGCGAGTGCTGAAAGATGTCCGCGGCCGTGAACTCCATAAGGGGCGCCCAATCGGATTCGATCGGCAAGGGCGCGGAGGGCTCTGAGTCCGGATGGGAGTCCGGCACCCTGGAGTCGAGGTCTTCTCAAAGGACATGGATGGAGTTCGGCTCGATCGCCATAGAGATTAAAGCCCCCGAGGCGGTGTCCAACCACTCGTCCTCGATCGGGGAATCCGGCTCCGGATTAAGGGTCGGAGCGGATTCTCGTGCGGCCTCGAGCCTTTGTTCGGTTGCAGAGCTAGATCATGCCCATCGAGGACAAAGGCGTGCGCTTGGTTGGGGCTCGAATCCGTCGAAGATCAAGTCTCCGCGGATATCGGCCCGTATAGTTTAGGCTTCAAATCTGACTGACGGCGGCCAGGCGTAGCTTCGATCTGCTCCGGATGGCCAAAGCAATTGGCCCGGTGCAAAAGCCGCCCGAACACGAAGATCTGTCCGGGAGAAAAGTCTCACCTGGACCGCGTCGTTGTTGATGATCAAAGGAGCCATCGAGCCTATCGGTGACGACACGGAAGGAACTCCCAATGAAAGCACCAATGTCGGTGTCAAAACCGGCGGATCTCGGGTAGGGGTCCCGAACTGTGCGTCTAGGCGGATGGTAACGGAGACAAAGGGACACGATGTTTTACCCAGGTTCGGGCCCTCTTGATGGAGGTAAAACCCTACGTACTGCTAGATTAATATTGATGATGTGTGTTACAAGAGTAGATCTACCACGAGATCAAAGAGGCTAAACCCTAGAAGCTAGCCTATGGTATGATTGTTGTTAGTCCCTACGGACTAAAACCCTCCGGTTTATATAGACACCGGATAGGGTTAGGGTTACACAGTCGGTTACAATGGTAGGAGATCTACATATCCGTATCGCCAAGCTTGCCTTCCACGCCAAGGAAAGTCCCATCCGGACACAGGACGAAGTCTTCAATCTTGTATCTTCATAGTCTTGGAGTCCGGCCGATGATGATAGTTCGGCTATCCGGACACCCCCTAGTCCGGAACTCCCTCAGCGGGGGTGTTTGCAAAGAAGGCACTTTTTCACACTTAATCCAAAGTCTTGGTCCTATTAAGGAGGTGGTAGCGTAGCAAACTAGGCAACTGGACTATAATGCTTTATCACTTTCACTTAGCCATAGGAGTTCGAGGGTGGGGCTACTATATAACCCCTGGGGGCACCGCACTCTCCCAAATTCGGGGTGTGCATGTGCAATCAACGGTCCTTCGTTAATCTTGGAGGAATTCCTAAACATTCGGTGAGTCATCAAGTGGTTGACCAGTCTCTCGCTATATCATAGCGATCAGTTTCGGCTTTCTCTCTTGAGGTGCTCGCTTGCGGCGAACCGGGCACAATCGCAGTAGTTCTCCTGGTGCCGTGTTAGCCGGTAAAACGGAACGTAAGGCAGCAAAACACAGGAGCCGGGAAAACCCAACATTTGACCAAAGACATGATTCGGAGCTGATGCATATAAGCCTAACTCGAGACGCCAAACACTCCCTAAGGTATTCGGTCTTTATAAAAACGGGCAGAATAATGCCCTAAGCCCCTGGTGTCTAGAATGCAGCGCAAAAATTCTGGTGCGGCCAATGCCAAAACGCCAGCCTCCTCCTCGGTTATAGTAAGAAACCGGGGGATGTATATCAACAAGAGACAGTAAAAAAGGTTTACGCATGGTCTTAATCTTAAAAGAATCCTTGCAACAGGTCCCTACTGCACGTCTGCGCCTGTGTCTCCGTTGTGTCGTATCCTGGACGGGTGTAGCACGTTGTTCATCTGTAAAAGAGAGGAACTTAGTTTAAAAGAAAAAGGATCGTGCGAAAAAATGTACTTTTATATTAAATATACGGAGTACGATTCGAAGAAGTGAGTAAAATTGAGCTTTATTGTCTCTTGTTGTACACGCGTGCAGCCCCTTGTATGGGGGTATGCCGCTAGTAGGCGCCGGACTCGTCTAGCCGTGTCTGGGGTTTGAATGACTTATTCGGGTGCTTTGATTAGTGGAGCCGGATTGGTGTGAGGCTGTCAAGGCAGTCTCACGTTCTTCCGTGCTCGAGTAACACTTAATACTCCCTTTTAATGAGATGATGCCGCGTGGACCGGGCATTTTAAGTGTAAGAGATGCATAATGCAATATTGCGTTAAAGCGGGCGAAAGCTTCACGCCCCAGTAGTGCTTGATAGCTACTTTCGAATGGGGCGATGTGGAAGGATTAACTTTTCACAAGCGGAAGTTGTCGGATGAGCCGAACACAACTTCTAGCGATGAGGAGCCCCTGCAATGGGCATACAGGCCTGGCATTACCCCTTTGAAGGAGGTGTTGCTATGTCAAATTTTGGTTGGGTCTATCCCCATCCTGCAGATTGTGTCCTGATATATCAGGTTTGTGTCACTACCGCCATCCATGAGGACTTGTGTAAATTGGAATCCGTCAATTATAGGATCCAATATCAAGGCAGTCCGTCCTGCGTTCCGGATACTTTCGGAGTAGTCCTGATGGTTGAAGGTGATTGGTTTTGACAACCAGTGTTGGTACTCCGCTAGGGTAGTGTGTGTCTTGTGTGGCGTCTTAATGGGCGCTGCTCTGTTTTTCCCTTTTATCACGTGAAGTGAGTTTACTGTTTTAACCTCTTGTGGGAAATTCTTTTGTTTTCCGGTGCTCTGCTTCTGGGGTTCGTCATCGTCCTCACTTGGTGTGTCGAGCCCCTTGTGTTCGGCGTTGAGTCTGCCGGACTGTTTGAAGACCCAACAATCTCGGTGGGTATGGTTTGCAGGCTTCCCAGGAGTACTGTGAATTTGGCATAACTTGTCCAAGAGGTTGTTTAAGTTGGATAGCTCATCGCTATTGTCCTTAAGGCAGTTTTTATTGTTCTGCCGTGAGCTTTTGAATCCGGCGTTGTTGCCGCTCTCTTTGGACCGTTCCTTAATCCGGCTGAGTCGTTGCTTTGCGTCGTGGTTTCCATTTCCATCTGACTTCGATGTACTTGGGTCGCTGGTGCTGCATCTTGCTAGCCAGCTATCCTCTCCAGCATAGCGGGTCATGAGGCTTGTTAATGCGGCCATTGTTCTTGGCTTTTCTTGGCGAGGTGTCTGGCGAGCGTTAAATCTCCAGACGTTGTGTTTGAAGGCTGCTAAGGCTTGGCGTCCGAACGATCGACTATTTGGTTCTTTTTAGTAAGGAACCTGTTCCAGAATTTTCGGGCTGACTCTCCGGGCTGTTGAGTTATGTGACTTAGATCGTACGCATCTGGAGGGCGGACATAGGTCCCCTGAAAATTTGCCCCAAACGCATCCTCGAGCTCTTCCCAACTTCCGATGGTATTTTCGGGAAGGCTTTTAAGCCAATGCCGAGCTGGCCCTTTGAGTTTGAGGGGTAAGTATTTTATGGCGTGGAGATCATCTCCTCTAGCCATGTGTATGTGGAGGATGTAATCCTCGATCCAGAACTCAGTGCTGTTGTTCCGTCGTATGCCTCTATGTTTACAGGTTTGAATCACTGGAAATTCATGATCCAAGACCTCGTCGGTGAAACATAGGGGATGTGCTGCCTCATATTTGGGTGTGCCGTGATGTTGAGATATTTGGCGTGTTGCATTGCTTTGAAGAGCTTGCTTTCTCGGCCCATAGATGGACCTAATCGGGCCATCCTTTTGATGTGAATCCTTATGCGGATCGCGTACCCGGCTTGTGTCTTGGCGCCCGTTTGCCGCTCTCTTTTTGCCGTGGGGTCGTCCATCCGACCCGGGTGGCCTTCTTATTTTTTGATTTTGGGGCTCTAAGGCCTCCTCATCAAATTCAGGCGATAGTTTTCTCTTTGGGTAGCTCTTTGTTCGGCGAATATAATGTCACCGTATTTGTCTATGATGTTGAATACTTTGATCCATCGATTCTGGAGTGCATCTTCCGCTGTTTTGAGCTTCCTTCTACTTTTTCGAGCTACGTGATGGTGGCAGAGCCTTTTGTGGAGGTTCTCTGCTTTGCAACAATTTGTCCGGTGAGGTCGTCCGGATTGCTATCTTCGCGGGGCGGGTTGTTTATCAAGTTGTCCTGTAGGGCGGTTTCTCAATAGCATGTTAAATGCGTCCACCGGTTACCTTTGCTCTATGGCTGGGTCTTTGTTGAGGCGGGACCTGGTGCGGCGTTTACGTTGCGTTTTGATAGCTTTTCGAGGATTTATCGCCGTGGCGTCCGTTGTTCCTCGTCGTCACTTCCTTTAGGTGTATCCACCATGTATACATCATGGGATGAGGTGGTTGTCCAGCATCCTATAGGTGCTGGTTCATGGTTGTCTTCGTGTAAGCTTTCGACAGTGGCTACAAAGTGGGTGGTGGGTGGGCGTTGAATTTCTTCGTCGTCCGCATCCCAACCTTCCTGACCGTAGTCCAGCCTGGGCTCTTCGGATAAAGAGAGAGACTTTAGTGAATTCAGGATGTCGCCAAAGGGTGAGTGTTGAAAGATGTCCGCGGCAGTGAACTCCATGACCGGCGCCCAATCGGATTCGATTGGCAGGGGCACGGAGGGTTCGGAGTCCAGAGAGGAGTCCGGCACCTTGGAGTCACGGTCTTCGCAAAGAACGGGGATTGTTTTCGGCTCAATCACCGTATAGATTTCAGCCCCCGATGTGGTGTCCAACCAACCATCCTCGATCGGGGAATCCGGCTCCGGATTAAGGGTCGGAGGCGAACCTTTGGCATGCGGCCTCCAGACCTTTGACCGGTTGCAGAGCTTCATCGTGCCCATCGAAAGCGGTCAGTAGCGCTTGGCTGCGGCTCGAATCCGTCGAGGATCAAGTCTCCGCGGATGTCGGCCATGTAGTTTAAACTTCCAAATCTGACCTGATGGCCAGGGGCGTAGCTTTTGATCTGCTCCAGGTGGCCTAGCGAATTGGCCCGCAGTGCAAAGCCGCCGAATACGAAGATCTGTCCGGGGAGAAAAATCTCACCCTGGACCGCGTCGTTGTTGATGATCGAAGGAGCCATCGGGCCTATAGGTGACGACACAGAGGAACTCTCAATGAAAGCACCAATGTCGGTGTCAAAACCGGCGGATCTCGGGTAGGGGGTCCCGAACTATGCGTCTAGGCGGATGGTAAATGGAGACAAGGGACACGATGTTTTTACCCAGGTTCGGGCCCTCTCGATGGAGGTAATACCCTC